>ML120491.1:154367-241867 GCA_003788595.2 Choiromyces venosus 120613-1 | reverse complement strand
AGGGGGCTGGGAGATAGATACGGTAGATTACATAGATAGAAAATGTTTTGCACACGGATTGGTTCGGGGTTTAATCTTTCACTGCGGAGGTGGAGTTCTTCTTCTGCGCAGCAAGTGTTTGGCGGTAATGATACTTGCTCCTCAGGGGGACTGTACAATTTGCTGACAATGTTTTCTTCTAGAAAACGACATGGCACTCCTCCGCCCCGTTACGGACCCCACAAAAACATGCCTCACCCGTCCCCTCACCCCGCACACGACCTTTGACACCTACCGCGGGAAAATCTCCCACAACGACATAATCGGCAAACAAGCACGGGACATCGTGACGACGCCGAAAGGCGTAAAGTTCCGAATCGCATTCCCGACGTTGGAAGAGTACATCGTTTTCGTGCGACGCCTAGTAACACCCGTGTACCCGGTTGACGCGGCGACGATAGTCTCGTTACTGGACATACACGTGGTCCCCAATGACAGAAATGCGGAAGAACAAGAGCCGGTAGAAGTGCTAGAAGCAGGCACAGGCCACGGCTCACTAACCCTCTACCTCTCCCGCGCCCTCTCACCTTCCCCGCGAGCGGTGCTGCACACAATGGACATATCACCCAGCCACTCTGCCCACGCGCAAAAAGTCGTCGCGAATTTTCGCCGAGGGATTTACCTGCCCAACGTCCGCTTCAACGTCTCCGATCCCGGAACCTGGTGTCGTGAGCAATTCTCCCTGCGCAAGGGAAAGCCCTTCCTAACGCATGCGATACTCGACCTTCCCGGACCAGATGAGTACCTGTTTGATGTCATGCGCTGTCTCAAACCGGATGGTGTTGTCGGCGTTTGGTGTCCGAGTGTTAGCCAGATTATGGTTTCCGTGGGAAAGGTCAAGGGAAGTGGGTTGTTCTGCGAGAGGGTTTTGGAGTTCCCGGGTGGAACGGGGGTTGGTGCTGGATTGAGGGCTTGGGATGTTAGGCCTGCGCTTATTAGAGCTAAGCTTAAGAAGGAGGTGGAGGTGGTGGCAGAATTGACGCCTCCGGTATCATCACCATCCGAGGTTCTGTCGGAGAAAGCTCCTGTGTCTGAAGCTTTTGTCTGCAGGCCGACGGTTGGAGATCGTCTTGTTGGAGGTGGCTTCTTTGCTATGTTTAGGAGGAAGTCCGAGGATGATTGTAATCATTCTACTACTACTGCTGTATAATACCGTAGCTAGCTGTGATATAACATATATGTAAATAGAATTGTACAGTATTATATATTTTTATCTATTCATCCTTACTTATCATCACTACCGGAATGGAACTTGAAAGGAGTGAGTGAGCCCGCGGTATTACAAATTTACCATGGCAGTCAGCCATCCATCCATCATTTCTTAACAAGATATCACATATATCCCCCCTCCCCCAAGCTACATTACGGTAATCCAAACACAACCCAGCACATAAGCAAACATTGTTCAGATCAACTTACCGTACTTAACTTACTACCCATACCTAAAAATACCTGCAGCCACTCGGCAGAAGTGTTCGTGATTGAGACACGCCTCACTCACGTGGCTGAGCTGCTAGTGCCTTGTGTCAACACCAGCTCGTCGACCATGAAGTTTTTTTTTTCTATTCTCCCTACTCATAACTATAATTTTTATCTCCCCTCACTGCCTATACCACTTGAGTACCGTACAAAAATATTATGGATTAGTTGGAAAGGAACAATATTCATACCCCTTGTTCCCCGATCTAAACCCCATTCAAGAATGTATGAGTTGAGCTTAAAAAGCAATTGTACCAGCATCACCCAAGGAGTTATAATACCTCAGGAGGGAAAAGAACCTGCTAAGAAAAAAAAAAAACTGTCGCATAATACTGCCTTTGGTTTGGGAGACTCTTGATAAGTTTTTTTTTTGTTATTTGAGTTCTGGGAATTAGTGCTTGATAGGGTTTCTGCAGTTTTTTTTCAAAAGCAAAAGTGAATTATGCAAGATATTAAAGGCTATTGTTTCCTTTCGTCCTTAACTTGATTGTTTAATTTACGTGATTTGATTATCATGTGTGCTGTTGACATCTTCGAGAAAGAGTTAAGTTTGTTTTGTTCATGAATGAACAGCCCACTACTCCGCCAGACGGCCCTATTGCGCAATCGGAATTTAACTGTGCTCGGGTCGTGGGCACTTCTGCCGGGTGGCTGTATGTGTACAGTATCTATTATCAAACTTCCGCTATTGGCATTCGTTCACAGATAATATGAAAGTGGCAAACAAGCAAATAACCAAAGACCGAAGCAAACGAGATGCACAAGCAATATACACCCTTTTCCAGCAGAGGTGAAATAAAGAATGGCAATATCTATCTATCTGCACGTCCCCCCCGCCCGGACCCGAAGCTAATATTAACCAAGCTTCTTTGGACAAACAAGTTCGGTTCATAAATTCTCACTCGCACAATCAGCCGAACTCGGTCTCAAAGTTAAGGAATACTCCACCCCACCATCCCTTTTCCTAAAGATCCATTCCTCCCGCCCTCCCCCATCCCCTCGATTATCGTAGTTTGCTGATTCGAATTCTTGTCCTCCGTTTGGCCCTCCACTTATCGTTTTGGTGCTTGAAGTTGGTAGCTGTGTTTTCCTGCGCAAGATTAACAATGTAGCTAGAAAAAAAAAAAAAAAAAACAGGGAAGAATCCCACTTTTATACTACCCACTTCGATCCAAAAAAAAACTCTTGGCGTAAAAAAAAACCGAGAGAAGGGCCCCCGAGAACATGGCAGGACTGCCACTACCCACTCAATAGATTTTTTTTTTTTTCATCAGACTTGGCCTACCTACATATAATTCACAACTCTAATTCGAGAACGGAATGGAACACAATTCAACCAGACGACGTCAGTGCTATCTGACCAGATGGATTATCATAGTCCCACCAGAATATCTCAAGTTACACATCTTAATGGCTAAGAAAGAGCGGAGCGTCAACCCCTCGTCTTGGGTAATATCAGTGCGATAAGTATGTCGAGTTGAAATTCTCAAAAACACAATTTACCAGACTCAAAATCTCAGCGGGGAAGTCCAAGTTATCAACCCGTCAGAAATATTCATGATTTTTCTTTACATTCCCTCCATTGAGTAACCACTTTTTCTCCCATAGTTTATTCTTTCATCGTTAATTTTCGCAATGTTCCGGAGCCAGGGAACAGCGAGTGATGTTTCATGATCATGAGACTACTGGGTGAGAGTTAGTATCCGGTGTGTGGCTAACTGAAATTTTGCAATTTTCTTTTCGTAGGGTATTGTGATGGCCGTCTGCGGTGGGTATTTGTTCTTGTGAGGAGGGGGGGGCTTCGGGGAATGTTTCTCATAGCCTAGTTAGTGCGTGCTTGAGTCATGATGGGATGGGCACTCATCACTTGGTTTGTGTTTTGTTTCTTGGCTGTGCTGTTGTCTTTTCATGCTCTTTCACGTTAACTTAGATTGATTGGGGCTTTAGTGAAGTTTCTATGGCTATTATATATATCCCCTCCTATGATATCTCGTTGCTCCTGCTCGGGGGCCTTACAGCTTACTATCATATTAACCCTACTACAGGAGTAATACATTACTTTCACAAACCAGCTTCTCGGAAATAAAAGATTCAAGAGAAACTAACAATTTACAATTGCGAAAATATAGAAATCTGATACAGACACTCTGCAAAGGGTTTGTGAAACCTTTGACGGAGATCAAAGCAGCCTAAGGGGTGGGAGGTATTGTGCAACTGGGGCTTCTGTGTGGGAGGGATCCATTGCAGGGGGGGAGGGAAATGGCGTTTTGTGGGGTGGAAGTAGAAGGTATTCTATATGTACTGGTACTTCGATTCACACAAGACTTTATTAAATATAGTAAGTTAGCTAAGATTGAGAAAAAATAATCACATCCCTGATACACCCCCAACCATGTTACAGCGAAAGAAAGGTTTTTTTTGGCCAAAGCTATAGCTCCTAACCTAAATATATTTGCAATATCAGAGACTGTGACAACCTATCGTTCAGTAAATTATCTATATACATACACCTGCATTCCCCAAACTCAAGAAAAGGAGGAGAAAAAATCAATTTTTATCTCTCCGCTTACCTCTTTATCTTTTATTAACAAATAAAAAAAATTAATAACCGCCGAACGCGAATCTTCAGGTTGCGACCCTTCAGATCCAGAGTCGGAAACTTCCGCGAGTTCCACTTGGAAACTCGCCTCCTACCTCCAAGTTCCATAGGGGGGGTAGGTCTAAAGACCTGTCCTCCTACATGGCGGAATCAGGAACGACACCTCCCTGCAAGCAGGGAGGCTCGAACCCCTTGGCTCCCGCTAAATGCACAGCAAGCGTGAGACTTAACCACTGGGCCAGCTAGGAATTTCATAAAATATAGATGTGGGAACTAATCCTTAACCTGTACACATGAATTTTTCTATTTTATTATTTTTTTTTGTCTGGTGGTAAGGAAAACTAATGTGGTAATATTGCTATTATTGTTATCAGACATACACATTGAGTAGTTTGTCTGAGCAGATGCGTAAATATTCTTGTGAGAAGGTAAATTAAATACATCAATTTGCTTTCCCATATTTTTTTTCCCAAAAAAAAAACAAAAAAAAACAAATAATTACAGTCCGAGTATCAATGATAGATAAAAGTACCCCATGCCTGCTTGAGAGTACTACAGGATCTGGAAAGGCATCCGTAGGGTAATTAGTGTATAACATTGGAGTATTATATCCCGTATCCACAGTACAGTACAGTACAGTACAGGGCACTAATAGAGGCCCGGGCTCCTCGAGACCTTGAGGGGGTGGCTAGCAAATTGAAACTTGTGGACCTCTTGCTTGATAGACACCTCATAAGGCACTGGTGACTCACTTTTTGGTAAGCATACAGCACATAATAGAATACAAGAAGAGATTACCAACGGCACAAAGAAAACCTACTTGAGTGTATTGGAGCGGAAATCTTTTATCCTGTTCTTTCTCTATTTACTAGGGACCCAGAGTTCCATAAATTACAATATCATATGTCCGTGATGGCGTGAGCAACATAGTGGCAAAACCGGCACGGTAGTGTAGCGATTTCCAAGATATACACAATCGCTCAGCACCTAATGTTTGTAAACGCCCGGGGTTGTCGGTTCAATCAAAAATTTTGATTACAGGAGTGAATGTTTCTTTCTTTCTCTCTTTCTCTCATGCTTCTTGGATAGAAACCCCCTGGGTGCAGAAAGTGTTGAAGCGTTTATTTTCTTCCCATTGCTTGTCACCGCCGAGTGAGATATCATGTCCTTCAAAACTTTGTTTCTGTTATATTCTTCTATATGCATTGCAAGCATAGAAGGCTTTGGAGATCTTGTAATGCTAACCCCTCGTGCTTATGGTACCATCGTGCCACGGTGCACCTTACATCCAGAGGTACTTGAGCCTCACTAACTTATTGCTTTACGATACTCCATTTGTATCATCCCTTCGCAGTAGGAGGCAGGTCTGGAAGCCTTGATTGAGTGGAGTATCAAACCACTGTAGACACTAAAAATTGAAAACTCTGCGATGTGTTTGCTCTACCATTGTTTGGAACCCCAGTTCTTATACAGTAATTTAAAACATGCATCCCTAATGGTATCGCTGCCAACGTCTGATAGGCCGCCTTGCGAGAAATCTAAACATCTTCACTCAGCCGTTCATAATGTGATTGAAGCGGCAGCAGCAGTGCGACACACCATTATCACCGAGATATTCAACCCAGAAGCCCCTATGTTGGGGTGTTGGATCATCTGCAAAAAAAAGCTTTGCGATACAATCCCTTAAGAAACATACAGCTTGTCTTCTTATCACACTCTTCTCGGACTGGATTCGCATTGTCCCAATTGCCTGGTTCGCAAGTGTCTTGGAAACAGATTTTGCTTTCTATCCGAACAGCAGTAATCGAGTGCTGGGACTTAACGACAACTCTCAAGTACTGTAGCTGAGTAAGCATTTCCTCCCCCGGTAAAATCTCTCAATCAGACAACCCATACTGTATCGTAGAGTGCAGTGCAGTGCAGTATGTCGCCACAAACCCTACTACTACAGTACAGGTACTATATGATAGTCCCACTAACTGCATATTCTTCCATCCTCAAGATCCCCAAATCAACACCTCAACTTCGCATTGGAAAAGAAAAGAAAAAAAGGTTAGGATAATATTCACCTTGCAACTCGCCATGAGACCAACTATACTGCTACAGACATAATTGAGTACGATATCAATTCCTACTGTATGATACCGGTAGCTCTATCACGTCCAGCATCACATCGCAAATTTAACAAAATCCCCCCGGGATATAAAAATCCGAGACGGTCAAGTTTTTCGTTTGTTTTTCCCCCAGCCTGACGGTTTATCTCGGTTTAATAAGTTACCACACTACTAGTAATATTCAGCTTATGGTAGGCCCCTTATTGTGCTTGCTGTCGTGGAATAATCACTATCCGAATTCCAGCTAACTAGAAGCAAACAAGAGAGGTCTGAAAACTCACATCACCTTTCATCACTCGCAATGTCATAACGCGTTACCGCCTGAGAGTAAGTTGCCTAGTTATGCACAGTGCTCCGGAAGTAGAGACCTTACTTCGCCTCCCCCCCCACCTCCCTCCCGGCCCCGAGAGGTAGAAGGTATTCTAGATGTATTTGTACTTGATTCGCGCAAGCCTTTATTAACCCGGAATAGTATCCAAGATTGAGAAAACGTAATTACCGTACATCCCAAGATATCCCAAACCATGTCACAACGGAAGAATGATTTTTTTTAGCCAAAGCTATAGCTCCTAACCCGAATATACTTGCAATATAAAAGATCCTAATGACCCAGCATCCAGTAAATCATCTACACCTGCATTCCCCAACCCCAACCAGAGGAGATAAAACATTCTTTTTTCTATTAACAAATAAAAAAATAAAAAAAGATTTTTTAACCGCCGAACGCGAATCTTCAGGTTGCGGCCCTTCAGATCCAGAGTCGGAAACTGCCACGAGTTCCACTTGGAAACCCGCTCCTACCTCCAAGTTCCATAGGGCAGGTCTAAAAGACTTGTCCTCCTACATGTCGGAATCAGGAACGATACCTTCCTGCAAGCAGGCAGGATCGAACCCCTTGGCTCCTGCTAAATGCACAGCAAGCGTGAGACTTAACCACTGGGCCAGCTAGGAATTTCATAAAATATAGATGTGGGAACTAATCCTTAACCTGCACACATGAATACTTCTATTTTTATTTTTTTTGTCTGGTGGTAAGGAAAATTAATGTGATAATATTATTACTACTATTAGGCATACATATTGGATAGTTTGTCCAAGCAGATGCATAATTATTCTCGTGAGAAGGTAAATTAAATACATCAATTTTCTTTCCTTTTTTTTTTTTTAGAAAACAAATTATCACAGCCGGAGTATGATATCAATGACGAATAAAAGTACTCTATGTTTGCTTGAGAGTACTACAGGGTCTGGGAAGGCAACAATAAGGTGATTAGTGTATAACATTAGAGTATTACATCCTGTATCCAGAGTACAGTACAGGGCGCTAGCAGAAGCCCGAGCTCGCGCTGAGACCTCGAGGGGGTGGCTAGTAAATTGAAACTTTTGGACATCTTGCTTGAGCCCAGGAAGGTGCTGTAAGTGGAATAGAGCAGCAATGTGACCATAGTGTAATAATATATTTGTAATTAAAGAAAATATTTTTTGGCTTCTTTCCAGATGCCGAACATGCCACAAGTTTTATCCGAAACCACAACTCACTTTCTCACTTGGCGCAACTATCATACAAAGCTCGGGTCGACAAACCTGCGATTCAGTCTCCTCACGGTAGCGGAACGGCCCCTTATCTCTTACATTGTACTGTCCCCTACAAACAATTATGGTCGATCTGATTAGCCGTCTGTTCTAGAAGGGATCTAATCTGATCGCCTTATTCCTTCCTTCTGCTCGAACCTTCCATGCCCGGCAAACTAAGGCACCCCCGGCAAGCCGGGTGGAAGAGAAGAAAGGAAGAAAGGAAAAAAAAAATGTTAGCAGAACACCTTAAGGAGCTAACGCGAAATCTCGAGGTCTCGAGTAGGCACTTGCTAGCAATACTGTACCACCACCTCCTTTACATCACGCTCCAGATCCCACTCCAGCACCGTTTTTAACCGTTCATCGGCCCAAAGCCAATTTCTGTACTGTGCGTCGTTACCCCCACCCCAAGCTTCACGACCCAAACTTGCACACACCTCGAGTGATGGCATATGATCGACGGTTACTTCCACTCTGACAAGTATCAAACCACTACTTCCTACCACTCCCCTGAAGTCTGAAAAATCGGGGGGTTGTGAAGAAGCTGGGATAAGGCATGGCGGCGATCGTCTATAACGTGTACCAATGGGGATTCAAAATGTAATACCTTATATAATCAGGGGTAGGGATGTTTAATAGCAAATCTGAATCTTGGAGGTCATATCTTCAAGCCCCATCACCATCTATGATCCCCAGATCTTGTTTGTATTTTCTTTTTTTTTTTTAATTTTCTTTTCAAAAAGGTTTTAGACTTTCAATATAATATATAATCTAATATCATATGGTATTTTGATCATTGTCTTCAAAGCAACGAGAAAATAGAAGCAAAATAACTATTTAAAAAAAGAAAAGAAAAAAAACTTAGCCCAGAAACTGACTTGAACATACGACCTCCAAGATTCAAATTTGTTATTAAACACCCCTACTCTTGATTATATAAGGCATTACATTTTGAATCGCCATTGGTACATGTTATAGACGACTGCCACCATATGTAGGTAAATAGTTGCTTTCTGGATTGCTTTGAGGTCCCCGTGTGCGTTAATTTGGTTTCGTCCTTGGCTTGGGTTTGCTAACGAGGTGCTGAGTTTTGGAATTGGTGGATTAATATTTTTTGCATATCATACAGTAGTCTGAGTTAGAGATTTAAGAGGAGGGGGGTTGAGTGTTTAAATGTTAGTCACTGTGTCATGCCCTGCTTCCTAGTTTCTCTTGCTTGGCGCCTGAAAATCAGGGTTGGTGGAATTAGTGTATAAGAGTGCCCACCACTCACCTCTCCTTCCTTCCTTCTTCTCATCAACACCACCACCACCACCACCACCACCACCACCACCGGAATTCTCAATCTCATGATTTTTATTTCTGGCCCACTATTTGACGGGGAACGGTTGATCTACTGTTAGCAAGGTATGTACATAAATATTTGCTTGCTTTCTAGACCGTCCGGGGTCCCCGTATGCGTTAGTTTAGTCCTTGCTTTGACTTCTGCTAACGTCATGCGGACCTTTATCGTTTCTCTAGGGAGCTTGAAGTCTATCGATGGGATATCTCACTACCCATTTCACGAGTAGAAACATTTGAACAAGGTATGTACGTAAATAGTTGCTTTATGGATCTTTCAGGGTTCCCGTGTGCGTTAGCTTTGTCCTTGCTTTGACTTCTGCTAACGTCATGCGGGTCTATATTGTTTTTCTAGGGATCTCGAGGTCTAGTATTGAAGCTCTTCTTGACGGGTGGTGTGAATAGTCAAGATGTTTGAATAAGGTATGTACGTAAATAGTTGCTTCCTGAACCATCCGGGGTTTCCGTGTGCGTTAGCTTTGCCCTTGCTTTGAATTCTGCTAACGTCATGCGGACTTGTATTGTTTCTCTAGGGATCTCAAGGTGCATGCCCAATAGCTTCATGCTGGTGCACTGCTGCACTGCTGCACTGGTACTGTAACTCTTCTGATGGGGTATCTATTGTAAATGTTCACTCTACTTACTTGTACTTTATCACCACTCAGAACACAGCTTCAAGTTTATGACAGAAAGAAAACCCAAACCCTGACATCGAAATGAGCAACCCCACAAAGGCTGGGGTCACATCATCTTTGTGATTTCAGTCTCTTCCGAATCTCTTCATCTGATGATGAAATTACAGGCACTCTCAAGTAGTATACAAAAGCCCTGTTGTATTGACGTAGTGTAAGGCGTATTGGCTTTGCCTTTGCCCGGTCAGTACTTATCTGACTTTGCCAACTCATACTCTGTCGACTCGTGCACTGTTGACACTTATACCAGTGGTTTCAACTATTTTTTTCTCCAACTCCGACTCTGCCAACCCCTTCGGGCATGTTTCGCCCGTTTTCAGCCCTTGCTTGTCTTGTAGATCGTGTCTAATCCGGGCTCTTGGGCAATGGAGGATGGACGCCAGGAGACAATACTCTGGTAAATTTCATCACCGCCCACTGGACAACTGCCACGCGACACCGCTATCATATACTAGAACATGTTAGGGCGGGATGGGATTTGTGATGACCCCGAAAACATCAATTTCAGTCTACGATATATCATAATACACGCATCAAAACAACATACAAGCAATAATTTTAACCCCCCGTACCAAGCTTCAAACTGAAAGATAATCAGAATGAAATCGCGTCCATCTAACTTATGACTCAAACTACCGACCTTGTATATAATCACTCGACATCACTCGACAATGACGTTTCCGCCGGAGAACCCCGCGAAAGAAAACCTCCACCAGAGCAGTAAATGAACAAGTAAATAAAAGTGAAGCCCAAGCATCCATCCAAGACATAAAGCCAACCGGATACTGCGATTCCCCTCACCACCCTTCCCGACCCCCGAGGCACTGGCTAAGGTAACCAGCGCCGTAACACCAGAACTTAAACCCAGCCAACCACATTATTACCCCCCAACCCGAGGATTTGAAACTACCTAACATACGAGCTCTCCTTCACCCCCAGAATATATCACTGGAATTGGATATTTGTGTGTGTGAGCGTCTTCACTGCACTGTATTTCCATACAACCGCTTACCCCCATCCCTTTCCCTTGCTATGATACCTTGCTTCTTAACTTGACTTCTTCTGTCCTACAACCATCTTTTCCTCACCGTGCCGGCACTATAACCCCATCCTATCCTCGGGATCTTCACTGTACCCCATCCGGTGAATACACAAAATACATTCCCAAAAAAAAAAAAAAAAACCGCCAAGTTGCAGATCAGGAACTTAGTATAATAGGTACTTGTACTTCTACCGATCCGCTCGAAATAGAAATAGCTAATGAAAATCCCCAGGAAGGTGTATACCTAACTATCTCACTCCCAAGCAGCGCATCCGTTCGACATTTGAATTACGATACAAAACCAAGCTTACTTCAAGTTCACCCTTGGACAGCAAGCCCCGGTTTCAACCACTGAGAGTGAACATGCCATCCTTGCAGTTTAGTAGATCTGAGGGGCAGACAGTCAGTAGTATACCCCCCCCACACAACCCCCGCAAAAGAATACCAATGCCGAAAATCCAGCACTTACAAACATACATTTCCCAATCAGCCCTCTTCCCCTCCCGCCGTCGCTCTCACTAGTACAATAAGCTCAACGAACCACAATCACCGATTCCCCGCATGTTGCAAAAATACCCGCGTTAAGACGATACAAAAAACCTCATCTGTGTCATGAGTACTCACTGCCTGTACAAAATTCCTTCCTCCCTCCGCTCTGTGCGACTGTCCGGACTCGAAGTTTTTTTTGTCATGGCAGATAGACTTTAACTTAGTACCTGTTGACTGGAGTGTGTCGGGTCATGTCAATGACAAACAAACAAAAACAGGAAAGGGGTGAATGAATGGATGAGGGGGTGATATGGTTTACGTTGAAACTGGTCAAGTCACGAGGGTGGGTAAGGGAAGGGAAGGGCGGGGATTGGAATCATCTTGTCTTGACGATAGATGCAATTGTGAAGAACCGGTATCATGTAAACTCGCACTCTGGTATTACAAATACTGAATGGTAGATAAATATGGTGCTGTATTCCAATTCCAAAGTATGGTATATATGTAAAACTTCGTCAATCATTGAGTGCTAAGCTAACTCTTCCAAAAAAAAAAAATCTGTATTCCCTCCTCCTGGTATGCCCCCTCCCCTTTTCTCCTCTGGGGCAATTACAACTTAGCTTTACCCCCACCGCCCCTCCTCCCCCTCTCCAAAAACCACCCCTCAACCCTCTCCCTCAAACCCGCAATGACACTCTCATCCTCAACAGTAGCCGGAACCTCCACCTCCTTTCCAAACTCGCCCTTGACCGCATTCTCCACGACTGCTCTCACAACCCTGCGCAGTGTCTTTCCACTTCTTGTGCGCGGGACTTTATCCACAATGACCACGCCGGATAGTACGGCTATTGGTCCGATCTCCCTCTTGACGAGGTCGTTAACCTCCTTTAGCAAGTCCTCGCCCTGCGGAGGCAGGGAGGAGGCTTTCAAAACCACGACGGCAAAAGGAACATGGCCCTTAACCTCATCCGGCGCACCAACAACATACGCCTCTCCAATCCCACCATGCGCGAGGATGGCCTCTTCAATAGAGCCTGTGGAAAAGCGATGCGCAGCAACATTTATCACGTCGTCAGTTCTAGACATGACGTGCACGTACCCTTCTTCGTCCAAGAACCCAGCGTCGCCGGTGTCGAACCAGTCACCCTTCCCGGCAAAGCGGGAGAAGTATGCGCTGTGGAGGCGAGCACTGTTTTCGTCTGACCATAATTCCGTTAGACCGGTTGGCGCAAGGGGTGTGGCGAGGACGATGTTCCCGCTCTGGTTAGGTGGGAGCGGGACGCCGTTGTCTGAGACTACTTTTAGGTCCCAGCCGGGCATGGGCATGCCTGCGCTGCCGGGCTTGATCGGGGCGGTTTGGCTGAGGCCGAGGGAGATTCCGGTGATTGGGGAGCCGGATTCGCTGGACCACCAGTTGTCTACCACCAACCCTTTGCGCTCGCTAGAAGTGGTGGGGCCGAACAGCGTATTCTGAAAGTCCGTGACAATAGACGGTTCGCTGCGCTCCCCAGCCAGGAATATCGCCCGCAGCGAGGAAATATCAAACTTCTTGGCCATCTCAAGTCCTGGATCCTCGCGCTTTATCGCACGAAGCGCGGTCGGCGCGGTACTCAATACGTTAACTTTCCATTCGGAGATTATTCGCCAGAAGGTGCTGGCGTCTGGGGTTCCCACTGGTTTTCCCTCAAAGAGCACCGTCGTAGCACCGACTAGCAGCGGTGCGTATAGGATGTAACTGTGTCCGACGACCCAGCCCAGATCGCTGGCTGTGAAGATTGTATCACCGGCGCGGATGCCAAAGAAGTGTTCTATCGTGTATTGCAGACCAACCAGGTGACCGCCGATGTTGCGGGTTATGCCCTTTGGCTGGCCGGTCGTGCCGGACGTGTAGATTATGTATTGCGGTGCGCAGGAGCAAAATGCGGTGCCGACTTCCACGGTTTTGTCGGTGCCGGGGACAGGGACGCGAGTTGTTCCTGCGGTGGTGGGCGGGGATTGGCTACGTCGGGTTTTTAACGATCGCACGAGGCTGTTCCAATTTAATTCTCGAAGGGACTTATCCAACGAGACATAAAGCTCGTCGCGTTGCAGAACAAGCGTGTTCTGCGGCTTCCAATCGCTTTTGGAAATTGCCTCTCGAACCTACAGCCCACTTCTTTAGCCTCTTCCCCTTCTCAGAGAGCGACAGAATCCATACCAACGGCAAATAAGGAATAACCCTCCTCCCTTCAATCCCACAACTAGCCGTAAGCACAACCTTCGGCCTCGCCGACTGAATCCTCTTGGCACACTCGACGGGCGAAAAGCCCCCGAATACAACCGTATGTATAGCCCCCAAATGCGCTATCGCCAACAACGCAATCATACAAGACGGTATCATCGGCACTATCCCCCATCAGCAACCCCTCACACACACAACAATCCCGAAGGGGGCAAAAACAAACTATAAACAAGAACCCTATCCCCCTCCCTAACCCCGCACCCTCTAAGCACCTCCGCAAAAACCTCAACCTCATCCTGCAACTCCGCATAACTAATCACCCCCTTCCGCCCCGTCACCGGCGAATCCCAAATTATCGCCTTCTGCGCCCCGCGCCCAGATAACACGTGTCGCGTCACGAGATTATACGTCGTTGAAATCCTCCCCCCCGGGAACCATCGCCATTCCCGCTCCGCCTGTTCCGCGTGGAGTGGAGTCGTGTATTGTGTTTCCCAGCATAGCTTTTGCGCGTGGGAGTGCCAGAAGGCCGAGGGGGAGTGGAGGGATTGGAGGCTGTGGTGGGATTGTGGGTGCATTTCGCTCACGCTTATTGTACTGAAGCGGGAGCGGTAGGGGGAGGGGGAGGGGGATATTTGTAGTTGGGGGTGGCGAGAGGTATGATGTTCGCGGACGAATGGAGTTGTGCGCACTCGCGCCGGGACCTTGAACCGACCACGTGATCCGGCGGTGCGGAGGAGCATTGTTTTGTTTGACTTTTTTGATCGGTGCGCGTCTACGGTGCGGGACACTGCCTATTAAATCCTCGCCCCACAGAGGATCAGGATACGAAATGGTAAACCCTGGTCCCCAACTCCCGACACCAACCTCCGTCCAGTACATATGTATAGACGTGACAATGGAATAATGATGATTCATAGCCTACCGTACCCGCCTGTCTACATTCCCTCCTTCTCTCGATCCCACTCACGAAGCTGGCCAACTCATGTCCGCACAAAATAGCAAACCTGGAGAAACTGGTACGGTAAGTTACATAGCCGAAGTGTGGAGGTGGGCAGACAGAAGCTTGGTAATTTCTACATATTGTAGTAGGGGATTACCGGTAGTTTCCCGAAGCGAAGCCGAAGCCCGAGTTCAGCCGCGGTCATGGGATGTCACTCGGAAAGGACCCGTTTGGCTAGATAGGGGGTCGGTTGGGATACGGTAGATGAATTGCTCCACGAATACAGTACGAGTAGTTCACTTACTGGTGTTTGGGGTTTGGAGGTTTGGGTTTGTGATATGGTAAGCAAGGTAGCGTCAGTGAGAGGTTTAGATGCGGCAGTGACGATGCAATGATGGGATTTTATCTCAATTTTTCACCTCGTGTCTGGTCTAGTCCCTGAAAAAAATTCTCATTACGACCACGTTGCACACTGGTGACCCAGGGTGATGAGTACCCGTGGCGGCGCGCCTCACTTACTCCCCAGCTTTTCTACAAGAAAGCATCGCCACGGGTCCCTTCGCTTCCCGTCACTTGGGGCACACTAACCAATTCCCATAATCACAACTTATCATTCGTATCATGCTCCCGCTGGAAGCACTCCTCCGATCACCACCAGGGAAAACTCAGATACTAAGCGAAAGGACGAGTGGTCAATATCCCCCGCGATAAATTTTAAAAGACATAGAAATGATTTCATATATACACTCTATCTTAGCTAAACAACATGCTCAAGTTAGTGCGCGTCGCAGAAACAGTCGCCTGGGATATTACCGCAATAGATGGGTACTAGTTTCATCCATTCCGAAACGCCCAAATATACCACATGTATTTCCGTCATTCTCGACACAACTTATCTGTACTATAAACTGCATTGTTCCCTTTCGGTAGTAGATGTTCCAATACTACCGGCAAGGCTAAGCAATTTGCGCTCGAGAGGTGCTGGTGGCACATCTCCCCTTCCTGTATCGTTCGCAGTGAAAAAAGCATTTTTTTCCGCTCGGTATCTTAAACCAGATTTAAAGACAGGACACAACAAAAATGTGCCATTCCGGTGGTGATGATATATAGTGACGATAGCATGAAGACATCAAGGGATGGGAGGAGCATATATAGGTATCCTCTCCCATACCGTTGATAGATCCTTTATCTCTACGTGTAGAGACCCTCCCTCTTCTTCATCCCTAGCTATCGTTCCCCTCACTACAGCGCAGAGAAAACACAAAATATCACTCGCTCTCGAGAACCATCAGACCCTGTACTCTCCTTCAGCACCAGAGTAAGCAATTTATCAGCAAATAACACACCTCAAAAAATATCTCCACCGAGAGAACAGGAAAAAAAAAAGAGAAAAAAATGCCTTCACCTCAAAACCCCTTCGACTGGGACACCCCCTACTACGACCCCCCCTCACCATCTCAATCGTCACAACAATCACGGGGTACACCTCAAAACACCCCCCACTACGAGCTCCCCTACTATGAGTTTCCCTACCCCTCACCACCACCCCAATCATCACAGCAATCACCGGGTACTCAAGCACCGATCTTAAGCCACACAAACCTCCCACGCCTCATCAGCCCAACCTCCCCTCGGAGGAGAACAAATATAAGGCCAAACCAGCCCAGTCCCCGACTGGGCGGACCAGCCAACGACATGGTCGATGTCAAGTTCACAGTGCCAGATCTGGACCTCTTGGAGTGGGACATCGTCGAGAGAGAGGCAGTACAGAAAAAACCCGAGGACCAGGGTCCAGGGAGGGTGTATAGGGTGGTCAAGGCTATTGCGAGCATGAGCTGGTGGGTCATAGGGTATGTGGCGAGATGGGGGCGAAGAGAGGTCAAGGAGGTGGCGGTGGTGAAGAAAGAGGGTGAGGAGCGGATTGTATATCCTTTTCTGTCCGATTCAGATTCGGATTCGGATTCGGATTTTGATCTTGGTTTGGAGAGTGTGGTTGAGACGAGGCGGGGGCTTGAGATCCCGAGATACCGGTATACTGTTGGGCAAAGATGTCCATGCTTTTTCCACAAACATAAGGTTGGCGGAGCATATGGTCGAGGTTAAGTTATCGGTGGCAGTTCTGAACCTGTGGGGGTGGAGGAGAGGGTTGAGAGGGTCAGGGGTAGCGAGAAGCGAGAAGAAAGAGGGAAAGCAGAGGGTGATGGAAAGGAGAGGCCGCCTTTCGGTCGGATTAAGCTTTGCAGATCCCAGATGACGGGATCGATGGTTTTTGCAATTGTCTGTTGGCGGTGCACCCTGAGTGCGGGAATATGGTATACGAAGACGGCTGGTGGTAGAAGACTACCCTTCAGCAAGTTTTTTCCCTGACAATGTATTTTTGATAAGCACTCGCTTGCGGTATATTGATAAAATGCACTTATTCAATTTATCAGAAGCGAGACTGTCAGATTTTTTTAGATTTTAGATTTACAAGAGATTACGTGTTTTTTTGCAGTATCTGTGTTTGCTTGTACGTGGTTTGGTCATTATATGATGGACTAGCTCCCACCTCTGTCATCAAAAAGCTTGATATTCGGGTATTCTTGGATCGCTACTTCCCTCTCGTGCTACCGATACTGTCAGTCGTTGAATATAATGAATAAAGCAGCACGCATGTATAGAAAAATAACCTGCGAGATTCAGCAGTCTATGATAGCCCACTTCTTCTATCATCCCTTCTCCCCTCTTCCCACCCAGCTTCACAATCAATCACTCGCGGCCCCTCCCTATCACATCCCAAGTCCTACCCCCGTGGTTAGGCAGTTCCCACCATCGGCCACTTACGATCACGCCCGCCCTACCGTAGGTCCGCAGCACAACGAATATCCTCGAGAATACAGCTCCGCCAGAGCCCCCACCCCCACCCCCAATCCCCCGCATGTAAGGATTTATGTCTGAGTCGATGGTGAAGGAACAATACTTGGATTTACATGGTCATTAGGTGCTTGCTCCCTCGGGTGATAGAATGAAACCCCCCTTCAGTACCACCAGGAGTACTGTAATGTCTGATAGGGCTAGGGTTATGCCGGGATGTGCTAAATGATGGCACCGGCTCGTTCAGGTGGTGTAGGGAGGTGAATGTCGATCTACGTAATGGGGGAGAGGGGGTAAGTAGGCATATTCGATATCTTATATTCTTCAAGGACATTATCCCACTCCTCGCAGGTCTAGCAAGAAACCAGCGTATATCCGCTAGATTTTCTTTATCATTGTGGGAGGTCGGATTTTGGTTTGCACATTCGAGTGTTTTGGAAGTGCACTACATACAAGTGATAACTTTAACTTTATTGAGTGGACATGGTATGTAGAGTATGCTCATGGGAGTGGGAATGGTTGGGAGCCACGAACATGGGAGGGGGGGGAGTGGCGATGGGGGCTAATGGGTAAAGGGGTGATGTTTCGTAGCTAAGGTATTAGTTCTTAGTAGTTATGGATCACCGAATGCTTCCTCCCTGCCTACCTGCCTGCTAATTCTGCCACACTAGAACACTCACTGCGCAAGCATTTCAGTGCATATTACACCGTAACTTACAACTAAACACCACCCAACAACACCACGAGACCGTTGTGTACGGCATTATAGTTTAGCATACAGTAGATTACCATCACTCATTTGCCCGCACCGCAATCCGTGAAATATAATTGAATTGAATGGAATTGAATAGCTCGCAGCAATAAAAATTCAAATCCCTCTCTAAGAGAGCAAAGGAAAAGGAGAAAGTGAGTAAGTGCTAGAGTATATATACCGTAATGCCTCTATGTTGGGGGTTAGATTGCAAAATTGAAGTAAGGAGGTTGATTTCTGTGTACAGTACGGTAGTCTAGGCTCAAGATCTTGGAGCTGTTTAGAGGGTTGGTTTTTAAAAGGGTTTAAAAAAGTTTGTTGATGAGGTGTAAACCAAAGTATTCGTTATTAGCATGATTACAGTTTGGCCAATCTTTTATTCCCCCGAATTATGGTTTGCTATGGCAGCAAAGCTTATAGAATGGGAATCGATGTTCCAGATGGCGTCTTAAAGTGGATAGAATGTTTGTCGAAACATACCCCGGGGATATGTTAGACATGTTTCTTAGTCGGATATATGATATCCGAGGGTTCGCGCATATAGAGACGAAGCACTTGCAAAGATTGATGGGAAATGTTTGAGGATAGTGGGAGTATTATTTAGTGAGTAGCGTACTATATCAATGCGAGAGAGAAGGGGGAGGGGAGATAGTATCCCAAGATTCCCAACTATTCGATTCTGAAGTGTTCAAAATTCCAATCTAGAAGGTGCAGAAAACGGCTCCCCCGAGCTAGCCCCTTGCTTGCTTGCTCGCTCCTGCCAGCCTGTTCATTGAGTGACGTTACTCGAATACCGCCCTCGTACAAGCCACCGTTTCCATTTCTTGCGAAAGCGATGTTGCGAATTTGTTTTGCCGTTCGATGTTGCTGTGCTGTACTACGGGGGTAGGGAAGAGTCTGGCGAAGTCTTGGGTGCCAAGCACCTAGGAATTCTGTGAGCCACACTCGCCAGACTTTCCCCTACACCCATAATACATATGTAAGGGTTCTGCTACGATACGGCAGTTACTATACAAGTTACCGGTATGAAGAACCTGAACACAGGGATTAAAAATTTGTATGGCAAATTGTCTGTGCGTATCTGAGCGCCCATACTAAATTCGAACTCAAATGTTCTGGTTCTTCATACCGGCGGCAACTTGTAGTTAAACGACCCGAGGCAGGAAGTTCTGCCCTGCAGCAGCATACATGGAGGTATAGTAATATCTTAACTGTACTTGTAATAATAAGCCAGTGAAACAAGTACCCTACTCGAGTAAAACCCCGGACAGGAGATGAGGTGTTTCTTCTTTCTTTCTTTTTTTGGCAAGAAGGAAAGAGGTGGCTATCATACGGTACTCTTCGGTACGGTTCTCGTCAATGAAAGAATATCATATGTTGAGTTATAAGGTTGTGGCTAGAGGGAAGGTATATTGGTACAAGCTAAGATATTCCATCTCGGAGGCACGATATTTTACGCATACCGTTCTGTACTGTACTTGCCGATTCCACAAGTATTCGGAAACCTTGGCGTTTCCCAGGCCTAAACTGTGCCAAGATTTCAGGATACTTGTGGAATCGGCGAGTACAGCGCAGTTAATAGAAGAGAATATTATGATACTAGGAAGTTTGTTGGAGTTACCTTGCCTTGCTTAGTGTGCGTACCCCATTCTACTTGTAACGGCTGCCATTAATCAATTAATCAACGCACAAGTCAGATAGGAGGACAAGAAGAGAGATAGAGAGACAAAAGTTTAACTTCACCCCCGACAATTATTGCTGTACAATATACCGATCCTTTGCGCTCTTGTGCTCCACTCCAATCCCAACGGTCGAGCGGAAGCCCATGAAATGATATTCTCCAACTCAGTACGTGGTCCTGAAACAAACGAACCGATTTAAACGTTTACTGTGCGATACTGTACTGTGATATCAGCACCTAATAACGTAGGAACAGAGTAGAAAACAAATACCGACGAATCGGGTGTGATCTGATGAGTATCGTAGACACCAAAGATATTTTGTGCTACATGCACGTTTCACTCCATGCCCTTATTGCTATAGTCCGGTACGGGTAGCTGAGGTTGCTTTTTTTTCTCCTCCTTCCTTCTTTTCTTTTTTTTTTTTCTTTTTTTTTTTCCCACACGGGCCGGTAAACAATGCAGGGTAATATATGAATTCCAACTGCATTGTGCATTAGTATGAAGGTTATGGTATTGTTTGCCGACAATGGTACTACCGGTATAGGGGGAATAATAATTAGATAAGCATAGCAGTTATCGCTTCTACTCAATATGGTAGCAATTGTTAGGGAGAAAAGGCAGGTTAAAGTCAATTGTTTCCCAATAGAACTCTCATAGTGATGGGTGTGTACAGTACCGTATGCGGGAAACAACCCCCGTTATCTCATTTCGTGTTTCTTGGCGCCGGGTGTTTCCGAGTTGAGGGTGTGAGTGATGTGGGAAAAAGTAAGGGTTGGGGCAGATGGAGTCGGCTCAACTTAACTTATGCTGCACGGCGGTCGCTTGGATGTTGTGCTATATGCTGTGCTGTGCTGTCACTCCTGTGCACTGCGTAACCGAGGGGGGTGTTATGCAGGGATGCATACTGACGGACGCGCGAGGTCACGTTTTTTTTGTTTTTTGTTTTCAACACGTGAGGGGGACACAGTTGAGAAGGTGCCATGATGAACTGTAGAAAAGGAGGAATGGGCACACGACAAGTCATTATTATACCTTCCTGACGGAATAAAAGTATTTAATGCGTCGTATTGGTAACATGTCCAACCAGTTGTTTGGGACCTTTGGCAGGAATGGCATACGGTACCGTATCATTGCCCAAAGTATTAGTGGGTTTTCTTTCTTTCTTCTTGGTGCTTGTTACTTGTACTTGTGAGCATAGTTGAGTTTTGAGGTCTGTGGTCCTTTGCTTTTTAGCCCTGCTAATAATAATGTGCTTTTCTCCTTCTACTCCCTTCTTTGCCTCAATTTGTTTCTTACTGTGTAGATGAGTACCGGTATGCCTCGGGAGACGCACATGAGCTGAGGTAAAAGTGACCTTGCCTTCATCCCTGAATCTCTGTGAATAGAATTTCATGATGATGAATCTAGATAATGAAGCCTTACCACCACCATCAACAGTAATACACCTGTAATTGAGGTTGGATTGATTTGGGAGTGACCCCCTGTTTCGGGCACTACATAACGCCCCAATCGGTCCGTGCAGCGTTCGCCAAATTTCGATTCCTGGTCTGTTCGTTCCCCATTATACCTTAGCGTTACAGCTATTTTCTTTTTTTTTTTTTTTTTTTTCCTACTCGAGGTATATACCAAACCAGGTGAAGTGTAGGGGAGAAAAGAGGAGGAAAAAAGGGTTTAGCAAAGTACCGGACCCTAATGGGTGAAAAAGAAGGGAAGAGATGGGTGGATGAATGAATGGATAGATGATGGATGGGATGGGATGGGATGGGACGAAAAAAATAAAAAATAAAAGAAATAAAAAAAAATGAAGCTTCAATCTTTCTCCTTCACCCCTTTACCCATCCCCTTTCCTTTACTCTCCTTTTCTCTCTCTCTATTCTTTCTTTAGAGGTTGTAGGATTTCGGGGTAGAACTAAAGAAGATCGTTTTAACGGAGATAGTTTATTGGGATAGAACTGACATGGAATTGGATTGAAGATTGGTTAAAAAAAGTAACATCTCATCACGACCAATCCCTTAAGCTCGGTAGGTGCATTCTGATACCCTTCCCCGAAACACCTTCTTTCATTCTTGTCCTATCGTTAGAATCTCACTTCTATTTCCTCGTCCGTGTCCATTACGACGATACGGTATTCACATTAGCTTTGCTCACTCTACTGACTGAGCATCGCTGCATGCTGTGCAAAAATTGAATCCCGTCCTTCCTTCCCACCCCTTCGTCCTTCCCCCTTCCATCATTATTCCCTACCTATTCCTGCCTATTCCTACCTATCCTTACCACCCTCCTCACTCAGTCTCTCCTTCTGTATATGCCCCCTCCAGAATCTCGAATTCTTGAAACGCTCCTTCGCTTCCGAACCAATTCTCCCTGCCCCGTCAATCCACGCTAATCCGGGGGTCCTCCAGCTGCAGGATCCTCCACTGCACACCAGCATCCACCCATCCCATCCCATCCGGTGGTATCCTGCCAACCATCATCATTCCTCCAACAAGCGCGCCTGTGTTTCGAAACCTCCAGCTATTCTCGACGACTTAAGGAACTACCCAGCAGCTCCCCCGACAAACCAGCTTCCCCAGAATACAATAATTTTAATGCCATAGACGCCCTATCTCAATTAACCTATCCGTGATAGTTCAAAAAAAGCTCTGTCGAACTAATTGAACGCGGAATTACAATCGTGAGGGGAACAAACTGGAATTGCACGACCACAAGAGTACAGGAAAAGGGCAAAGAAAAGAAAAGAAAAAAGTTGTCGATGCAGTGTCTAATTTTGTCGTTGCTATCAACGACCTTTTAGACACTTTTCCCATCGGAAGGGAGTGAAGGGAGCTTTTTAACGGTACCGAAAGTGATAAAAAAAGAAAAAAAGAACCCGACGGGTAGCTGCTGCCTTTGTCTGTGCCTCTGCCGTTCTCTTCGACAGATTGGCATCACCACTTGTTTCGTTTTCGGTTTCGTTTCCCTTCTGCGGCGTTCCGGTTTATTTCTCGTTGCGTGTTGTATATTTAGGAAATTTTGGTTTGACGATACCTTTGTGCTAAAAGAGAGGGATTCGTCTGGAACTGGTTCTGTCCCGCTTTATTCAATCAGTCGGCTAGCCGTGAAGTTTTTCTGGTCTGTTTGGTTCAATTGACTTGGACAGGTAAGTTTCTCAGTGCCTTGAACTATCTATGCTAGTCGCCCTTACTGATCTGACCTACCCTGGCATAGCTGGTCTAGCATCTGTACTGCATTGATAACCACTACACGGGAGTTTTTTTTTTTTTTTTTGTCTACTCGGTGAACTGGTCCACCCAATTTAAAAGTTATAAAATAGATTGCTGGAAGAAAGAAGGAAAGGTTACTCCTTAGATACGATTGTTCCTATCTCTTGCTGTATTCCGAGCGAAATTACGTTTTTTTTCTACCAACCCACAGTACATACCTACGAATCACCGGGGGAACCATATACCCTAACTCCCGTTCTTTTTTCTCCCAGGGCAGTTCTTGACTGATCTGCCACAACCACTACACCTCCTACAACAGTACATGCCAATCCAATGGACGATCGATTTTTATCTGGGGGAGCTCTCTCCGACATGGACGCAGATGATACAGACTATGCCACCGAGGCTCCGCTACCGTCACCTGCCGGTACCCCCTACAGGACACCGCTTCTATCAAGGCATACTAGCCGTCACGCATCTCCATCCCCATCCCCATCACCCTCTCCGTATCCTCTCTCTAGCAGTCCTCCGACGACAAATGGTCGAGCATCTCCGCTTCATCGTATGAGCATGTCTCATCATCACGACACTTTTGACGACACCATATCAATCCTCGACCCCCGCCGGTTTACTCCCACCCTTCACGCCAACCTTGTTGCTGAGATTTTGTCGCTTCGGAGAGACTTGGAATCTAAAGCCAACCTCATCGATACATTAGAACATGATTTATCAGCTGCGAGATCAGAACACGAAACAGCTACCACATCGGCTGCCACTGCGCAGCGGGAAGCAAGGGATGTAAAACGGCAATTGGCAAGAGTTGAGAATGACGATGCTGTTGAAACTGTAGCCAAAGAGCGAGATGAAGCAGTTGAAGCAATAGCTGAACTTAAACGACAAGTGGAACGACTTGCGAAGTCTCGACGGAGCGCTGAGGAAGACCTTGAAAGGCTCAAGACAATCGCAGAGAGAGATCATGAAAAGTGGGAGGATTCAAAGAGAGCTTTGGAGCGGCGAGCTCATGTCGCTGAAGGCCGGCTAAAGGCTCTTCTGGATGAGTTATCAGCTGCAAATGCTATGCCACCACCTCCGTTACCTATGCACCAGTCTGAACCTGAGAATGAAGATACTGCTTCCTCGGAGGTCGCCATGAGTGATACGGCAAGTATCAGAACTAGCATTCAAGGGAGACCAAGCAGTTTGATCATGGGTGACGATGTTGCTGAGCGTCTAGGGATCAGATTCTCAATGTTGGCTGGTAATCGAGGGTTGAGCTTGGCAGATGAACTTGATCTAGATGGTGGCGAGGAAGACGAAGAGTACGAAGAAGGTCATGAAGAAGAGGATGATGATGATGATGGTAATAGAACGGCGACCGAAGCTGAGGCTACCGGTGATAATGAGTCTGGCTCCGACGGTGGCTCGCAAACCGAAGATGAGGAGGATCTTCGGTCCATGCGGGAGTATTGTGAGACCGGTGTCCAGGTTGAAGAGGAAGAAGAGATGGAGCGGCCAGAGATTGTTCTTCTCGAAGAGACCCGCGCCGAACTTGAGCGAACTTATTCTGAACTCGATCGAAAATCTTCTGAGCTGGAGAATATCTACATCGAACTCGACAAAGCTCAAGAGAGGATTGGGGAACTTGAAGAGCAGGTTGACGGGCTTGCTGAGGAGGTTGCTGAGAAAAAGCGTGCTTTGACTGATAGGGAAATTGATCATGGACACAAGATCAAGGTATTTGAAACTCGAAGCCGTGAAGTTGAAGACCGGTGGGCGTCTATCGAGGTGAAGGAGAAGTCTCTTGATGAGAGAGCGAAGAATCTCGACAAGAGGGACAGAATGCTTGACAACAAGGAAGCCATTGTCACACCTATTCCTGATTCACCTATCGACAAGGAGCTTCCCATCCTTCCTTTTGACGATGATCATGTTTCTGCGGAGAACGATATTCACATTCAAAGAGAGTATGAAGCCAATCAGGGACGAAAGCGAGCTGCCGGAGTTACATCCCCTCCTCCGCATCATCCGCCGCCGACATATACCTCTATCGAAACTCAAACCGAGCCTATCGAGGAGCCTGTCGAGGAACCTGTTGAACAGCGACCACCAACACCACCTCCCAAGTCACCTACTCTGCCACCTCCAGTGATATATGAAACTACTGGAACTCAGACAGATCCGATGAAGCCGCCGGCTCTACAGATTATTCCAACGATTGCAGTTACTCCTCCTCCGCCAACACCGCCTCTCCCTGGGCAGCCGAGGGTTCCAATGAGAAATGCTGCAGTCCAGACGCGTAATCTCAGGCAAAAGACTCGAGGAATGCAGACAGATGAGCCTGCCTTTGAAGACCGTATCATGAAGTTGCCCGCAAGGTTAATGCCTGCAGCGATCCTGGCTAATAACAACCCAGTTCTTCCTGTGGCTCCTCCGGCACAGCCTGAACGACCGCCACCGAGTCCTCCAAAGAAAAGTTCTAGGAGAAACATCAAGAAGACATCTACCATGGTGACCGCTCCCACATCAGTTCCTGCACCCACCTCTGCGCCCAGATCTACTCCAGATAGTCCCGGCCCTCCTGGTACTGCTCTCATATATAGTTCCCCCAAGGCACCTTCTGAGTTTGGGGAAACTTCAGAGAAGGACAAGGATAGTGTTCGAAGACACTTGTTTAATGGGGTTGATCTATCACATGATCTTCCACAGTCTTCCGGCGATGATGACTTCCACGACGATGCAGATCTCAGTGGAAACGAGTTCAAGACCGCACTTTCTGCACCGCGGCCCAAGAAGAGGGATCGGATCAGTATTCTCGATAGACCCACCCCAGTTACTGAGCGTACGGATAATACTGTCTATAAAGCCTATAAGAAATCCACCAATATCCGCCAGAATGCTATGGTATCTAGTGGCGTGCATGCACATCATCGTACTAGGAGCCCAAGCTTGACTAGTAATCGGACGAGTGAGAGTGGTGGTACTAAGATTGGACCGCCTTTCCCTGTCCCCGTTAGACATAGCTCTAGAAAGCCGGGAGGTTACGCCAGTTCAAGAACCGAAAGCCCAACACCGATGTCCGCTAGCTTGCCCAGACGAACTCTTCCCCCTGGACAACACAGGAGACAACAGTCAATACGTAAGGTTCGTTCTGCAGCTGCTCTCCCAACTCTTCGGACCTCCAATTCTAGGACCAGGTCACCTCCTCCCCTCAGTGCTTCTTCGGCGGCTCCTGATAGTCCCCTTCTCCCCCCCCTACCCAGGGATGAAGTAATTTCCTCTGCATTTGATAAGCAGAAAGTTGGATCTTCCAAGCATAAACACCAGGCTAGCACAAATACCTCCAATACAGGCAATGCTTCCCTCGGAAGCTCGATTCAACAGATTAGTGTAGTAGATGCGATTGCGCAAACCATGGTTGGCGAGTGGATGTGGAAGTATGTACGCCGGAGGAGATCCTTCGGAGTTCCGGATTCCCCTCAGGCCTGGGATGGCAGAGACGAGAGCACCACTGGTGGCGGCCAACGACATAAACGATGGGTCTGGCTCGCACCTTATGAGAGAGCTGTTATGTGGTCCAGTCGGCAACCCACCAGCGGAAACGCCTTGCTCGGGAAGACTGGCAGAAAACGTAAGCGATCAATCCTTCAACCCCCCGCCGGCCTCTCCCTGGTTCTGGATAAGGTACTGATGAACAAAGTCCCCATCCAATCTGTTTTGGATGTGAAGGATGATACGCCACTACCCAAGGGGGCCAATCCAGCACAGCCGCTATTCAACCGAAGCATTCTCATCTTGACACCTGCCAGGGCTCTCAAATTCACGGCTCCGAACAAGGAGAGGCATTACGTTTGGTTGACGGCTCTGAGCTTTTTGTCCCATTCTGCCCATGAGAGTGAAGGCTTACTGGCCCTCCCACCTCCTATGCCGTTTGAATATGATCAGATGCAGCAGCAGCGGCCACAGTCACCACCGTTGACTCGACCCCCCATTCCTCCCGTTCCCGTGAACCGCGACCCACCCTTCCATCCTATTCGAGACTCGATACGGGTAGCTAAGAGCAAAGCCCGTTCGAGAGCCAGTAAGTCGGAAGTAAACGGGTACGCGGGAAGCAGCAGTCTCGGGAAGAACTCGCGTCGGGACATTGACCGTCACAATCTCATGACAACCGACAGCATAGCGGAACCGCCTAGTATCCCTCGATTCCCTGGCCACAGTCGCAAACGCAGCTATACGACTCGATCAAGTACAAACCGCTCGATAAGTCATGGGTATAATCCGAGTCTGCACTCTTCCTTTGGGGGCTCATCAAACGGAGATTACTATCCACCTGGACCAATGGGTGTCGGTGGAATCGGGCTCATGAGTGGAAATAGCTCTTTAGCTCATGGAGCCCCAGGACCAAACTTTGGAGGATGGGAATCTGGGCCAATTGGCACTGTCCGAATGGAAGCATTTATAGACCCGAAGCCGAAATTCGAGTTTGACGAAGAGGACGAGTATCTGGGTAATAAGCCAAGCTCTTATCGCCTTAGGAGGGGTGGGAGAAGCAGTAGACAGGGAAGCTACTGGTCCGGAAGCGGGGATTTCTATGCTGGTGGAAGCGAAGTTGGGAAGGGGAGTGTTATTGGCGGGAGCGTTGACGACGAGCTCTTCCGTAATGGTGAAGATCCCTTTCGTGGATTCTAATTCACGTGTATTATAGGTTTACTTTTCTTTTTCTGCTTTTTCTTTTACCATTCATTACCTGTTCCTTATCGTCATTTGAAAGTAGTCTTTTTTACCCGCATTTATCTATATACCGCACCTTTATCCTCTCTCTATATATCTCGATTTTCTCTCGTTCTCCTTTTTGTCCTCATATTTCTGGGCTGGCTGGCTGGGTTGGTTCGTCGATCTTTTGAAGTTATTTTCTTCTTTTCCTTTCCTATCATATTTATTGTGGGTCGGTGCTACGCTGGTAATTTTTCTATCTATATATCGGGGGCATACTGGGGGGGACTAGTACAGTACAGTTATTAATAAGTGTCATAGTCTGGAGAGAGGTGAGGCCTCGAGCTGATCTAACATAGCAGATCAGATTATCCGAGTCATTGGAATAATTGAATACTACAGTATATCAAATTCCTAATGTTTATCTTTCATTATGATACCACGCTGTATTGTATTTTGGCTGCTTGTGATATTAGCATAAGTTAAAATGCGTTACGCTACGGTGAAGAAACCGAGTGATGCACCTATCCATCCATGCACTGACCCATCCATCATTATCATCACCAGCCACCACTCACTCACCCACTCCACCTAACTTAGCTGCAAACGCCAAAACGCCACACCCCGATGCGTTGTCCGAACACCGCCTTCCCTACCGTATGGTCGGTCACCGTATCCACCAATCCTTCCACTCCTCTCCACAATCACAATCTACCAGTCAGCCTACTTAACCAGCCTAACCAAATCCAATCACTCTCGGCCGCTTTTTATTTTATTTTATTTTTCCTTTTCACCGATTTTCATTGATTTTCATTGATTTGACATTATGATACCATCCATATACAGTACATAGCTACTTTTTTTTTTTTTTTTTTTTTTTTTTTTTTTTTTTTTTTTTTTTTTTTTCAGCCCGTATTTCTCTCTTCCTTGCTCTCCTTGCTTGCTTGCTTGATTTTCTTCTCTCTCTCTCTCTCTCTCTCTCCGTTTGCAGGCAGGCAGGGCTACGCTGCTCATATCATAACCTGGGCTTTGGGTTTGGGAAGCGTGGCACGTGTTTTTCGCGTGCGTGCTTGCGTTGTGGGTTGGTTGGTGAGGCAGGGTAGGGTAGGGTAGGCAGCAGGGTGGGAAGGGAAGGGGAGGGGAGGTAGGGAGGGTTGGGGGTGATGGTTTTTTCCTTTTTCATGATTTCGAGATGTAATATCAAAGTCTACAAGTGGATTGGATTCGATTGGGTGTGATGACTAAGGGGACTTATATACTGTATCGCGGTAGATGGTTTGGTTAGATAGGGTACCGGTAGCTGTGGAGTAGAGTGTGTTTGCAGCGTTTGGTGATGTTTTTATTTTTAAATTTTGTTGTGTGCAGAATGCTACGGTAGTCTCTCTGTCCGTCCGTCCATTCTCCTACCTCAAACACGGCATTCACCTGGTCTGGCCTGGTCTGGTCTGGTCTGCCTAGAAGGAACCCTTACCTACACTTTCTTTTCTCCCACTCACTTCACCTTCCACCTTTCTCACCTTCTCACGCTTGCACACTTACCTACTCACTCATTCACTCGCTTTTCTCATCGCTCGTTAGATCCTTCACACTTTTCTCATCCCCTCTCTCCCATCCTAATCCTGATCCTCTGCTACGGTACGGTTTACTATCTATCATACTGTATCCAAAGCGTTGGTTCTTATTTATTTCCCAGCGGATATAAGACAAATCCCTCCCCATCGGGGCGGCTCGGCTAGTAGACAAGCGAACGAACGAACGAGCCCACACCCATCCCCATCCATTCATCCATCCATCACATCGCATCACATTACACCTCGCCATACCTTTGAAGCACCACTGCTTCTTTTCTTTTCTTTTTCTTCCCTACCCTTCCTTCTTGACAAAGGTACGTACGTGAACCCTTCCTTTTCCATTCCTTGTTTATACTCTTCAACATCTCCGCCTATCTATCTACCTACCTGTTACCCCCCTCGCTCTCCGAAGGTAGTTATTGTCATATCCTTTTTTCGTTTCTTTTTCATTTCATTTTCATTTCTATTTAAATTTTTGTAATATGATACTTGCATGTTTGTTGAGGTAGAAAGCATTTGAATTTTACACTTTTTTGCTTCTTTCTTTCCCTTCTCACTTTACACAACGCCTCCCCCTCTCCCCCTTCGGTGTCCTTGGATATTGGCTGGACGTTCTCGTTGGCAACAACAAGCATCTGGTTTTTGGAACTCCGGAGACATCATCGGTTTGCTTCTGTCTGCTTCTGTGACCCTGCCTATCCTACCGTATCTCCTATGCCTACTTGCTTGTGTTGCTCTGCTTGCTATCTATCTACCTCCTATCTACCTATCTACCTATCTACTTGCCTACTTGCCTACCTACCTACCCAACTTCCATCTCCCCATCATCCTGTTTAAAAAAATACCCCCTCCATCAGATATAAACCTCTACCTAGCACGCGACCACGACTTACGTTGCCACAGCTAACATTTACCTTCTTTCATGTTAACCCAGTAGTTTCCATCTCTCTCTATATCCCTCTCGCTGTCCCTTGATCATTATCCATCCGGAAGTAACGCAACATCTCAATTGACGATCCATTAGCCGAAAAATTTCGTCCCACAGTAACGAGTCCTGTACGTGTCCTACCCTTCTTTCCCGTTCTGCTACCTTCTTCCACAATATACTTTCTGTGGTCGAGTTTTCTTTTTTTTTTTGTCAAGCCACTTGTTTTACTTTCTTTTTTTCTATTTTCTTCCCGCAAGCTTCTTGTGGAGGCAAAAATAAAAGTTTTCCCCCCTATCGGTTTAGGTTTTGAGAGTATTTTTTTTTTTTTTTTTTTTTTTTTTTTTGGATTAGTATTTAACGTGAGAATGCGTGTAGGTATTCCTGCTTCTTTTTTTTTTACCCTTCCCTTCCCTTCACATTACATCTCAGCCTCACGTATCACCGACGATAACGTTGCGACAAATTCACCTTCGGCCGCGAAAAAAAAAAAAAAAAAAAGGGGGTATAGAAATCACCGAAATTTTCAAGGGGCGATAAAACCTCCTTTGGACCTTTTTGTGTTTTCCATATAATTGTCACCAGGGAATAAAGTCTCTACCTTTGTTTGGTTGGTTTTTTCCCTCCATCTTTCCTTTTCTTTCCTTTTGAGGTTTGAAACATTTCCTACATTCCTCATCTAACCCCCCACTTTACCCTCCGCCCCATCGACATCAAGCAAGATGCTTTTTTCGGTCTGGGGTTCGGGTGTTTTGGGGAAATTGTTGTTGATTTATTTGTTTCCTCCACGTGTTTCTTGGGTTTTCTGGTTCTGACGTGTTTCGGATGGCCATAAAAGGGTTTTCGAACGTCCGAAAGTAGTATCGTCCATCGCGAACCCTCGAGTCCAGTTCATCAGATTTGCATCGCTATCCTCGACATCAGTTGCGTTAATTGGTATTATCTCTTATACTCGTAAACTCTTTTGATCCGATTGGTCCTTTCGCCGCAAGGGGTTGATTGGAAAAAAATTTTCGAGGGAAAAATTAAATACCGCGGCTCCGCTCGCCACGCTGTTTACAGCCGCTAACACCGGTTCGCCATAGCAGATTCAATTAAACGGTTCTTGACCTTTCGGTAGGCGTTAAGATGGCGGCTCGAATGACATTGTATAAGTTAGTCGTATTAGGAGATGGAGGAGTAGGAAAAACTGCCTTGACGATACAGGTTTGTAGGACCTCGGGGATCCCTGTTTTCTCTTTAACCCCTCGCGAAAGAGGATTTGACTCTGACAGATTAACGATAGCTTTGTCTGAATCACTTTGTCGAGACGTACGACCCTACGATCGAAGATTCCTATCGGAAGCAGGTAGTCATCGATAATACGGCATGTATGTTGGAAGTATTGGATACCGCCGGTCAGGAAGAGTATACTGCGCTCAGGGATCAATGGATCAGAGATGGTGAAGGATTCGTGCTTGTATACAGCATTTCCTCCAGATCAAGCTTCACGAGAATACCACGGTTCCACGGGCAAATACTGCGGGTGAAGGAATCATCAACGACTGGTGCGTCGATCAGATGCCGGGGGGTCTTCATTTTACTAATTGGTTCTAGGTGGAAACTATACGGCGAATAACAACGTTCCGATAATGCTCGTGGGCAACAAATCCGATAGGGTCACCGAACGAGAAGTCTCAACGCAGGAGGGTCATGCGCTGGCCAGAGATCTTGGGTGTGAGTTTGTTGAGGCTTCCGCAAAGAATTGCGTCAATGTCGAGCGGGCGTTTTACGACGTTGTGAGGATTCTTCGAAGACAGCGACAAATTATCGCAAAGAGGACTCAAGGCCCTGGCGTTAACGATGGAAATGAAACTCAAGGCGGCAGACCCGGTGGGAAGAGCAGGAGAGGACCTAGAAATGGGAGGAAACCTGCTTGTATCATTCTGTGAGCGTTTCACTAAATGGCTGATGGGTGCTCATTTTCTTTTCATTTGGTCCTCCCTTGTTATTTCCTTTGGTTCGAGGTGAGCTTTTGCAAGCATTTCAACAATCTGGAAAAACACTTTTTCTCGTTCTACTCTTTTTCTTGATGTTTTGCAAATGGGAGGGTATGTTATCCGTATGAATTTTTCTTTTATCTTTTCTCCACTTTTTTTCATTTCTCATCAATTCAAATTTTTTTTTTTCATTCTCACGCTGTCCTTATTGAAACCTGGTGTCATGATTTATGCTTGTCGGGGTTTTTTATTATTATTCCACGCTCGGTGTTGAGATTGGTTCTTTTTGATTGTCTAGTTTTTTGCTACTTTATTTAGGGAAAAAAAAGCTTTTTTTTTCAATGTTTCCTTATCTTTTCCTGATCTTTTCAATTTTTCTTTTATAACGCTGGTGTCTAGTAAGTTAGCAAGGAGAAGGGAGTGGAGTGGTGTGGAATTGGGGGTTTGTGGGGTGGTAGATCTGTGTGGTTGGTGTGGGGGCTGGTGAAGGTGGATCATGTCGGAGAGGAGGGAAAGAGTGGATATTACTGGTTTATACCCTTCGGGTTTGCTTGTGTGATTGATTGTCAAGTTAAGTTTGGGAGTAATTTGTCCAACATTTGTGTCGTTAGTATTTTATTGTATTGGCAGTGCTGCTATGTAATCAATCGATCCAACTATGTCATAGTATCAGTTGGGTAAACTAAGAGCTCAATATTGGGATCCCCACAGGGACTAGACTAGACTACTAGTACTAGTAGACTATCGTCTCATGCTTTCGTAGTGTTTTGCTTTCTTTCGGTGCGGCGGTGGGTGCCAGCCGTGGCGTGATGTGTGAGTGATTGAGTATTATCGCCTGGTGGGGTTAGTCTGGACTAGGCTAGACTACTGCCAGGACGTTTCCTAAAAAAGATATAACTATCATATAGGATAGGGTAGTCTGCAGACTACACTGTACTCTACGAGTGCCCATGTAAACCATCCCGTCATAAACACGCCGCAAAACCTCCTCAGGAATCCCGGAGATGGAGAAGGGAGAGCAGAGTTGGAGCGAGTGAGCGCTGGTGAACGTCACGCCGAAAAACGCAATTATTCTTTCGCGGGCTGGTGTGAAAGGGGGGGGGGGAGGTGTAAGTGCCTAAACATGTGCAGCGCAAGTGGGCTGTACAGTACCAGCGCCCCCAGCAGGAAATGCGAGCGAAGAGGAGAGAGGGGTTAAGTTAGGGGGTATTGAAAAGTGGAAAAGTGAAGATTGTGATTTGCACTCGTTACAACTGCCGTTTTGGAGATGCCGAGCACAACCCTCCCCCCTCCATAAACTACAGTACGCACGGGGTAGGTAGGTAACTTATTTCTCGAATATAACATCACAAGTGCGATACAGCTTCAGCATCTGGAATGGGCCGTCATCACTCCATTCATGGATTAGGGGCTGTGCGGCGGATATCTTGGGGGGATTATATCTTGGGGGTGATGTGAGCTTTGCTTCTTGTTGCGTACTCGGTGTTTGAGGTGGGCGAGTGATGTTGTGTGATTGGTTTTTTTTTCTTTCTGTTGTTGCTTGATTGTGTGGTTTGTTGTTGTTGTTGTTGTTGCTGTATCGTGGGCGTTGGGGGTAAGGTGGTGAGTGAGGTAGAGGCATTGACTGTATCGTGAACTTTTGAGGTTACGCTTGGGCATAAGGAGATGGACTATGGTTGTTTTTGGGGGGTATTTGGTTTACGGAGTCCTTGGGGGGTTTTTTTTTTTTTGGTTATGGTGGTATTATGGGGGGGTGGAGGGAGTTTGTGAGGTTTAAGGGTGAGTGATTCGTGGGGAGACTTGGGGGTTGTGGTATAGGTCCATCCGGATTGGTGCGTTGGTGTGAGGGGATGAACTAGGTTTTGCCCGAAGTGAACCATTGGAAAGTTTTCTCTATCCAGGTTTGGATGGTCTGGGTAGCTTGTCCGTGTGGCTGTCGGAAGATTGAGAATGGTGATGTGTGCGCTTCTCGAGTAGGTAGGTACTGAGTAGTATAAATGTGAAAAGTTGGTTACATCACACCCCCTTCGTGAGTGTCCGAGTTTCGTGGCCTTTTAGCATGTAATTTCTTAACTTTGATCTTTAGCAGCTGAGCTTTTTAAAGGTTATGGTTTTCTGGTCGTGACCAATCCCAGTAGAATTTGTGTCGTCCCGAGGAGTTGGTCCATGTTTTCCGCAAAACCTTGATGAGCCGTAGAGTTGAGGTCCTGAATAACCGGTATATACAGTCACACACCCCGCTGTCCCGGATCTCGATAAATCCGGATACCGGTACCTCGCTGCCCCCCCCCCCCGTATGAATATATCTGAATTCTAAAATATTTTTTTTCACACCAAAACCCGACCCGTTGTCCCGGATCACCCGCTGATTCTTTGGATTTTGGCCGACCGGGATAGCGGGGAGGTGCGAGTGTACCGTAAAAAAAAAAAAACTCTTGCGATTCGCCATATCCGGATTCCCGAGGATTAGTGCTTTCCTCTCACGGTAATAGCATAAAGTCAGTTGGATCTCGTTAACTGGTTTTTTTTCGTGATTCCGTCAACGTGCCAACCTAAACCTATTGCGGGCTGATACCGAGATCTGAGGCCTGGCGGAGATGGCGGAGATAGTGAATCGCAGAAGAGTTTTTACGCTATGGCGGAAGGAAGGCGTGAGGTTTGAGCGTTGGTTTTTATGGTATGGGGTGATGTGATGTGAGATGGTGGTGGTAAGTGCGGACCGTGCGCAGCTAAGTGGGTACCATACTGTAGGTGTTTTTAAGCTCGGTTGAGGGATCGGCTGCTGAGGGGGGGGGTTTTCCGGGAGTAGTGAATGAATGGGGATCTGGGCCCGTTACCGTAAAAACTCTTTGCGATTCACTATCTCCGCCATCTCCGCCAGGTCTCAGATCGCGGTATTAGCCCACAATAGGTTTAGGTTGGCGAGTTGACGGAATTACGAAAAAAAACCAGTTAGTCTAACGAGATCCAACATGTCCGACTGGCTGACTCATGCTATTACCGTGTGAGAGGAAAGCACTAATCCTTCTCGGGAGCATTTGTCTCTGAATCCGGAGGTTAGAGGCCTTGCGGAGATGGCGAATCGCAAGAGTTTTTTACGGTATTGGCTCAGCTCAGGTAATTTACCATCGTACCATATCATACCATGGTCAATCAATCAACCGAATCCAGGACCCGAGTGATCGCTCGTGATACCAGAAGTTGGAATTAGAATTAGATTTGGAAGTTGACGTTGGGACTGAGTAAGGGTTGTGAAGTGGAGGTTTCTGGCCCGCACGGGTTGTTTTCGCCGCGGGCATGGATGGGGGAGTAGAGTATGTAGGCAAGGTGTGTCTGTCCGGCTGTCGTGGGTTGTGGCGAGAGGTTGGCAAACTACCGTATTACGGTAACTCGTCAAATCCATTATCTCCGAGCAGGGCTGTTAAGTCCATGTGGTGGCTTAGCTGAGGCTGTGTCCTCGTGAGAGCCAATGAGCTTGAGGTTTCCGTGGTCACACTCGAAATGTGTGGTGGTGGTTGCCACATTCAAAGTTCGAGTATCATACTTAATTTGCGCCTGAGTACAGTATGATTGTATTTAAAGCAAGCGAGCATAACTGAATCCCAACTTCAAGATTCGATAATAAATCAACCAACAATCCAAATTCCTTGAGAAAAACTTTAGAATCCACAGAAGGATGTCTTCCATACATTTATGTCCTCAGAAGTAGACTACCAATTATGCTTGCTCACTCTAAACATGACAGCGGAAGCCTTGCATTCATTGCTGGTCACTTATGCACATGCTACCCTAGCCACACCCGGACTTAACCTTGTTCGGAGATAATGGATTTGACGAGTTAATACGGTACCGTACTTTGAATGCGGGTTTGTACACTCATTTCCACAAAGTTTTTTCAACATGCTCCGTTGCTGCTATAACCTTACCTAAAGGTTTTATTACTTGTTACACAACCCACGATTTGGGTTTTCTACCAATTACATACTGCCACACCAGTTTTGAGTAGGCTTCATGTCTTCGCAAAACATTATCGATCTTCTACAAGAGGAAGTCCAGGTATTGAGGAAGAAGGTTAAAGAGATGGAAATTCAGTTGCAGCTTATAACGAGAGACCCAGTTCCCACACCGTTGAGAAGTGAGAGGGCACAATCAATGCCTACCAAACTGAGGGGTATCTGCGAGGAAACTCCTGTTGCACCGAGGGCTCTTGTACAAAAGTCACATACTTCATCAGCAAAAATATTATCTTGCGCCCGGTGCTTCCTGTGCATCTGACGCATAGGGTGCCCATAACGATAACTGTTAACTAGGATGTACTGTCGAACTGACGTCGCATCCTGATGTCGAGTCGTGCGCCTGGTGCGTCCTGACAGTATCCGGACACGGACCCCTATGCCAGGTACACCCTGACAATGTCTGATTCTGTGCTCTTGCATCCTAACAACGTCTGATCCTCAGGTGTTGCATCCTAACAACGTCTGATCCTTGGGTGTTGCATCCTAATATCATCTGATCCTAGCCTGTTGTGTCCGGACGCTACCCGATCCTAAGCTCTTACATTGTGGTGACACCAAATTCTGGCGTCTTCCACCCTGACGTCGCATCCTTGCCTGTGTGCATCGGGATTCCATGATACTCACGATGCGCGTCCTGGCGCCGCCTATCATGAGGCTTTTCCATCCAGATTCTTTCTATGTGATGCTCCTCTCATCTGGATCCCCGCCTGCATACATGATGCATCCAGATTTCACCTTGACTATGACATCTCATCTTGATGCTACTACTTTATATCTGGACCTCCTCAGGATGCCTTCCAAAGTGTGGTGAATTACTCCTGACACCATCTCCACATTGTGCCCGGTATTGCCCAATCTTCCCAACTCCCTCCTGATATCCAATATACTATATTGTGATCGCCCTGACACCCTCCAGATGGCTGCTTTTCATAGATTCTATGGTGAATATCGCCCTGATTATTCCTTTGTACTACGTCCTTTAGTTTCTATTGTAGTCTCATCATAGTAAGCTAAATCAAATCTATTACACATAATCTTTACATGTTCTTAATTCCCCTTAATCACCCTCGGTGATGGTCCCACCCCCCCTGCTCGTCATCGTCCCACTTATGATGACATCCCCACTGGTACTGCTTGCACTTCCTGAGAATCCCCAAGGCTCAACGAGACCCCCTGAGATAGAGAAGGGATCCCCGCTGGTGCTGCTTGCACTTCCTGAGAATCCCCAAGGCTTAACAAGACCCCCTGAGATAGAGAAAGGATCCCTGCTGGTGCTGCTTATGCTTCCTGAGAATCATCTGGACTCAGAGGACCTGAACCTTGTAACTGAAGCTCCCAGGCTACCGATGTCTGGCTCAAGTCACACCAGCTGTCAGTTTCAAGTGACAGATTCCGACGTTCCTGATGTCCCACTAGGTCCAGGTTCCAGTGATTAGTGTGTCGTGGTACAGGCTGTGTAGAAGTGTGGTTGGATATCCGACTCTCAAGCTCAGTGCTTACAGCTTCCCAATCATTGTCATATCCTTCACGGCGGTCCCGCTGCACCCCATGAACTTGCGCAACCCTCTTATCAATTGTTTGTCGAATATTTTTGACAATCAAATCCTGGATCCTCCGTGGGCACTTACCCCAAGTTTCTTTTTGCCGGTCAAAAAGGTCTTGTATGTTTGGTAACAGGTTAGCCACCCCGGTCACGAATGAACAGTTGGATGATTCTGACACTCACCCCTGGCTGCCTCAGGCTCGAAGTCCCTGGGCTCCTGATATATCCCCGTTTGTTATGCATGCAGTGTATGGCAGATCATAGTGCACATCAAGCAGATCATAGTGCCATTGATGCGCGCAAGAAACCTGGGATCCACAATACCTTACATCTTCTTCCCTGCAAAGTACTTATGGAAAATCGCCTCAGGAATCTGGGGCGCAAGGAATCATAATGTCAGGCCCTGGGTTACGTCCAATTACAGTCAGTAGTGGTCACTATATGGTAGGCATCTGGTGGAGACAAACATTGTACCCTCTCGGGTTGCACATAAACCTGTCCCGTTCCAGGAGATAATCGACTCTGCATGCCATAGCTGTGGGATCATCAGGCAGACTGTATAACTCCACAATCTCTTTCTTCACCTCATGTACAAACTGGGATCGTACCCGAGAGTATTTTTGGCGAATCTTTCTAGGTTAGTATTGCATTCTGCATTGCGTCATATCTGCCTGAGTCCACTTACCAAACTTATGCGCTGCTCTGAGGGTTGGATGTTTTCGGCATCTGCAATATTAGCAAGCGTGGCATCCCAAACTTTGTGCACCTGGGCCATCAGAGCAATAACATTTGGGAGTGGCTGCTCAAACAGGGTATACTGTAGAATCAGAGTCTTCGCATCATCTAATATGGCCCTTTCTGCACCTGTCACTAGATTTCACCGGGAGTGAGGAGCTGGACTAGAGATCAGGGTACCCGATGCAGGACCACGCAGGCTACCAAGTGGGGACGATAACTGTGCATCACTTGATGATGGGAACATTGGAGGACTGTAGGCTCTCCGCCAAATTATGCGTCCAAGATCTGTAGTCGTACGCCGAGCAGGACCGATCTCCTGAGACCCTGATGTGGTCGAAATGCGTATAGTTCTCGCCCGGTTGTCTGCCTTTCTGTTAGCTACTTGTGAGCCATGATCACGTCTTGATCCAGGGCCATCTGCAATATCGATGCCTTCTCCATCAGGTTCGGTATCTGATTCTGTTTTGTCTGATCTGTGTGAGATTTGGTACTCATCACTACTATCGTCCAATAGATGCACTGTTTAGGTATTTGGTTGATTATTGGGTTCGGTTTTGGGTTCTGCATGCACCATGGTCAGCATTGTGCCCTTCTGTTGGCACTTCGGTGCTCTTCCTAGTAGCCTTGCAATCGGGATTGGAGAAGAATCCCGGGTTGAGGACGCATCTTGAGATTCGTTTTGACGTGTTCTGGATCTCCCTTTTCCGGATCCCATGGTACCAGGTTGCACGTCGCATCTACCTCCGTATAGATTGCCGACTTGGGGCGCTGGCTGACTGCGTGTATTGGACCACTGCTTATTCATTGTGTAATAGGGTAGTTACAGTAAGGTAAGTTAGGATTCAGGCCGGAGTAAAATCATAGGTATCTCAAGCACAGTTTGGTCAAGATGAGAAGTTTGTATAGTTTTCTTGTATTGTATATGACGTGTCAGGTCTTATACACGGGGCTCCCCAGGGGGGGGGAGGAGGCATGCAGGATCACTGACTATCACTCGTTATTGAAGCAAAATATTTGCCTGCAAAATGGCGTTTTCAGAGTGTTCAACATTATGTTTGTAATAATCTAAGCATTCTCAACTATGATTCGACTCAAGACTCTGGCATGAAAAAATTAGACAAAATGAGGGTGTTAGGGTGGGTGGCTTAATAAAATCTAGCCATGAACAGCATTGTTTACCAACACTATTGGCGCTACGGTATTCTCGTGTTGCCTAACTAGCACTAGAAGTGTCTGAAATTGTCTCCTGGCATCCAGTCAACACAGATTGAACACTCGAGAGGCTGGATTCAAGCAATCTAACCTACTCGTGCATGGATGTTAGTGATGAGATGGACAGGGGTTGTAGCCCAGCCATTTCTGACCAACTTCAAACCCTGGTCCGTTGCATCACTAATCTCAATACCCTAGTAGATAATCGATGTACCATGAGCTAACTCTAGGCCAGTTAATGATAGACAATACGAGACGTGCCAAATCCAGAAAACACCAGACGCCAAAGTAAGGGGGCATGGTGCTATCACTATTATCACATACCAGGCACTTGAGATCAAAATGGCTAGCAATATGAGATGCCAAAGCAAGGGCATCCCATGGTATCTGTACTATCATATAGAGGCACTCAACATCACGAAAGATCCTGCATTAGTTAGCAAATTTTTAAATTTTTTTTAGACTAAGAGATAACGCTCCCTATCTAAAAACTACCTAACAAAAAGCTACTTAGCAAAAAAAAAAGAAAATAAGATATGAAAAAAAGCTAGAAAAGGATTATTTACGGGGACCCTGGTGTCTTGTTCCTCGCCAGAGCGCAGGGGTGGTCTCCAGGGCTGGAGGAATTGGGTTGGGGGTAAAGGGGCGAGAAGCAGCCTGCGGGGGGGCCCGGTGCAAAGAGGGGGCTCGGCACACAGGGGGGGGCATCGGAGTCCGGACAACTGGTGGGGTCAAGGAGGAGGCAGCAGGGGGAGAGCTGCCAACAGCGCTGGGAGTCGTAAGGAACTCAGCCATCCAAGGCTGCTGTCAGACAAGATCAAGCAACCTTCTGTGCTTGTCTTGCTCTGACAGGCCAGGAGGCTCAATGGCAGCGATGGGGGGGGGAGTCCGGGCTCGTGGTGGGAGGTGGGCTGGAGGGACCCAGTTCCTTGTCCATTTCTTCATTCTCGTCCTATGTGTTTGTGATTAGCTGAGATGGTAACTAAAATATGGTTAGGGTTAGAAACTTACGTCTTCGATCACAATGGCATGTTTGCCAGGATCTTGCCCCTCCTCCTCCTGCTCCTGCTCCTCCTCCTCCTCGTCCTCTTCCTGCCCCACCTCCACCTCCTCCCCCTCCTCCTCCACCTCCTCCTCCACCTCCTCCACCTCCACCACCTCCACCTCCACCTCCTCCACCTCCACCTCCTCCACCTCCTCGTCTTGCATGTCCTCCCCGATATCTCCAGCGCGCCCACAGTGATCCCAGACCTTGCGGTCGAAGAAGGGATATCTGCCATGGGCAGGCGCAGGGGTCTGGTCATGATCCTCTCCCTCACCGAGGCGTGGCTCCAGGACCATCAGGTCCAAGGAGTGTTTGCCATCGTTGGCAAGGAGCCATGCCAGGATGTCCTCATCTTCACGAAGAAAGATGAGTTCCCAGAGTGGGAGAGGATCAGAGGGCGCCCGACTATGTAGCCGAGTGCCCTCACTAGTCACCCCGAGGAGATATTGGGGGCATTGGATTGCCCACTCCACACACAGCCGCTTGACTACCCTGAGCACACTTTCAATGCTCGGTGATGTCATGACTTCCCAGGCGATTCCCTGGTCAGAGTCATTGGTACATCAGGGGTAGCCAAGGAATGGGTGCCCAGTTTCTGGGGCACCCGACTGATGAACGATAGCGATTTTTATTGCCCGTAGGCAATAAGGGGAGGCCCAATCTGATTGAGCCACTGGCAATATGTGTTAGCATGAGGATAGCTAATAATATATGGGAGGGGGCAACACTTACTCAGAGGTCCCTCGACCTCACCACCAACCTTCTTTCCCTCCACCAGACAACGCCCGTTCGACGTCCTCACATTCCTGGCCATGTCATGGACCAGGAGCCTCAGGTGGTGCTCCACTTCCCAGATGTCATCGGCCTTGTACTTGTTTTTAACAAGCGTGAGCTGGGCGGTGACTGGGGGAAGGGAGTGAGCATACCCAATGACTGAATCCAATTCAGATTCGGTCAGGCAGCGGAGGTCCAGGAAGCGACCAGTCAAGTACGCCTTGACATGGTCACACCAGGCACTGTATGCAACAGTGATCTGGCGTGGGTGCGTGAACCCACACCAGCTTTTGGCATATACTATGTCACCATAGCATCCCCTATGAGTATTAGTTTAAATGTTTCTGACAGATGAGGGTAGGTTGGATTTCACTTACACGGAATCCTCCACCACCGGCTCGAAGGGTAGCCTCTCCAATGAAGTCGACTGGCTCGGGCTGTTCGCAACTGTGCATGCCAGCGCTCTCCGTTTTACACTCTGCCTATGCAGCTCAATAGGCTCGGCAGTGGGACGCCTAAGAAAAAAAAGAAAAGATTAGTAATTATTGCATGATAAAACTTGGACAGACTCTACTTACTTCCCCATCTGGACTTCACTTCCCTGAGGTCAAACCACAGGAACAATGGGGGCAGCAGGAACGACAGAGACAGCAGGATATCTAAGAGGAAAAGAAACGTTAATATTGCTTACTCCAGACAGTCAATGGTGTTGTGGGGTGTACTTACTTTCCCTTGTGGGCTGGTCATCTGATCAATGTCTGAGGCGCCATCGGAGTTGGGGGAAGGGGAAAAAAAAAAACCAAAAAAAAAAGAAAGAAAAAAGACAATTGCAGGGGGGGGGGGGGGGAAGAGCCTCCTATTAAGAGACGGAAGGAAGAAGGGAAGTAGAGAAGGAGAGAAGGAGAGAAGGAGGGAAAGGGTCTTCTTCTTATCTTCCCCTGTGGTGGAGAGAAGAGAAGGAAAGGAGGAAAGGAGGGAAGAAGGGCTGGGTTTATATACCCTACACACATAGGGTGTGCACCGCACATGTGCACCTGACGTGCGCAGGGTATACAAGAAACGATGCGTATGCATTTCCTGGTTTGTTTGTACACCCCATTGTACCCGCAAACAATGCTCGCACATCTGACAATGTCTGAGCATTGTTTGGGTGTACAATGGGGTGTACAAACAAACACAGGAAATACATACACAGGGGATAAGTATCTATTCTTCTGTATATATAATATATTTAAAAATCAATTGTGATATCTATGAAGTCTAACTTGTCACTAACTTTGGTAAAATAAGCTTTTAAGCCACACTAGTGATGTGACACCAAGGTGTCACATCACTAGTGCGGCTTAAAGGCTTATTTCATGAAATAATATATGCAGTACAACGTCCCCGGCATCACAACAACAGTATGGCCAAAAGCCGATTTTCCTTTTTTATTCAAAAGATATTTCTATACCATAATAGGTATAAAAATATCTTTTCAATAAAAAAAGAAAATGGGGTTTTCGCTGTATGGTTGTCGTGATGCCAGGGACGTCGTGCATCGATGCTGCCAAGAGGTGTCGATAAAACAGAAATATGTTATCGACACCTCTTGGTATCACAACAACAGTACAGCCAAAAGCTAATTTCCTTTTTTTATTCAAAGGATATTTCTATACTATAATAGATATAGAAATATCTTTTCAATAAAAAAAGGAAATAGGGTTTTCGCCATACGGTTGTCATGATGCCAGTGCTGGGGACATCGTGCATCAATGCTGCCAAGAGGTATTGATAATACAGAAATATGTAATTGACACCTCTTGGTATCATGACAAAAGTACGGCCAAAAGCTAATTTTCTTTTTTTACTTAAAAGATATTTGTATACTATAATAGATATAGAAATATCTTTTCAATAAAAAAAGGAAAATGGGGTTTTCGCTGTATGGTTGTCGTGATGCCGCCGACGTCGTGCATCGATAGTGCCAAGAGGTGTCGATAAAACAGAAATATGTTATCGACACCCCTTGTATCATGACAACAGTACAGCTAAAAGCCGATTTTCTTTTTTTATTTAAAAGATATTTGTATACCATGATAGGTATAGAAATATCTTTTCAATAAAAAAAGAAAATGGGGTTTTTGCCGTACAGTTGTCATGATGCAAGGGATGTCGTGCATTGATGCTGCCAAGAGGTATTGATGAAACAGAAATATGTTATCGACACCTCTTGGTATTATGACAACAGTATGGCCAAAAGCCGATTTTCTTTTTTTATTTAAAAGATATTTGTATACCATGATAGGTATAGAAATATCTTTTCAATAAAAAAAGAAAATGGGGTTTTCGCTATATAGTTGTGGTGATGCCACGGATGTCGTGCTGCATATAGTTTCATGAAATAAGCTTTTAAGCTGCACTAGTGACCCCTTGGTGTCACATCACTAGCATGGCTTAAAAGCTTATTTTACCAAAATTAGTGACAAGTTAGACTTCGTAGATATTACAATTGATTTTTAAATATATTATATATAAAAAAAAAGAATAGATACTTATCCCCCGTCTATGTGTTTCCTGGTTTGTTTGTACACCCCATTGTACACCCAAACAATGCTCAGACATCGTCAGATGTGCGAGCATTGTTTGTGGGTACAATGGGGTGTACAAACAAACCAGGAAATGCATACGCATCATTTCTTGTGTACCCTGCACACGTCAGGTACACATGTGCAGTGCACACTCTATGTATGTAGTGTATATAAACCCACTCCTTCTTCCCTCCTTTCCTCCTTTCCTTCTCTTCTCTCTACCACAGGGGAAGATAAAAAGAAGACCCTTTCTCTCCTTCTCTCCTTCTCTACTTCCCTTCTTCCTTCCATCTCTTAATAGGAGGCTCTTCCCCCCCCCCCTGCCTGCAATTGTCTTTTTTCTTTCTTTTTTTTTTCTTTTTTTTTTTCCCCTTCCCCCAACTCTGATGGCGCCTTGGACGTTGATCAGGTGACCGGCGAACAAGGGAAAGTAAGTACACCCCACAACACCATTGACTGTCTGGAGTGAGTAATATTAACATTTCTTTTCCTCTTAGATGTTCCGCTATCTCTGTCATTCCTGCTGCCCCCGTCGTTCCTGTGGTTTGACCTCGGGGAAGTGAAGTCTGGATGGGGAAGTAAGTAGAGTCCGTCTAAGTTTTATCATGTGATAATTACTAACCTTTCCTTTTTTTTCTTAGGTGTCCCGCTGCCAAGCCTGTCGAGCCGCATGGGTGGAGTGGAAAATAGAGAGCGCTGGCATGTACAGTTGTGAACAGCCTAAGCTAGTCGACTTCGTCGGAGAGGCTACCCTTCGAGTCGGTGGTGGAGGATTCCTTGTAAGTGAAACTCAACCTACCCTCATCTGTCAGAAACATTTAAACTAATACTCATAGGGGACACTATGGCGACATAGCGTACGCCAAAAGCTGGTGTGGGTTCACGCACCTACACCAGATCACTGTTGCGTACAGTGCCTGGCACGACCATGTCAAGGAGCACTTGACTGGTTGCTCCCTGGACCTCCGCCGCCTGACTGAATCTGAATTGGATTCGGTCATTGGGTATGCTCGCTCCCTTCTCCTAGTCGTGACCCAGCTCGCGCTTGTTAAAGACAAGTACCGAGCCAACGACATCTGGGAAGTGGAGCACTACCTCAGGCTCTTGGTCCGTGACACGGCCAAGAACCTGAGGACGTCGAATGGGCGTGGTCTGGTGGAGGGAAAGAAGGTTGGTGGTGAAGTCGAGGGACCTCCGAGTAAGTGTCACCCCCTCCCATATATTATATGCTATCCTCATGCTAATACATATTGTCAGTGGCTCAATCGGATTGGGCCTCCCCTTATTGCCCACGTGCAATAAGGATCCATATCGTTCATTGGTCAGGTGCCCGAGAAACTGGGCACCCATTCCTTGGCTACCCCTGGTGTGCCAATGACTCCAACCAGGGAATTGCCTGGGGAGTCATGGCATCACCGAGCATTGAAAGTGTGCTTGGGGTAGTCAAGCGGCAGCATATGGAGGGGGCAATCTGATGCCCCCGATATCTCCTCAGGGCGACTGGTGAGGGCACTCAGCTACTTAGTCGAGTGCCCTCTGATCCTCTCCCACTCTGGGAACTCATCTTTCTTTGTGAAGATGAGGACATCCTGGCATGGCTCCTTGCCAACGATGGCAAACACCCCTTGGACCTGATGGTCCTGGAGCCATCACCTCGGTGAGGGAGAGGATCATGACCAGACCCCCGCGCCTGCCCATGGCAGATATCCCTTCTTTGACCGCAAGGTCTGGGATCGCTGTGGGTGGGCTGGAGATATTGGGGAGGCCATGCAAGAGGAGGAGGTGGAGGAGGTGGAGGTGGAGGAGGTGGAGGAGGAGGTGGTGGAGGTGGAGGAGGAGGAGGAGGAGGAGGAAGAGGAGGCAGAGGAGGAGGAGGAGGGGCAAGATCCTGGCGAACACACCATGGTGATGGAAGACATAAGTTTCTAACCCTAACCATAATTTTAGTTACCATCTCAGCTAATCACAAACACATAGGATGAGGATGAAGAAATGGACGAGGAACTGGGTCCCTCAAGCCCTCCTCCTACCATGAGCCCGGACTCCTCCCCCGTCACTGCTGGCGAGCCTCCTGGCCTGTCAGAGCAAGACAAGCACAGAAAGTTGCTTGATCTTGTCCTACAGCAGCCTTGGATGGCTGAGTTCCTTACAACTCCCAGCGGTGTCGGCAGCTCTCCCCCTGCTGCCTCCTCCCCGGCCCCACCAGTTGTCCAGACTCTGACCCCCCCCCCCTGTGCACCAAGGCCCCTCTTTGTGCCAGGCCCCCCCGCAGGCTGCCTCTCGCCCCCCTACCCCCAACCCAATTCCTCCAGCCCTGGAGACCCCCCCTGCACCCTGGCGAGGAACAACACGCCGGGGTCCCCGTAAATAATCCTTTTTCTAGCTCTTTTTTTCGCAGCTTATTTCTTCTTTTTTTTTGCTAAGTAGCTTTTTGTTAGGTAGTTTTTAGATAGGGAGCTTTATCTCATAGTCTAAAAAGAAATTTAAAAATTTGCTAACTAATGCAGGATCTTTTGTGATGTTGAGTGCCTCTATATGATAGTAAAGATACTATGGGATGCTCTTGCTTTGGCATCTCATATTGCTAGCCATTTTGATCTCAAGTGCCTGGTATGTGATAATAGTGATAGCACCATGCCCACTTACTTTGGCATCTGGTGTTTTCTGGATTTGGCACGTCTCGTATTATTTATCGTTAACTGGCCTAGAGTCAGCTCATTGTATGTCGATTATCTATTAGGGTATTGAGGTTAGTGATGAGACGGACTGGGGTTTGAAGTTGGTCAGAAATGGCTGGGCTATAACCCCTGTCTGTCTCATCACCCACATCCATGCACGAGTAGGTTAGATTGCTTGAATTCAGCCTCTCGGGTGTTCAATCTGTGTTGACTGGATGCCAGGAGACGATTTCAGACACTTCTAGTGCTAGTTAGGCAACGTGAGAATACCGTAGTGCCAATAGTATTGGTAAACAATACCGTTCTTGGTTAGATTTTATTAAGCCACCCACCCTAACAACACTCTCATTTTGTCTAATTTTTTCATGCCAGAGTCTTGAGTCGAATCATAGTTGAGAATGCTTAGATTATTATGAACATAATGTTGAATACTCCGAAAATGCTATTTTGCAGGAAAACCTTTTGCTTCCATAACGAGTGATAGTCAGTGATCCTACAACCCCCACGGAGCCCTGTGTATTAGACTTGACGCGTCGTATACAATACGAGAAAACTATACAAACTTCTCATCTTCACCAAACTGTTGACGTGATACCAAAAGGTAGTGGTAACATATTTCTACATTACTGACGCCTCATAGTGTTGTGACCGCATGATATCCCATGGCGTCACGGTTGCGACAGTACAACATCCCATTACGTCACAGTCACGACAGCATGACATCCCATGGCGTCACATTCACCACACTGGTACTTGTACCCTGATCCTCGCACCTTCTCCTGTGTACCTCCATATTCTCTTCTGTGGGTCTCCCCACTCCAGCTACGTTCTCCCACCGCCAAACCATTCTATCATGTTATTCCAATTTCTACATGCACCAGCCTCTTGAGATAACCTCTGTGAACCTTATTTCTGACCAACCACTCAGGGGCGGCAGAGGGAGAAAGTTACAAACCAGTGTACATCTCTTTATGTAGGTCTTCATGGTTGGTATACCTTTGGGACTGTGTTGTGAGATTTCTCAGGTTGTGAGAATTGGTATTCCGATTGGTTTATATCTGTTTGTGGAGCCTCTCCTCTGTGCAGATACTCACGATACTAGAACTGACCGTATTCTCAACAGACTACCTTGTGCTCCATGATTCTAAATGCACTATATCATGCTACATCTTTCTCAACTCCCTCCAGCATCGTACCAATAATGGTACACTGGGAAACCTTATGCGTCCCCCCTACCACCAAACACCCACCGGTATAAGACAAAGGCCTGGGAGTAAGGAGCTGGTAACAATTGATACTACACTTTATCCTACAGTGAAGTCCCATGTTGATGGGGGGTCTGCCTCGATGAAGCTCTCTCAGCCCAAGGACAAGCAACCAAGGCTCAGGCCAAGGACCAATAGCAAAATGGAAGGCTGGTTTGATAAGGGAATGTCCCTGACCCAGGAGGACCAGGTGACCTGTGAGGAGGCAAAGGAGAGGGGTGAGAAGGTGTTCCACATTATTCAGTGCAAGCAAGGTATGCAATAGCAGTCGTGTAGTACATGTTGTGGAACACTCAAATAATACATTCTTAGGAAACATTATCTAAGTGTTCCTCAATATAGATATCGAGACATACAATTCCCGTCCACACCTGGCTGGCCTGCAAGCACTATCCCTGGACCAATGCAATGCACTCGGCGCCTCATATCAGCAAGTCAACATTGGCGCAGGCCAGCTGTATGTAGCCCTCAATCACAACTGTCGCCACCTTCTTGTTGTATTTGCCAATCCAGCCTCTACTATCTACGGTGAGCAGGTTGGGGCAAGGATCGTGAAGCAGGCAACAGCCAATATTACCAAGTACTGTGAGATTCAGCCTCTGAGGCTTCCACGCAGCATAAGGTACAATCATACTGAGGATTGGCTCCTGAAAAATCCACGACACTATGCCTATCCGAACTCACGCTATGGGGTGTTCCATTGGGGCATTTGGGCACAACAGGGACATGAGGACCTAGGACCTGTTTTGACTAAGGATACCAATGATGTCAGTTCAAATACACGCGGAGACCTACAAGCGCTCCTAGCCTCATTCCAGAATATCACACAGCTTAAGCGGTTGCTTCACGGGGCTAATGACAGGCCACAACATGACACAATGCAGTCCACTATTGAGCTATTACCCCATCACTTCCGGAATCTCTGGACCAATTATGACAATGAGTGCTTTTCCCTACGTGCATGCCTCATCAATGTCATAATGGAGCCACACCTAGACCAGGGTGACCTTGACTGGACAATGAGTGCACCATTGGGTCAGTTTGAAGGGGCCGGGTTTTGCATATTCGATTTGGAATGGTGCTTTCACTTTCCTGCAGGTTCGATCTCACGCATCTGTGGTTGCAAGCTAATCCACTTTACAAGGCTCTGGACTGGTTCCCGACTCTGCTTGGTTTCGACTATGCATGGGTCCCTGCCGCAGCATGTTTTCAGGAGTCAGACAGAAGCAGGTGCCGGTAGGGGGCAGACACACAAGCAGAAGCATGATTGCATGAATGGCACTGCACTCCCTGATCTCCAGAATGAGGGTTCCGATTCTGAATCCTTTCTGAGAAATTAACTTACCTTATTGGTATGATGGGATGTGTCTGCCCTCTGTTGTGTTGGATTACCCCGGAGGGCATGTGGCTGTATGGATATGTGGATATGTGGATTTGTGGCAGATCAGAATAAAAAAGATAATATGAGAACAATTGATAATGTAGCCAGGAACAATGTTCCTAAGCCTACCGTGATCTGTAACTAATATTTGTGAAATAAGCTTCTAATTTGCACAAGTGTCGTGATACGAAGTGACATTGCATGATGGCCCATGAAGGGGAAGTAGCTTGTGTTACAACAGAGAGGATGAGGTGATCTGATAAGATAGGGTGATACAAGGCCTGAAGCTATAAGTGCTAAGCCTGTTTGGATACTAGTTACAGTTCACCATGTGCAAACCTCTTGACCTAGTGATTCACTGACACGTGTCAAGATCAACACTATACAGTACTCCTGCGCCTCATAATATATAGAGGACCCCCGAGATTGACTAGGTAGACTTTCACCATGGCTGTCAAATGTTCATTTTGTCGCTGAAGATACGTGTGGGCAGGTGCATACGAGAAACACCTATGAACTGTGCATGCAAATCTGGACATCGTACTTGCCTCTACCATATGACATGCACCTTCTGTGAGTCCTATTAATGACACGGAAACAGACCTATTCCTCGACCTGGAGGTAAATTATGAGAACAAACAGGCCGATTCAGACTATGAATCTAATCCGGACCCCACTGGATGCGACGCCGACGCATTGAATGATGACATCTCACACAAATCTGATGCTGAAGTACTCAACCACAATATCTCAGCGATGGCCAGCAGACAAGCGCATTACCCAGGTGCTGGGGAAGCGATTGGAGATGTGAGTGGGTTTGAGGATGAACACTGTACTCTGTGCCAGGATCCATGGGCCCTGTTTGCCAATGCTCACAATTTCAAATTTGCATCTTGGTTCATTCAGAGCAAGGTCTTGAAGTCTCGAATCAATGAATTCTTTTCCAGCAGTCTGGGTAGTTCTGCTTCAGTTGGCTATAGTTCAATGTACATGCTGGAGAATCATCTCTGATCATTGGACACCTACAGTGCTTATCTACAATGTTTCGAAGGTGAAGTTGATGATGGCAAGAGAACGCAGCATTTCTTCTATCGGAACGTCCTTGACTGTGTCAGATACCTTCTTCGGCAGATAGCATACAGGGATGACTTGGTCTATGCGCTGCGGCATGAATATAACCAGAATGGACATAGGATATATGCCGAAATGCATACAGTGGACTGGTGGTGGGACGTCCAAGTACTGTACACCCTGCTTTGCAACCTCCTTCATCAGGGCACTGGCTAACCGTTTATAGGATAAACTTCCACGTGGTGCAACTCTGGTTCCAATAATTGGAATGTCCAATCAGACACATCTTACCAACTTCTCGGGTGACAAGAAAGCATGGCCTGTCTATATTATGACCGGAAATCTCCTATCGACTAGGTATAACAGATTTGGATCAACGGCGGTTCTCCTTCTTACACTATTGCCCGTCCCTCCTAAGTTCCCACAGTCCTCTTCAGCAGACAACCTGCAGAGACAAATCAATGCCGAGATACTACAAGGCGTATTTGAACTCATACTGTCACCCTTGCAAGATGCAGTGCTTGATGGTGTCTCAATTGACTGTGCAGATGGGAAGGTCCAATGGTGCTTCCCTATCTTGTCCATGTGGGTTGCAGATCATATGGAAAACATTGCACTACACGGAGTAAAATCTAACACCTGTCCGAAATGTGAGGTACCTCCAGATGTATTAGGAACCGATGCATAGGAGACGTATCAGACGCAAGATTATGCCACATACAAACGTCTTAAACAAGAAAATGAGTATCCATTGACAGACTCTGGGTCAGGAGACATGAATGCCACGTTTGATGCACTTGGTATCAAGATGGGATGGAATGTTTTTCATGGGCTTCAATGGGTTTCAGCACCTGATCTGCACAAGCCAGATTTGCTCCACACAGTTTATTTGGGACTATTCAAGCATATGATGGACTGGGTTCAGGGATTCCTCAAGAAACATGCACGACTGCAGGCTTTTGATAATGTCTGGAAGGCTTTACCACCATACCCAGGATTCTTTGGGCCCAAAAAAGCATACAGTGAGGTTACGCAGTGGCAAGGAAAGGAGATGAGGAACCTGGAGCGTTGTCTTTTGGTAGTTCTCGCTGTGGCATTGAGGCAGCCTGAGAGTATGCAAGTATTACCATTCAAATGCGTGCTCGCCTGCATCAGGTCATTGCTCGATTTCACTTTGATGGCCCAATATAGAAGCCATACACCTGAGACCTTGGATTATATGGAACAATATCTGAATCAGTTTCATGATATGAAAGATATCTTCTTGGAGTTTCGAATATCGAAGAGGACACAGGCAAAGGTTGATGAGCAGCGAAGGAAGCTACAACATCAGAGAACACAGGTAAACCAATGTGTTGTGAAATCCAACCAGCGTCGGGTACAGGAGCAGGATCGTGAAGAAGAGATCGACCAACGTATGGAACTAATCCATATAGAATCTCATTTCAACTTCATTAAGATGCATCTACTAAGTCATTTTCAGGGTCACATATACCAGTTTGGCAACATTCAGATGTATTCCACGGAGTTTGGCAAGCTCGCGCAAAAGGAACAAATCAAGGAGGGGTGGCGCCATTCGAATAAAAATGATGCTGCAAGACAAATCCTACACAGTTATGGTCATCAGCATGCGATCCGAATGAGACTTTTGGACCTGGATTCCCTTTGACGTTGTGGGGCTGATCTCCCTGCCAATGTTATGAAATATTTGGATAAAACAAGTTCTGTATCCACACTAGTCACCAATCGTAGGATCCTGAAGGGGTGTCGTGATGATGTTTCCGATGTGATAGATTTTTGCAAGGTCTTGGGTATCTCACTGGAGAGCATCTATCAGGAATTGATTGGATATAGCCGGAATAGCCTGCCCACCGAACGCTGCCTTCCTGAAGATCCTGCCATACTTCAATTCCTTCCGGTTGAACTACTAACTCAACTTGAAATCCCCATTCTAGCATTCCAGGAAACCGACATTTATGATATCCACAGGGCAAACTCTACTGGTACTTGACTCTTCAGGAACCAGGTGAGTCGCAATGATTGGGTTTGGGTACAGATGGGTGGTGAGCATATGTATAGTGTGCTCCGGGACTGTCTCCCCAGAAAGCTCCTAGCGCTCTTCAAAATCAGAGACTACATGCATGAGGACACGGTTCGCAGGCTTGCATGTGTCCAACTATTGAACATGGTTAACTCAGGACACGTATCCAACGTCCATGGCCTTGTCACGGTACAGCTAAGAGAAAATGCATGAGAGTTTACTATAGTAGACATAGGGACAATCTCGGCCTGGTGCACCTCATTCCGGAGACAGACCAGCAATGGCTTGTTAACAGCCATATTGATTTAAGGACATTTAACGAGATTTATTGAGGGGTCATGAGAGCAGACAGTTGGGTGACAACTGTTGGCTTGGGCAAGTATTCTGCATCGAGGATGGTTGAATGGCACGGAGAATATTATAGCATCTTTCATTGCAACCTGTATATAGAAACCTCTATGTAGAAACTAATTAATAGAAACTAAATAATAGATACAACTAAAAGTACACGATGTAGAAAATTATGGTGGGGGATTGGTCAGTCCTTGAGATTAGAACCCTGATGACACCACATAGTGAAACATTGTGGGTCCTGACATCGCGATGATGCCATGGGACATTGTGGGTCCCGATGTCGCTAGGACGCAGTGAAGAAACCAGACAGATTGCAACAAATTGCAGCAACGCCCTGTGGCCTCACAGTGAGGAACCGACAACGGTGATGCGTCAGGATGCTGGGAAGGTTCAGGGCAGGGATGGGGACATCGGGGGATGGAAGGTATCTGTGCTTGATGTTAGGATGGAGTTATGGCATTGCGATGAGAGATGGAAGGAACGTGATGAAGGCTGGCCCTGTATGGCCACGCCCAGTGGTACTCCCGTGAGGCAGCGGCCATAGCCAGACGTCAGGATATGGGGAAGAAGGTGTGACAGAGATGCAGATGTCCAGGGGTAGTAAGGATGTCGACCTAATCTCAGGTAGTGTCCTGATGCTGCAAAATGTTACTATGCGACACAGGATGCACCAGGCGCAATGTTGTGTTGCAACACACATCATGATACATAGGGCCCAACAGGGGGTTGCAATGGAACTCAGGACGCACCAGGTGCACCGGGCGCATGAGAAATGCGGTGTGTGTTAGGACGTGATGCCCATACATCAGATGCAGGTTTTTTTTTTGCTGATGTTTGGCTAAAGTCATTGCTGAGGGGAAGAAGAGGAAGGTGGTTGAGGAAAAAAAGGTGGGGAGGGCGCCAGACCCTGAAGAAAATAAGGGAAAGGGACTCCCAGTTATGGTGAAAGTGGGGGGTATGTGGTGGGGAGATGGGATTGATAGGATGGTTGAGGGATTAAAAGAGGCAGGATTTGTGAGTTGTGAGGGAGGGAGATGGTTGGTTGATGAGGAAGAGAAGGAGAAGAGAATGAAACAGGAGAGGAAATCATTGACAATAGTGGTGAGGGTGTATGGGAGGGAGAAAGTAGGTGAGTTGTGCTGTGTTGGCCTTTGGGTTGGTAGGGTATGATATTTGGTTAGGAAATTTGTGGCAGTACCGGTGAAGAGGCAGGAAGCAGGGTGGGTGAGAGCAGAGGTGAAAGTGGATGAGAGGGTGGGGGGCATGGAAGCAAGTGTGGCAGGGGTTGTGATGGAGGTAGGGAAGAAAGTAATGATTGTAGAGAAGAGTGTGGTGGGTGTGGCTGAAGAGCAGGGTGATAGGATAGGTGTGCTGGAGGAGAAGATGATGGAGGTGATTACGGATGGCATGAAGGTGTTGGGAGAGGGGATGGGGTTATTGTGGAAGGAGATTATGGAGAAGGTGGAAGTATTGGAGAAGGAAAGGTTAGTGCAGATGCATATTAAGGTAGTGCCTGCGGGGCCAAGTGGGTATAGGCGAAGATGAGAATTGAGGTTAAATTGGTTTGTTGTTGTTGTTTGTCTGGTACTGGACTACAGAAGACACTTAAATTAGTATAGAAAACTGTAGTTTAGTCAGAATAAAAAGGAAAAGTTTATAAAAAAAAAAAAAAAAAAAGTTCTCGCAATACCCCAAGTATTTGTGGCAGTGTCTTGGTGGCAACAATGCACCACACCTGTTGATCATATATGACGGTTCTTGTGCTCATACGTCTTTACCAAGAATAATACTGTGAGCTGAAAAAAATGAAAGAAAATGTTGATAGTAGGATGATGTAGATTTTACCACTTAGTGTGACTTCCACCAGTATTCATAATAGCTACTATTTTCTCTTGTATACTATCAACCATTTTATGTATACTATCTTGAGGTATATCCTACTCATCTACTATAATCTCCCATAACTCATCTTTTGAGTGAGGACAAGTGATCTTATTCACAGAAAATTGCTTCCAAAGTTGTACTTTGAATATATGCCAAGCATTCCTAATTGGATTAAGGTTTAGAGAGTATGGAGGAAAGAGAACTTTTTGAACCCTATAAGTAGCAGTAATTACCTTGTTTAGGTTACTTTCATGGTATTTCGCATTATCTTCAATAATGTAAGAGATCAACTCTATACATTGATCCTTGACCATCTATATCACATAATAGGTGATGATATAGTTTGGTTCTATTGATTCTTATACTCCCTTGAGTATAAATTGGTATCTGGTTTGAATATCATTATATTCTCAGCCTTGTAACAGTTAATAGAACTTACTTCTTGTAGTCTTTCTTACATCTGATGCATAAGTATTCATAGTAGAGAGATAATGATAATATAGATAAACTTCTTACTTAGATGGTTACAGGAAGAACTAACTACTCAGGAGAATCCATCTCCTTATATAGTTTCCTTTCTATAAACCCTAACCCTTATGACTCATACTTGTGAGTTATGTAAAACCTCTTATTACTCATCCTGAGTCATAAGTACAATATCTTATGTAACTCACAACTATAAATCATATTATTGCAAACTAATCAAACTTTATATAATATCATATGATTTACAACTGTGAGTCATTCAAATAACAATCATACTAATAATAACTATTACTGGCAAGTGCATGGTTAGTATGTGAAACCCTATGACTCCTAACTTTAGATTATAGTATGAAATTCTAACATGACTCCTACTATAAATCATGTTCACCTTGCTACTTATCCTACATGACTTATACTTTATGAGTTATGTTTGCTTTACTATTAGCCTTGCATGGCTCCTACTATGAGTCATGTTTACCTTGCTATTTGCCCAACATGACTCATATCCTATGAGTCATGTTCAACTTACCATTTGTCTCACATGATTCATACTCTACTAGTATGAGTCATGCTCACCCTATCATTCATATTGCATTATACTTTACTAAATAGTACTATCTTACTAATCAGTTTGTGATATTAGCTCTGCTTTTCCCTAAGCCTAGTCCCTTAAACTTCATCATGTTAATTCATGACAGGTAGCTTCTGGCCTACCAATAGGTTCATTGAGGGAGAATAGGAAAGGTATAAGAGACTCTTATCCAGCAGTTCTTCACTAACTTGTATGTGAAACTTAAGATGAGGCTGGTGTGAAACATACTTAATTTGAGACTCATTAACCTATACTACCCTTCTCCAATACTCAATTCCCCAGTTAAGTCTTTGCTGACACCAGATTTTCTGCCAAGCCTTCACAATACTATCAAGATATAGCTTTTTTTGAAATATATGGAGCTTAAATCCTAACCTTTTAAGCACTTTATCTACTGTAGTATGTCCAAGATTTATATCTTGGAAGGTTTTGATAATCTACTGTAAAGAGGCTTGTGGATTTGCTTCCATAGTCAATTTAATTCTTTGCTGAACTTCTGTGGTAACCTTTATAGGATGACTGGATTGTAGGGCATCCTGAATATTACCCACTCTTGGTAGTACTTCACAACTCCCTGGACTATTGAAATAGGTATATTTTTCACTTTTGCTATCTACCTATATCCCATTCCAAGATTGGCTAGCAAAGCAATATTGTGGTTCTTCTTATTTCATTCTTGGGTCTGCAGGTAATGTGGAGGGGCCATTGTTGTTGAGATTTACTTGTGCATCTTATCTACATAACCCTACCATCAACATTTTCTTTCATTTTTTTCACCTCATGGTATTATTCTTGGCAAAGACACACAAGCACAAGAACCCTCATGTGTGATCAACGAGTGTGGTACGTTGTTGCCACCAAGACACCGCCACAAATACTTGGGGTGTTGCGAGAACTTTGTGGAAATGAGTGTATGATGTGGTATGAATATGAATTGTAGAACAGAGATTATTTAACAACAAATGAAATATGGACATATCTGGTATGATGCTGTATGTTATGTACCGTACCATATTCAGGTACTTTCCCGGATGCACCGTTTAATAGTCTACACCCCCGACCGACCGCGCCGACGCTCCCTCCAGAAGAAGCCGATGCAACCAACAAACAAACACCTTCCTTCCTTCCATCATCCCCAAGAAACAAGCACCACCCCCCCCCCCCAAAACGCAAATAAACAAATAAACAAAAACGCCAAACCCAACCCAACCCCCCCCCCAAAACGCCAAAGTGAAAAACAATAATTCCCACAACCATACCCCTTCTCAAACCACCGCTACCAAAACTGCAACCGCAATTCCACCGACCGCCTGCCGCCAATTATTCACCAAGTTTGTACCGGCCGTCGAGGAACTCGGTTGTCGTGCGGGGGATTCATTCTGGCTATCCGCGGGATGAGATGGTTTGTTAGTACCTCAGCTTGCGCCGGTAGAAAGGGGGAGGGAAGGAAGAAGCGGACCTTAGTTTTCGAGCGTTAAATAGGATTGGTTGGATGTTCACTTTAATGTCTGCTGGTTTTTGTAGGTCTCTTGTTGAGGGGGGGGTTGCGAGTGTTGGTGAAAGGAGGGATAGTAGGAGTAGTGATGTGGTTTGTAATCTCATTTTTGGTGGTGTCTTTTGTCATTGGCTTTGGTATGGGGGGGGGGTTTTTTTCTCTTCAGTCTTGAAGTGGTGATTGATGGACGGAGAGAGGGAGGTTTAATATATACTCTTCAGTGAGTAAGTAAGTAATGGAGTGATTACGGTGCATACGGGGAATATTGTATCGTATGTGTGTATGTAAGGCTGAGACGAAAGAGCGAGCTCTACACGGGGCTGATAGCATATCACCGTGCCCCGTCGCCGTTAAAGTTGATCCCGGTAGCCCCGCCGAAGTGCAAGTAATAAGCCGTAGGGTTGTGATACTACGATAGGAATTTATTCTGTGTAGAAAATTCCTGGTACTCTGCAAGTATGATGGTGCCCAAGAGCAATCGGGGATAAAATAATTAAACTTCGCTCTCGTTGCTCGCACGACCCATGAATGAATAGATGAGTCTGCGCTAAACTACGATAATTTTTTTTTCTCTTTCTTTCTTTAACTATCATAAGTACGTCTGCGAGCATACTGGGTTTTTTTGTTCTTCTTTCGGGGCGGAAATGTAATTGTTCCGGGTCCGATGGAGTGTTTTTTTGCTTTTTTTTTAGTGGTTGGTTGGTTGAGCTCGGGGGATTTTTTTGGAAGGTTGGCCGGGGGTTTACACGTATGCATGGTTGATACTAGTTGTGCCGTACGCTACGGCCCGGATGTGTACTGTACAGTAGTCTACCGTATGATGCCTGTGCTGGGGGGTTTGTTTACTCTGCTGAAGTGCAGTGTAATTGGGTCCGGAGAGCGTGGTGTTGTTGCTGTGTGTGGAATGGAGAATGTTCTTGCTTTGCTTTAACATGGTAACTTAGAGGGGACAACGAACAGGGGGACAACGAACAGCCCTACCAAATTCGATGTTTGCCACCCAATTTTTGGTGTATTGTTCGCCGTCCCCCTCTGTTCGTTGTCCCCTCCCATACCGGTATGTTACTTTGCTTTGCTGTGATGTGCTGTGCTTGGAGGGTGAGATTATGGTACACTATTCGTGACGTCAGTTTTGTCGGTGACCGGGGCATTCAGAGACCCGGTAGCACAGCACAGGATGGCAAAGCAGAGATATGCAGTAATGAGTCATCTACTTTGAGAGTGTGAATGCGAGAAAAAAACTGTATTGTAGCTCAGTGTACTGAGTAGGGCATTGTCATGATAGCTGAGGTACATACGGTGGTCCATTCGGCCGACATCGGGTGTGCGCGCGTGCGTGTCTGACTATTATTAATATTCTAAAGTCTACAGTAATTGGTGTTCGCTCCCGCTGCGAAAACGAGGTTTGGATGAGTCGACTCTGGGATGATATGTTATGTTGCGTGATGCATGGTATCATAAGTAATTAATCCAGCGAATATAATCCCGATTCGGACAGACCAAGAGGCGTTGTAGGAAAGGAAGAGCACACAGCCAGCATCCCGTACCATGGAAAGCTTATCCTGTCTTATCGAGGTTACTCAACAGACAGACAGCAAATTTCATCCCCACAGTTTACATATCCTACAGCACATTTGTGATTCTGTTACAATGAGGGGGCATATACACACGCACATGCTACGGTAATCGTGCGAATTTTTTTTTTCCTGCTGACAATACTCTAAATTTTAGTCGTGTGCTGGGACTGATCATATTATCGTCTTGTAACGGGGTTGTGGTATGAAGCTTTTTTTTTTCTTTTCTTGTTGGTGCTTGTAAGACATTTAATAATAGTGGTTGGGTAAACATTCTGCGGGACTCCCGCTCGGAACCAAATTGTGGGGCTGGTCTTGTCTGGGCTTTGGTTTTTTTTTTTGGTATGGGAATACGGTATTGGGAAGTGGGAGGGGAGGGGAGGAGAAGGAGGGCTCTATCACTCTAAATGGGATTACTTGATGTGTCGTGTGGGTACGGTTTCCGACGGCGGAGATGCGGTTGTTGTGGCGCTTTGGTTAGAAAAGAAAAAAAACTTTCTTTGCCGGAGGAGGAAGAGGAGAGAGGTGGGGCATAGAATCGGTGTTGGATTAGTGACCAGTAAATGGGTGGGTATCATCGGCGATTTAATAATTTAGAGTTGTACTCGGGGCAGGGACAAAATCCGTGAACACCGGGGTAGTGATTGGCAACAAGCTCAATAACCAAATGTTCGAGCTTAGCCAGTTAGCAGGTTAGAAAATCAAAATTTACCAATTATCATCTTTAAAACGTTCACGGAATTTCTTCTCTTTTAACATATATACTCCTACATGTGCATATGACCTATGAACTTCATTTCCACCCCTCCAAAATCTTGTTCACGGACTAACCTTGGTACCCGAGTAGAAAGCTACTGTACCATGCTTTCCATCATAGGAGCGCGGTACATACCGCACGGGAATTTGTCTTTCCCGGTCCAAACTTGAACGGGAGGGCGTTCCTGCGGGACCTCAAACGCTGTTTCGGGCCGTACAAAAGCAAGGGAGGAGATGTCATGACGGAAAGGTGTATAAAACTAGACCAAGCTTAAAAGTTTTTTTCCACAGAAGACTGTTCTAGACGCTTGTCGCTGTTAAATTAGCGCTAGTAACATTGGCATAGCTGTCTCTACTGAAAGTAGGAATCAAAACTTTTGAAAACTGGAATGAACTATTTAAGTATGATATTCGTTTCGTTTTGGGTTAGTTTTGGCTGTAACACAGGAGGTATTTCCGAGTCAGAGGGTCCAAAGTTCTTCTCAGTCTCTCCCAGCGCTAGGTTAATAACTACACTGGGGGATTTGGAGCCTCTTGGGATGGTGGCTTGTTTATTTACGAATGAGAGGTGTGCTCTGAAAGAGTGGCTTGAGCGATTGATTGGTTTGTTGCACAAAACGCCACTGCGGGCTTCTGGTCCTTGCGGTATGTATGTCTTTGGTTGACGGTTCATAAATTAGTTGATTACTTCTTATCATGGCATAGGAGAACTTCGTCCAACAGGCAGTGGTACATCATGTGGTATAGTAAAGAGGTGTACAGGATTTGTATCGAATACCTACAGTATGGTGGTGGTGTTAGTAGAACCTGTAACTTTCATACCAGAGCATCGGGGACGGGGATAAATCTGTGATTTCATTTTCGCTCTCTAATTCACTATGATACTAAGCTAGGCCTTAAAAAGCACAGTGGGCACCACACAACTGGGGCATGTTACAATGTTTGGGGGCTGAATAGCTCAATAAGTTATGCAGTATTAAACCATGATCGAATCTGCTGATGTCGATAGTACATGTATTCTTGTTTGACCAAGTTTTATTCCATGAATCTACTCTATCCCGCAAGCAAAAGTAGTTGCAGGTGATACATATTTCCTACTAAAAAGGCAAAAGCAAAAGTGGTTAAACTGGCGACGTCTCCGTCGAGCGCTAGCGCGTAAGTGCCACCCACATAGAGGTTCGTGTAAACCCACTCATTATCATAGACTATCTTGCACTTGGAGGAAAACGCAAAAGAAATTTTTTGTGGGAAACCCACAGTACGGGGAGATGAGTGTGGTTAAGCTGAAGGCCTAGGGCCAATATTAAAAGGAGGAAGTAGTTTTCAGCTAGCGCAAGGTGTTCAGGACCCACGCTAGCCATAAGTATAATACTGCCCTACCGTATTATCTTGAATAAGAGAGAATTGTCTCAGGATGTCAAGGTTGCCTCTCTAAGTAACGCGTTGGTTTTTTTTTGCTGTTGGTTCCTCCGGAACCTTATTTTTTTCATTCTACCTAAGCCCAGGGTTTATAAACCCTATTTCACAAACTGAATCATATCTAGCTAAACTGGCATGAGATACTCCCCCCAGCCAAGGGCTCCCTTAAAAGAAAATCTACCTGCTGGCAACCTGCCACAAATACATCATTAGTGACCTGCCCGTCACCCTGCAACCACTCTACCACAAAAGAAACCGTCCCTGGCAGCCAACTGAGGTCACTGCCAATCCCCAAACATAACCCAATAAGTCCTAATTCCTCTGAAGAAACTCCCTCCAAAACAATGGTTTTCTGACATGACCACCAAATGTGCTAGACTTATGTGTTTTCCCGAAAGGAAGCAGGGTGTTATATGAATCAGCATAAGAGTGTTGAAACCCCCATCAAGCCAGGGTGCAGGTAAGCATAATTACTCTGCCCCTAAGTCAACAGGGTCATAGGGATTTTTCTCAAGGAGAATGGTCCACCAACTAGGGTGAGAAAGGAATCAAGTTATTAACTCATACCAGTCGAAAGGGACTGCCTGGCAAGTAGTTGTACTGAAACAATAGGGAGGTGCAAAGTTGGCATTACCTGGAGGTAAGTCAGGACTTCCAATGTTATATGACTGCACCAAGGCAACTGGGTAAACTAGCTGGAGAAAATACAAGGTGTAGTATGGGAGGTAGTTTTGGGGGTCTAAGCCATTCCTCACAGGGTGAGAAGGTGAGACACCCCATCATATTGGGCTGCCTGGGGAAAGCCCAGGTCTTATGAGATTGCTTAGGAGAAATAAAAAACTCAACTCCTAGGTCTTATGTGCTGAAGGGCAGTTGGTGGTATGAGTCCTGGAATAATTACAAAAAAGAATGGAAGGTTATCAGAATTATATTTGTGTCTGTACTAGGTGGTGTTGATAAAGAAAGTATGGACTTGAGCCTCAAGAGGCTCCTCAAACCACAAACTGTAGTCCCAACCATCTGCCAGAGCAAAAAAGAATGTAGTTCCAGGGGCTGGTGCCCACTAAGGGGCAAAAACTGTGGCCCAAGATGGGCAAATAGTAGCTATACAGGCTAGTAAAGAGAGTTCCCAGGGGTGAGACCCAAGGACAGTATAAAGACTTGAAGCATATTGCAAGTGTAGCAACAAGAGTATTTTGTGGGTGAGTCCCCTGATGGTGGCACATCTAAGGAGGTTGTTTTCTCCCATCTCTACCTTAATGGGAAAGTCAGACATCCTAAGATAATTTTCTCTTATTCAAGATCATATGTTATCATGGTAGGAGACAATGAACAGCCCTACTAAATTTGATGTTTACTACTCAATTTTTAGTGCATTGTTCACTGTCCTCCTCTGTTTGTTGCTCCCTCCCATATGTTATCCAAAATTTTATGTTCTGAAACTAATACTTGTATCACTGGATTGAAGTCATCCTTCCCTAGTGGGTATAATGCATCTTGGCATGATAAAGGAGTTATTTTGTAAGCAAAATTTGAAGTACCAGATATGAGCATCATCATATCATACCTGAGGACCAGGAAGTTCAATAAAATTGAACCTTGAGCAAATACTACTTTTATTCTACTTATAACCTAGTCAATACCTATCTGATCAGCTCTCAAGATACATCAAATTGAAGTGAAAAACTGTCCCTACATAATAGCACTGAATGCAAGATGCAAAAAAGACCTGCTAGAGCTAGTTCAGCTCAAAGAGTTCCACTTCTAATGTGAGCAGTTATTTTAGCTCTACATTGGCATAGGAATCTTACATATCAGCAGATCTAGATGAGGGTAGGTGTAAAAGGGAGTACAGCTAAGGATTTAATTGCATGAGTTAAGATAATATACTTTGTAAAGTACTTAAACTAAGAAGTAGTTAATAATTATAATTATATATAGATATGAGCTGCCATTTCTCATGACTTTTAAGATATGTTAGCATGTTTAGAGGATCAGTATAGAGGGCTTGGAAGAAGGCCTCAGAAGATACTACAAGGTAGTGAATAGTCGATCATACTTTATGATTTATTGCAGAAGGATGAAGAGTATTGGCAAATATTTTTTGGAGATGTTGTAAAAGAACTTCGTATTTGGGCTGCATGATTGACTCTCAAACATATATTTCATGATCAGCATGGATTATTTAGATGGAAGGCCACTCACAAGCCCTTTCTATCACAACAACATATTGAGTCTTGGCTAACCTTTTGTCATATAGCTCTCTATATTACAATTACTGAGATTGTATTTACAGATAAAAATTGGATAGAATCCAACCCCTTTTAAGGACAGCAAAATGTTACAAGAGAGCTGGAGGTAGATCTGAATGAGTGGGCAATTCACACTTAGTAGCTAGGAGATGATAGAACTATTAATGTTATGTTCTGGGGTACTATCTGCTTGGGCCAGTAGGGCCCTTATCATATTTGTGAAAAAGATACTGAAAATGATAAAAGGTAATTCCATGAAACTATAACTTATGAGAATTGAGTTCATTGAGAATGCTAACAACAAAATCAAGCCCAAGTAGCTATTCTGGGTACTTGACAGTTTCAAGCTCTTCAAGAAATCAATAGTCATATTGAACAGCAGAATTTAGCAGTAGAATGGGCTGGTTGTTACAAATGCGGATAACATGTATCTAAACAGGAGTTTAAGGAGAAACAATTCAAGTTTCAAAGTAAGGGGATCATTAGTTAGATTTCCTACCATACTCGAATACTGGAACCACTTCTTTATCCTTAGATTCATAACCTTCAAGCTTCTAATGGCATGCCAGTAGCTTATCTTGTTGAAGATAATCCTCCTGCCCATCAAACTGTCCAACAAATTGATACTGAAGCAAGAGCCAAAAGAGGAATAATTACATTTAATTGGCCCTCGAACTCACCAGATCTAAATCAAATTAAGCTAGTCTGGAGTGATTAAAAAGATGAAATTGCTACATTTTAGTTTACTGGAGCAAGTCAGGAGACCATTGAGGAGGTAAAAAGGATTTTAGTTCACATGTGTGAGGAATATCCTCAGGAACTTATTGATTGTAAGTGTGCTACATTTTATGAGAAGCTTGAAGGATGTATATTGCATGGTGGAAACAACAATTTTAATGGATAGTAGGAGATATGAGCATAAGGGATAGCTGCTGTATTTGTTCCTTTATGTACATTTGGCTTCAAGTTATTTTACAAGCCCATAGATGTCTTCAAGATGTCTTCACTGTGCTTCATGATGCTTGCATATCTTTGAATCTGATCAGATAGATATTAATTGGGTTAAAAGCAGAATAGAGGTATCATTTGCTCAGGGTGTTATTTTAGGGACCTTCCTGCTGCCTGGGTGTAGTGTGGTGGTGCTCACATCTGGTACTTCGAATTTTGCTTACAAAACAACCCCCGTTATCATGCCAAGACGCATTATACCCACCATGGAAGGACGACTTCAATCCGGCGACACGAGTAGAAGTTTCGATTGATCAGTTCATGATGACTAACTTAAAGCCGTCGGGCCAAGCCAGCGAGTGACTAGTGATCTGCGACCGGTAACATACAGTACGGTGTTGCAGAACCTCAAGGTTGCGAGATTCTACAGTAGGTTCTAAAAAATAAGCTATATGCTACCGCTATATTTTGTTTGGCATATTTAGTTTCCTGCATTATGTTGAGAGAGTGTCTACTGATATCGCGCTGAGAGGGGCCCTCATTAATCTTGAGAATTATGTACTGTATCCGATAACAGGGTCTTTAATCCCATGCGGTAGAGGTAGGAACCCAGTATCTGCGTCATAAAAGTAGTCGGCATGCTTTGGTCGTAAAACATCCCTTCGTCACTTAAGTGCACGATAGTACCCTACTTGGTTTACTACCGGTATCGAGGTTATTAAGCACCAGTGTGCGGCCTTAACAGAGACAGTGCTTAAGCTAAACAACCATTTTGAAAAGCTTACCAGCAGGGTAACCATCACACAGACATAAAACTTTGCAATATTGTTGTTAGAAGTTAAGCCCTCTGAATACCTGTCACTGTGGCAACGATCAAACTAAACTGCTTTCAAGCAATATACCGGTAAGAGCAACGGAGCCAACTTGTTGCATGTTAAGTACACTTGCGTTCGCAAAGTTCTCATATCATACCCAGATTGGTGCCAATACCTGGCTTGGCAATAGCAGATGTATCATTATGTAGCAAAACATCAACGAGTATAAAGAATTAAATTATCTACCATTTTGTATGTCCACTAGCAGCAGAAATGACTACTGTCCCACGGTCAGGCATGCTATCTACAAGTCTATCAATAGTGGATTGGTCAATTCCCTCCCATTCTTCTTGCATTACCATCCATAGCTGATCTTCTGTATGAGGTCAATTTTCCACCACTGTAAATTGTTTTTGGAGTCGGCTTTTCAATATATGTCAGACATTTTCGATTAGGTTTAAGTCAGGGGAGTGCGCTAGGAGAGATAGCTTTAGAGTACCATATGCAGCCATTATGGCTCGATTCTCCTTGCATTTATGGTATCCATATTATCCTCACCCATTAGAAGTCGATGCAAAGGATAGTCAAGAGAGAGAAGGTAGGGAATAAGAAAAGGTTCATTGATTTCATTTGCGTATTGTTGAGCACTTAGGCCCAGCCGATCACGCTCTAATTCGTGCCTTCCACCCGTTGATATCCTGTGAATTCTACCTTGCACTCACCGAGACTTAAACAATGCAAAGTCATAATTACCGTGATCATACGCAATGCCACACTACATAATAATATACCTGCTATAGCCAAGCCAGGTATTGTACCAATCAGGGTATGAGAACTTTGCGAACGCGAGGGTACTTGTACTCGCACGGCTGACTTGAAGCCGGGCACTTTTTTATGGGAACCACTATCTTATGTGTCCGGCTTCAAGTCGGTAGCGCGAGTACAGAATCTCTCTGTGCAGTGCTTAAGTTGTGTTCAGGCCATTTTAATTTCCAGAAGAAGGTGTGTTTGTCATTTTGGGCCAAAGTTGCTAACAAACAAAGGAATTTATGACCAATGGTAATTTTTCTTAGACAAATGTTTCATTTAAGAACATGCGCTGGTGCTTAACCCCGGCAGTACTCGTGCCGAGTGGTGGTTTGCTGTGTGTTTGGGAGAATAAGTACTCGCAGTAGGCTTGGAAAATTCGCCTGCCACAGGGCAAAACACACCAAAATTGGCATTTTTCAAGACATCACCACCCAATTATCCTCTACGAAATGATACAGAAAAAATGTAATAAATTCCCTAGCACACAGAAACTCAAGATACAAATTTGGAATCTTTTGCTCTTACTTCTGCAGCGTAGTGAAGTGTGAGATGCACCTGACTTGAAGGTACCTTGAAAATACGATACAACGAGCAAATCCCTACTTTTTTGAGAAAAGTTTACTTGCAATCTTTACTTCCCATACCAAGAGTGGATCACATCTCACATTCTTACTGCCACATCAGCAACTCCCTCCAATATAGTCAGAGTTTTCTCTGGATTCACTACACCACCCCCTCACTCTGAATATCCCCCCTTTTGAGTATGGAGCCAGTCACAAGGCCCCATCCTAAGGCTTCCAAACACCTCAGGAAACATGTTCCACCCAAAGACCAACTTGATTTCTGTAACATGTGTACATGTTCCAGCAACTGTATACTGGTTACGTTTATATTTTTCCTTTGTTATGTTATTTCATTATTCTTGCTTTGCTTGATTGATTGTTTCACTACCGGTATCACTAGGATTCCAGTAACATGTTATGTTTGTTTTAGTTATGCTTTTGTACCAGCAAGGTTTTGCCCTAGGGATTTTAAGGGAAGGAATGGTCATGTATACTGGCGGTAGAGATAAGGCTTGGGTGAAGGATTGCCTAGGCTTTCAGGATTCTGGTAGGATTACAAGATTCCGGTAGTGCGCACTTACCAGTAATGACAGTGGTTGCGGGTTTTCAGAAACCTCTACCTTGGGTGGAGGAAATCATGTATTTAAGATAGGCTTCCTGACTAGCAGGAAATGCCAGACTTCAGACAGAACCTAGATAAGAAATATACTTGATTGAATGGTGATTCTCTTGCTTCCTTTCCCCTTCGCTTCTTCTAAGACCTTCTTGTCTTTCCCTCTCTAGTCTCCCTTAGGAATCGAACGATAGCTGACCTACCACCTATCCCTATTGTATTAGTTCATACAGGTTACCACCTGTTATATTTTTTTTGCCTCAGCAGGTAAGTTAACCCTCTGCAGGTACTCACAGGTTCTCAGGACGAGAACACCAGGTTGGATTGATCACCCTTCCTGTATCTTGATAACTAGTTAGAAGCAGGAGTGGCAGGGAAAGATACTCCCGGCTCAGGTGCTACATTCACAATTTCAGAACAAAGCGGTCATTGAAGGACCCGGTCCGGAAGGATATCCAGACCACCACATAGGCTTGGGTTCCCCCAGAACCCCTTAGCAACTGACAGTAACTCAGACTGAGAAACCGAAGCTTCAGCACAAGCTGAAAGTGCCCTATAACCAGAAAACCTTGACTCCGATCCAGAGGAGGACCTAACTGTAGAACAGATCCTCCAGTGAGCAGCAAGAGGTCCCAGCCCAGAAACAAGACACAGATCCGGAAGCCTCTTTGGAGCAGTCTTTGGAAGCAGAGTCCAATCTCAGACAGCAAGTCAAGCAGTAAGCCAGTCAGTATCCAGAGAGCAAACTCCACCTCCAGGAGCATTCCCGGAATCCCCAGCCAAACCAGCCAAACCTGAGACACCCGAAGGCAAGGGCAAGCAGCCAGAAGGCTCAAAACCCCCAGAAGATCCAGCGTCACCACCAGGAGGTGCAGGAAAGGGCAACACAGTACAAAGACCTGCTGATAAAGCAGTACAAAGGTCAAAAATCAAATGGCCCCAACCATCAAAGTTCAGTGGGGAAGGAGATGACCTCAAACCAAACGGACTCAAGAAATGGCTCAGAGAAGTAAAGAAGTACCTCTCAAAGCATAACATCAATGATGATACGCAAGATGTGGTTGATTACTATGGAGCCTATACTGAGAAATGAGCACACAATGCATACATGACACTACTCGATGAGAATGATGATACACTCAACCTTGAGACCTTTCGAAACTGATTCAAGTAACTCTTTGAGGTATCTACAAATACAGATGACCTATACCAGTAATGGCAGAAGGTATCGCAAACCACAGGAGGAAAACCAGCTAGGATATCAAAGATTGCTGGAGAACTAGAAGAATTAAGAGCTACCCTCCCAAGAGAATCCGTGTAAGACTACACACAAAGGCAGCGATTCCTAGACGCAATGGATTCTCAACTCAGAAGAAATGTTGAACCCCAGATCCGGGAAATAGATACCTGGACTCAGATAGTACAGATCGCAGAGAGATATGATGCAACTATATACAAAACTGGAGGCTATGGCAGCGGCAGTGGCCCATCCACCAACAAGTCAAATAAACCAAAGAAAGACTATCAACCAGCACAAGCATCGAGCAGCAAAACAGTAGGAAAAGGCAAGGCACCAGTGAAGAAGGCAAATTATAAAAAGAACAAGAAACCTAGTAAGAAGGAAATGGATCGACGGAAAAAGGAAGGAGCCTGTTTCTACTGTGGGGAAGGTGGTCATATGGCAAATGAATGCCCCAAGAAAGAAGTCAAAACCAACCATGTCAGGATCATGGAGGATGATACTGACAGTAGCGATGAGGAGTATGAGTTAGAAAGTGACTCAGCTCAAGAAGTGGACAGACAAGATACTATAAGGACCTACAAGACTACTGTTGGGACACCTGAGGACCCTGCTGCAACCTTCCAAGCCCTCGAATTCAACATACTGGTAAATGGCAAACAAGTAAAAGTACTAGCAGATACAGGAACCATCGGCGGAAGCTTGATAAGCAACCAATTTGTCACCACACACAACATCCCTTACCAGCCTTGAAAGTGCCCTATCACTCTAAAAATGGCAGTCAAGGGGTCAAGATCAAGCAGCAATTACAACAATCCCATCGATATTCAGATAGGGAAGATGAAGATACTGAGAATTGAGATGATGGTCACACCAGTATTAGACTATGATATCCTACTGAGTATAGATAACCTTGTCAAACTCGGGGCAATGATAGACTGCAGGAAAAATAGCCTATACTTCCCTGACCACAAAGTGAGAGTAAACTGTAATGGACAGTCTACTCAGCCCAGATCTGCAATGGCAAAAGCAGAAAAGGCACCGGATTTCCTAACGATGTTCCCTAAGGTATTTGTCAAAGAAGTACCTACTACCATACTACCAAGAAGGAACATAGACCACTGGATCCGCCTAAAGGATCTCAACCTTTACCCAAAAATTCCAAACTACAAGAAACCAGAAAAACTCCTACCACCATTCAAAGCATGGATTGAGAAGCAACAAAAAGCAGCAGTTATTTACAGAGCAGAAGTACCCAGTGGATCGAGCATGTTTGTACAAGGCAAACCAAATGGTGGCATAAGACCACTAGCAGATCTATGGCAAAGGAACCTAAATACAATCAAGAACCACTCACTGATACCTAACCAGTAGGTGATAATTAATGCAGTGGGAAGAGCAAAATATAGAAGCAAAATAGACCTCAGCGATGCCTATTTTCAGACCAGAGTTCACCCAGATGACGAGAAATACAACACTATCAAGACACCCTTTGGAGCATTTGTATGCAGAGTAATGCTGCAAGGAGATACAAATGCCCCAGCCACATTTATGAGGGTTATGGAAGACACCCTCTCAGATGAACTAGGCATTTTCGTTTGGGTTTATATTGATGATATCCTTATATTTAGTGACACATACCAGGACCATGTGGAACATATCAAAACAGTCTGCAGAAAGCTAGAGCAGGCGAAGCTATATGCAAATCCCAAAAAGAGCATCTTCTTTACAAAGGAACTGGATATATTGGGCCACGTAATTGATGACAATGGCATACATCAAGCACCGGAAAAAATAAGGACTGTTAGGGACTGGACCAGACCAAAGAATAAGAAGGAGCTTCAGCGATTTAATGGAATGATTAATTATATCTCACAGTTCCTACCCCACATCACTACCATTACTGCCCCACTTACAGCACTTACCGGCGATGCAGAATGGCTTTGGACCGACCTGCAGGAAGCTGCATTCCAGGTGGTTAAAAAGGCAACAGAAGAACACCAGGTCTTATGGCTGATCGATTATTCCAAACCAGATATGATATGGTTGTTTACCAATGCATCTCCCACCGGAACTGGTGCATGGGTAGGACAAGGAGTAACCAGGGAAGAGGCTAGACCGGCAGCATTCTATAGCCAGAAATTAACACCATCCCAAAGCAACTATCCCACACATCAACAGGAGGCTCTTGTAATTGTTGAGGCTGTGGAAGCCTTTGCACACCTGTTGTCACACACCAAATTCACTATAGTTACCGACCATGAAAGTCTAACTAAACTAATGACCCAAAAGAACCTAAGCGACTGGCAGCAAAGATGGCTAATGCACCTTAGCCGCTTTGAATTTTCTATTTAATATATGCCAGGAGCGAAGAATTTCTTAGCAGACTACCTATTGAGAATTCATGAAGACAGAGCTTCACCTTATGATATAATCCTCCAGGATCCCACCTCCGAAAACCATGATATCCAGATCACACCAAACACCAAAGCATCAGAGATCCAAACCAACTACACCTCCTCAGCATCCTATAGCTTAGAATCCGATAGTGACATGTACTCCTCAGCAGCAAGCCAACACTCTCCATCCCTCACCACTCAAGATTCAATACGAAAGGTAAGCCCTGACTATATGTTGAATACTATTCAGACCAATGCAGTCACCCAATCCCAGAAACGAAAAGAAAGCAACCGAAGCCCTCCCAAGAGTGAGGCCAGCACTGATAGTTCCATCACTAAAGGCAACTCCTGGGGAGATGAAGTCACACTCCCCAAACTGTCCAGAAAGAAAGCAGCGCATGCAGCATCTACCTAGACAGCATGCTATGATAATGAATATGAAGTACACAAATCCAATAAGGAAGGAGCGAATTACTTTCCCAGGGATCCCAAGAAATGAAAGCAAAGTAAGAAGGACAAGGGCAAGTAACCTGCCAGTGAAATGATTTCCTCCTCACCGGCGAGCACACCTCCACTCACCACATGGCCTTCTCCCTCTCTCCCCCCACCCCCTCCCAAATTCATAGCAGATCAGGAGAGATTAGCAGATAAATTGATACTAGATCAGTTGCCAGATGCCTCCCTGGCTTCCTCTTCTTCACCCCTCTATAGTGAGCCTTTCTGGAGTTACCAGGAAACTGAAAAAGCGAACACCTTCTTAGGTACGATCTACACAACACTCATGGGTGAATTCCACCCCAAGGTCATTGCAGGGCTTAAGCTTGACCCCCTCTTTGCCAGAGTCCAGGAGACTGGCAACAAACTGCACAATTCCATTCAAGATGGCCTTCTTATTGCGCAGAATACCAACGGGTATTCTAACCTTTATATCCCTGTAGGACCTTTAGAAAGGGGAGTATCCCTTCAGGATTTTATTCTCAAAACGGTTCATGAAGGCCTTGGACATTTTTCAGCCCATAAAAGCTACCGATATGCGGCCTGTTTCTTTTGGTGGCCATAGATGCGGCAGGATTTCATGGCCTATTGTCATTCCTGTGACCAATGTCAGATCAACAATAAACTGACTACCCTTCCAGCAGGACGATCCCTCACACTCCCAGAGCCAGATGAGGCATACCAGTCTCTGGCTATCAATTTTGCTTGACCCTTCACCAAATCAAACAAATACAATACTATCATGGTTATCATGGATCAGTTTACATCTTATACCCACCTTGTCCCTCTTGGAGACCTTGCCACCTCTGAGAAGACATTCAAAAAGTTTCAAAGTACCATCTTTGATGTTCATGGCCTTCCACTCAGCATAATACTAGACCAGGACTCACAGTTTACCTCTAAGCTTTGGTCTCAAATGATGAAATCATTGGGAATTCAGGTCTGGATGGCCACCCAATACCATCACCAAACCAACGGCCAAGTGGAGCGTAGGATTCGTACCCTCAAGCAGATGATGAGGAACTTTGTCAACAAAAGACAGAACAACTGGTCCTAGGCTCTCCCCTCTATAGCGGCAGCAATGGATGGCACACCCCATGAATCCTTGGGTATCTCACCCTACCAGGTCCTCTATGGACAACCATGAAAAATCTTTAACCCAGTCCAACGATCAGCTAGCAAGGTACTGGCTGTCGATGAAATATTAAATACCCATGAAGCAACGAGAATGGAAGTGGATATGGCACGGAAGCATGCCACATTCAGGCAAACAGTACAAGCAGACAAGTAGCGCAAACCACAGAAACGCCCCTTCGAGATTGGAACCAGAGAATTGGTTAGAGGGTGGCCCTACACCTCTACAGCTGGACGATCGAGGAAGCTAGAACCCAGATGGTTTGGACCATTCAAGGTACTGGAACATGATGTCTATACTGACAATTACAAGCTTGAATTGCCCTGGCAAATGGAGCGATAGAAACACTTCTTCCACATATCTTCCCTCAAGGAATACCTCAAAAATGACCCAAATAGATTTGCATCTCGAAGGATGGACAGGCTGGCACCTATCATCATTGACAATGCAGAAGAATGGGAAGCAGAACAAATCCTTGACTACAGGTGCCAGAACAACAGGGACGAATTCCTGGTACACTGGAAAGGATATGAAAGGACTGACAACTCTTGGGAACCCATCAAGAACCTGGAGAACTCTTTGGAAATCATCCAGGAATACTGGACTACAAACCACCCAGTGGCCCACCTACCTAAGATCAATTCACACTATGTTAGAATGGTTTGGGAACCAATGGAAGTATCAGAGACTCCCTGTGCAGCTAGACTTGTACCTGACGAATTTTGGGAACCTTATGACGATGAGGAATATGACTCTAGCTATTCAGAGTTTGACTACTTCAGTACCGATGATGACGCCCTCCTTTGGCACATGGATGAGAATGAGCAGGAGGACTTGGAATAGAGTATGTGGTGTTTTAGATTGGGGGAATGTAACATGTGTACATGTTCTGGCAACTGTATACTGGTTACACTTATATTTTTCCTTTATTATGTTATTTCATTATTCTTGCTTTGCTTGATTGATTGTTTCACTACCGGTATCACTAGGATTCCGGTAACATGTTATGTTTGTTTTAGTTATGCTTTTGTACCGGCAAGGTTTTGCCCTAGGAATTCCAAGGGAAGGAATGGTCATGTATACTGGCGGTAGAGATAAGGCTTGGGTGAAGGATGGCCTTGGGCTTTCAGGATTCTGGTAGGATCACAAGATTTCAGTAGTGTGCACTTACTGATAATGACAGTGGTTGCAGGTTTTCAGAAACCTCTACCTTGGGTAGAGGAAATCATGTATTCAAGACAGGCATCCTGACTAGCAGGAAACGCCAGACTTCAAACAGAACCTAGATAAGAAATATACTTGATTGAATGGTGATTCTCTTGCTTCCTTTCCCCTTCGCTTCTTCTAAGACCTTCTTGTCTTTCCTTCTCTAGTCTCCCTTAGGAATCGAATGATAGCTGACCTACCACTGATCCCTATTGTATTAGTTCATACAGGTTACCACCTGTTACAATTTCCCCCACTATATCTTCCCCTGGCTTCCACCCCTACAGCAGGGCCTACAATGAGAGTATAGTGCTCAACACCCCTCTTCCACTATCTCCTCTGGGTCATTTGAGTCCTATCAAGAGTCTCAGGCCCTACTCACTGTCTCTCCTACCTCTTGGCCCCCCCCACAGAGTATCCCTCCAATCCCTCCTCCCAATGTTCTCTGTCATAACACACAACCAACACTGTGTGAACAGAGCAATCAAAGTTGGAAACAGAATCATGGCCCCAGGTATCAACTTTCCAATAGTACACAAGGAGTTGGGATGCTTAGACACCTGCTTTGTGTAACTAGCCAACATGGCCAAAAGACTAGAAATCCAAGCCCCCCTACCCTGCTTCTGAACCACCTTCAAAAAGGTGTTTGAAAATGAGACAGTTGATACTGTTGACCAAGAAACCATTGCAGGGCTAGCCACTATGGCCCCCTCCTTCCACCCTTCCTAAGAGAGCCCAGCTATGGTCTCCCAAATTCCCCAATCATCCCCTCCAGATGTACAAATGGGAGAAACATGCATTGAGGTCCCAGACTCTTAGGGTACCCAAGACACTACCATGTCCCTAGATGACAGCAAAAACTTGGACGGAACTGGCATAGGAGACAGCCAGCACATCTCCACCTCCCAAGAGTTGCCAAGAGGAGTATGCTTCTCATCACCCCTTGAAATCCCAGGAACCTCCTCTGGCAATATCACAGTCAAACTACTACCCTCCTCATCCTCTTCCTCCTCTGTTCAGATCCTAACGAAGAAAAACACCAAGTCCAACAAGGGCAAGGAAAGGACCACACAGGAGACAACACCCCAGGAGAGCCTGACAACTATATTGGCTCCATTCCACTTGGGGAGTATCAAGATCAACACCCCAGAAGACGTTAGGTGACTCATTGGAGAGAAGGACTCCACTCCTACCAATAGAGGACTTACCATCATATTGGCAGCATTGGAAGACTCCTTTAATAAGAAACTAGAACAATTGGAGGCCAGAATCCTCAAAGCCATCTGAGGAAACAGAAATCAAACCTGTGGAACCCTGCTCCAGGTCCAACACCCCCAGCTGATACCAGCCCAACAACACCAACCAGCAAAAGACCAGGAACCCCAACCCAGACCAGCACCTGTTAGGCATATGGAAAAAGGGCCAAAGTTACCCGGCCTTTACTCAGGATTATTTCTACCATACCCCTGCAGCCCCTATGTAGGGACCGGGCGTCATCACGGTATTATGGCCGAGTTGCGTCCCAACACTTCAGCGACAATAAATGGCACCTTCAGCATAATACCATATACATTATCGCCGTCCATCCGACCGGATGCTGTCCATAGGATATATGAGAGGACAACTTTGGCGACTCTTGGGAAGTAACTCAAAGGAATTTGGTTAAGTTTTGAGCGAGTTATTATTCTGAATGTTAGCAGTTAAATAGTATGACTGATAAGTAATGGGACAATTTGAGAAAAAACTATTAGTGACCGAATATCATGAGCCTATGGCACCAAAGGGTAGCCATAGAGCTGAGCCTCTTGCTTTGAAAGAAGTAGTACCCCAATGGGGTCTGCTTGAGAATCAGTATGAGAGGTTTCCACCTGACGAGCCATTGGCTTGATTGAGGGCCAAAGTCCTCCATGTTTGATGGGCTTTGTGATGCATAAAAATGCAATGCAATAGCCATGCTCATTCATTAAAGCTGATCACTTTATATTTTGAGGCAAAACAATTGGCATAGTTGCTATTAGGGTGGTATACTCTAATTAAGTTTATTTACTAGAGAGATCGAAGACTACCTACTGGTGGAGTGTTCGCAACCTCAGAAATAAATAGGAGTTTTAAGAAATCAAATCTAAGTAAGGCAAATGTTCTCAGGGTCAGGAGTGTTCGCACTTAGGGAAAATAAGAGGTTTTTGATGCAAGTACTTAGATAGTATGGGAGTTGGTTGTAGCCCATGATAACCTAGATGCGGAATATAAATATTGAGGTACTCCCAGCTATCAAAAACATCAAGCAATGGAGAAGAGATCTTAATAATATATTTATTATTACTCTTGAAAAACTTATTACACACATAACTTTCTGAGCCTACCTTGACAACCTTCATCTTTGTTTTACCTTACTTTACCTCAAGAAATATACGGCCTAGACCAACCCATACTATCTATGGTTGGGCTACCCTGTAACAGTATATTAATACTCTCTACGTTACCTAGGTTCATACACGTGTTTACCCCTACCTACACTCATCATGGATCGCATCAGATGAGATTCACCTATGCCCCTGGCTATTCAAGAATACGGGGCCGACATACCTATGGAAGAAGGGGCACCTTCTCCAGCCAGCAGTGTGACATCTATACTAGCTACTACCACTCCACAAAACCCCCCATTCCTCTCCAGTGGAGGTTCCCCCACAGCCTCTTTGTGAGGAAGGAGATCATGGGGAGTTGAAAAAAGGGCATCTACCTCAAGAGGAAGATGAGATGGCCCTCCATGAAACCCAGAAGTTCTGGCTATCCTAAACCACATTCTAGAATGCCTTAATCAAGTTGATCAGAATGCTTCAAGGTCCATCGATGAAGAACATATAGCTTATAATGAGCTGTCCTTATGAGGACAACAATATGCTGATAAGCTAGAAGTCTATAGAACTAGGCTTGATCAAGGAGAACATATAGTGGGAAATGAGTTAGTAGGAATACACCTCAAAATGGAGGCATTCACGTGAGAAATAGGGACATCTCAAAAACACTTCCAAGATCAAGTAGCTGCAGAGCTACAAAGACATAATTCTCAATATAAGCAGCAATAGGCGGTGAGTACACAACTGCATCAGAATATTGACCTAACAGGGCAAGCGTCGTTTTCACAAGACCAGCAGCTGGAACAATTAATCCAGCAAGTGTAAGCTCAAGTGGAAATCGACTGAAATCAACACACAGTGGCAGAACAAAGGATGCAAGAAATGATGCAACATATACAGCAACAATTAATCCAAGTGGCTCATTCAGCAGCCACACCTTCCCTTCCACCAAGACAAGCAATGACAGAAACTACTCCTCCCTCCTCCTCCAGTTCCCTAGCTGGAAGGCCAAAGAAAGGAAAGGAGATTGACCGAGGCCTACCAACAGCCATGGGAGGAGGAGAAGAAGGAGGAGGAGGGGAAGGAGGGGGCAAAGGACCCCCAATGATGCATGGAGCTAGAGGCAGGGACCCTAATCCCAGCAGCAGTAGTAGCTCCAGTAATGGGGAAGGTCCAGCCTCACCTCCCACTCACAGGGCCCCAGATCGCCCCCCTCCAAAGGCAGCCCCAAGTACAGAGAACATGATGGAAATATTGGGAACTGTGATCGTCAGGAGAAAATGGCATGCTGACCCACCAACTATATTCAAGGCCAAGGTCTACAAGGATATCAACACATGGGTATTGGACTGTGAAGACTATTTTGTGAGAAATCTGAATGAATGGATAGAAGACTATGATAAAATTATGTATGCATTGAAAAGAACAAAGGGAAAAAAGGTAGCCCCCTTTGCTGAATAGTACTGAAAAAGCATAACAGATGCTATGGGCACTCCCTTTTAACCAGACTTGGTGTCTTGGACCAGATTTACCCAGGAAATCATTAGCAGATACTTGGGTATTGAGTAAGAAAGGGAGGCAACATGGGATATTGTTACAAACCTAGCATGGAAAAGGGTTTTCACATGACTCATAATTATGAGGTCATAGGTTTGTAATGTTTTCGCACACATGACCAATTAGGTCATGTGAGTTTCACACATGACTCAAACTTGTGAGTCATAGTTATTATATTTGATTTAATTGCACAATAACTCATTTGAAGTTATACAATAGATTTTGCGCACATGACTTATTTAAAAGTCATGTGAGTTTCGCACATGACCAATTTATGGTCATGTGGTTATTATGTTACGCGAATATATGAGTCACAGTTGTGACTCATAAATAGTTATTGATTTGTAAGCAGGTTGGGGGAAGGACTATATAAGGAGGAGGATACGACGTAGTAGTTAGTTCTTCACGCAACCACCTAAGTTATTTCCTAGATATAACTTTACGACTTTATGAATATAAAACACCTTTACTCTCTTTACTCATAAGTGCGATTACGAGAATTTAGTCTTAGGAAGACTAATACAAATACGAGAATTTAGTCTTAGGAAGACTAATACAAATACGAGAACTTCGTCTTAAGAAGACTAAAGTAAAAGATACGAACTTAGTCTTAGGAAGATTAAGTAAAGAATGAATACGACTCTGAGTATTTATCCCCTTCCGGTACAATAAGATAATAGTCATTTATCATCGTTGCCTGTTGCACGGTTATATAATAGGAGTGATTGTATAGGCAATCCTAACAGATATGAAGAAAATCCCATATAATAATAACATCAAAGACTACCTACTTCTGCTTGAAAACCTTAATATCAAAGCTAAGATGTCTGGCATTGGATGGAGGCTCCTGGTTGAAGACAAGCTCCCTGAACAAATCCTGAGAAGGCTCTCAGGAGAAACATATGATTCTGATGAAGACTGGCTCAAGGCATTAAGAGGCTTTGGAAAATTAGAGGAATCTTTTTTACAGTGTCAAAACCTCTCCCATGCAATGGGAAAGAGGTGAGAGGATACCACAAAAAGAAAATGTAGCAATGAAAATAAAGGTTCCAATACCAAGGCCAACAAGAAACTACAGGTGCAAAAAGTAGCCGGGACAAGTTGAAAAGCGCAGAAAGCAAATTCAGGAGAAAGCAATCCAACTCCAATACATATGGATTGGAAGAAAGCTCACGAGGGAGTCCCCCAGACATGAATAGACAAGAGGCAAGAAACTCAGGGCTCATGTACCCATTGCGGACTAACCAACCACAAATGGGGCATGTGTAGAAGAGCAGCCGTGGTTAGCTCTGTGACATGACGCAAGCTACCAAAGAGACAGAACACTCAGTTGGAGGTCCAGGCCCCCAAGAAAGGTGGCCGCAGGTTAGTCATGTGACAATGACAAGGCTGCCCTGACAACTTTGGGAACTATCTAACTCAGAGTCCAACTGAGGGGAATTCTTTCGAGGTCTATACACCCTCTTCTCAGCTGAAGAGCATTGTACTGGTCACCATCTAATTGAATGGGTTACACCTGACACTGATTCAGGTCTGTGCATAAGCTTAAGGAGGCAAAGGGGTTGAGTAGACAGGGAATAGTTTTGGCACCATACAGCGACAGCATATGGGTACTTGTGGTCTGGCACAAATTCACAATGGGGGTTTACAGCCCACCAGACTTGAATCTTAGCCCATGCTCACAGCAGTGGCAGATTGTACCCACACTTTATCATAATGAAAAAGTACTGGTCAGGTTATATCAAGAACCCCTCGGCAGGGGGTAAAGACCACTAGTAGTAGGTTGCCCAATAACTGTAAAATATTCTTTTCTTGTCAGTTTACCTGAGGAGACCTGATTGGTCAAAATAACGTGGTCATTATAGTAAACTCAAAAGCTTTACACCCCTTATATCTAATAATACAAAAACTGCAAGAATAAAATAGTTAATGACTACACCGATTATACCTTAGTACCAACATGACTTCGCTCGATACATGTTTTAACTTGGGACCAGGAACTCTTATCCTTTGTCTCAAGGGAACCATCATCTTTTGTACATCCTACAGAGAACATCTGTACAAAAATCCAAGAATACACTAAAGTACACCATAGTACTATTATCTCCTTGTGCCGAATATTCCTCCAGGTACACTAGAGACCTCAAGTACCTAGGTACACCAGGTCAGCATATTCGTCCAGACAAATATTCTGCTCAAGAAGGACTCTCAAACCCTCAACAAGCATGAAAGGTCCCATTGAAGTCCATACCAGATTTTGGTTGTAAAAATGTTGAAGTGAAAACATATCGAGAAAGAGCTGTCGGACAAGTGGCAAAGACTTATTGCCCCACAACCTACCCTTTACGAGCACTTGGAGGGTCATGCATACCTCTATATCGGGGAAAACGATATCGAATCCAAATCTTATTAGACTCAAGAGCCAATGTTTTTGTCCTAAATGAGAAATGAGTACAAGCATTAGATATACCTTGCATGATACACAAAAATCACATCCCAATTAAAGGATTTACAGGAAATGTGGCTAAGTTAAGTGGCGAATGATATACAGTGCCCTTAAAAATGGAAATAGGGACAAACCACCATACTACTAAAGTCTCCTGTGAGGTGGCACCTACAAATAGATGGGGAATGATAATACACTATGGTTGGTTAAAGGAACATCCCCTATCCAACATCACCTATCCAAACAAGTGCGAATTTCAGAATAGGAAATTCAATGACCACTGTGGCCTGGGCACTTGGTGTGACTGGGATGAATTGTTCAAATGGGATGATAATGTGGCTCACAACCAAGATGTAACAGTTGTTAGCTTGGTAACATCTATGGATGAAAACAAGAATTCGGTAGTCAGCTAGTTACTAAGAGAGTACCTAGATTATACTGACCTCTTTCTCCCATTGGCTGCAGAAAAGCTGCCTCCAAGAAGGACATTCAACCATGTGATTGATCTCAAAGAGGGCCTAAACCTACCGTGGGGACCAATCTACAAACTCTCGGCCTCTCAACTAGAAGCTCTGCACTTATACCTAAATGAGATGTTAGAACAAGGAAAAATCAGGCCTAGTATGGCACCTTGTAGGGCTCCGATATCATTCGTTCCAAAACCAAGCAGTGGCTGACACCTGTGCATTGATTATAGGGGCCTTAATAAGGTCACAGTATCTAACAAATACCGATTGCCTCTAATGACGGAGCTACAAGATCGAGTGATTCGATCAACCATCTTTACCAAATTAGACATAAAAGATAGGTTCCACCTGATTAGAATTAAGGAAGGAGACGAATGGAAGACAGCATTTTGAACCTGCCATGGACACTTTGAATACAAAGTCACGCCATTTGTACTTATTAATGCCCCAGCTACCTTCCAAGCAATGATGAATACAGTTTTACGAGAATTCCTAGACCACAGTGTCATAGTCTACATGGATAATATTCTCATCTACTGGGTTGATGAGGCAAGCCACGTTGAGCTAGTCCGAAAGGTGTTAGCTCACCTAAAGGAATATCAACTGGCAGTCTCTATTGCAAAGTCTTATTTTCATGTCACTATGGTGGAATTTCTAGGCTATGTGGTGACAACAAGAGGAGTCTCCATGAGCGAGAAAAAGGTGGAATCTATCTGAAATTAGAAACAACCAAAATCTGTAAAAGAAATACAAATCTTTATGGGATTTGCAAACTTTTACTGAAGGTTTATTAAAGACTTTTCTGCAATCTGCAAACCAATCATAGAACTCCTGAAAGGAAATTCCAAACATTTTGCCTGGGGAAGAGAGCAAGACAAAGCCTTCAAGTTCCTAAAAGAACAATTTGTGACTGCATCAATCCTTTGTCATTTCAACCCCATGAGAGAAATAATTGTAGAAACCGATGCAAGCGATTTTGTACTTGGCTGTGTTTTGTCACAGCTGGTAAAAAAAAAACTACACCCAGTAGCATTTCACTTGTGAAAATCCAGACCTGCCAAAGGGAACTACGATATTCACGATAAGGAATTACTGGCAATTGTCAAGGCTTTCAAAGAATGGTATCACTATCTGGCAAGAACAAAAGTCCCCATTACTGTTTACACCAATCATCAAAATTTGCAGTACTTCCTTACTACAAAGGCATGGAGTGCTAGGCATATTCAATGAGCTCAAAAATTAGCAGATTTTAATTTCCATATTGTTTACCATCTAGGAGCCCAAGGAGGTAAACCAGATGCATTGAGTAGATGGCCGGAGTACCATCCTGAAGGGGGAGCTACCCATAGGGAACAGTCAATTTTGAAGGCTGAAAGCTTCTTACAAGTTGCCGTGGTGTGGAAATCCCCTAGGGAGAAAGGTTTAAGCCCCACAGACAACATGGAACTCAATCCTAGGCTAGAAGATCACCAGATATCAGAAACAGAAGACATAGACAGAAGCATTGAGCTACAAAGGGTCTGAGTCCACAGATTGACAGAGAATGCTAAGATCCCCACTAGAGGATCAACTTTTGCAGCTAGACATGACTTGTATAGCATGGATATGCTAACCATCCCTGGAAAGGGACAAGCCCTCATTGCAACAGGAATAGCAGTAGGACTCCCTAAGGGAACCTATGGGTGAATAGCACCCTGAAGTGGATTAACACTCAGACATGGCATATACATTGGCACCGGAGTAATAGATGTAGACTATACTGCTGAAATAAAGATTTTAATGGTCAACCTGATGAATGCAGACTACAAGGTTGCAAGAGAGAACTGGATAGCCCAAATGATTGTCAAAAAAATTGACAACACAGAGCTCCAAAAAGTGGCAGACTTAGTGATAACAGAACGAGCTGACACTAGCTTCAGAAGTAGTGACCTACTCAGGAAAAAGCCTACCATGTACTTTTTACAAGCAAACTCTAGAAACAACGAGCATTTTGACCATTATGATGAGGAACACAATCCAAAATTTGTAGAAGAAATAATAATGCTGTCTAATGCCATCATTGCAAGAGTAGAAATAAGAAAGTTTGATGCTGACTTCATAGCAAAGGTTACAAAAGTGGCTGAACAGGACGAAGAGTGGGTCACGAGAAGACAGGAGTTGGAAAGACTAAGAAATGAGTGCACAGAGCCCCTAAAGTTTTGGACCTTAAAAGACAGGCTGGTATACTACAAGGACCAGCTCTTCATCCCAGCAGACAAAGGCATCCAACCCGTTATAATAAATGGATGCCATGATTCGAAGGTTGCTAGACACTTTGGCCAGGAAAAAATGCTGGAAATAGTCACGTGAGACTTCTACTGGAAAGGTTTAACAGGCTGGGTCAATGATTATATCAGATCCTGTGATAAATGTCAATACAATAAGTCCCCAAGACATGCAAAATATGGGTTACTTCAACCTTTACAAGTACCATATGCAGCATGGACATCTATCTCAATGGATTTTATTGTCCAACTATCCGAGTTGCAAGGATATACCTAGATTATAGTCATAGTAGATCAGTTCACTAAAATGGCACATTTTATTGGCCTAAAGGAAAACATGACACAAAAGATATCGCTAACATCTTCCTCCGAGAAGTATGGAAACTCTATGGACTACCCATGGAAATCATTTCTGACATGGATGCAAAGTTTCAAGGCAAATTTTGGGAATCGTTGTGCAAGCTTCTGGGAATTAAAAGAAGAATGTCAACAGCCTATCACCCTCAGACTGATGGGCAAACTATTACAAACCCGGCATGGTTTGTAATGGTTTCACATGACATACAATCGTATGTCATAGTATTTCATTTGTTAAAAGGTTTTCACATGACTCAGTTGAGTCATACGATGATATGTTTTCACACTATGACTCACGTACGAGTCATAGGGTTTCACATGACTCACAGTTGTGAGTCATAGTTGTTTATGTTTGAATTTGATTGGTATGTTGAGCATTGACTCATAGGTACACCTATGAGTCATGAGGATTAAGAGGCATGACTTCGTTTATACGAGTCATGAGGTTTCGCACATGACCCCTTTAAGGTCATGGGACTTTCGCGCATGACCAAGTATGGTCATGAGGTTATATGTTACGCGAATGCATGAGTCACAGTTGTGACTCATTTGATTTGTAAGCGGGTTGCTGGAAGAACTATATAAGGAGGTCAGTAGGACCTGATAGTTAGTTCTTCACGCAACCACCTAAGTTATTTCCTATCTTATAAGTTATCAATAAAACACCTTTACGCTCTTTACTACAAAGACCAACAATCACGAAGATAACAGAATCAATACTAGTTAGCACTATAAGGACTTAGTATTGGCAACGGTCAATACTAAGACGTAGTGTAAGGTAACAAGTATTGAGAATTCTCGAAGAAGAGAGAATACAATAAGGATAGTAAGTATTATCTCTAAGAAGAAAAGCTAACGATAGGATCGTTGCCTGTTGCGAGATATAAGAAAGGAGAGATCTTATAGCCGATCGTAACATTTGGTTGCGTCTCAAGCAACACCCAACGACAACACGGATTTTGAATACGAAGACCAATCCTTAGAACTCCCAGAGGTTGCACAAGAACTTGCAAGAACAGCCTCGGAAAGAGGGAGAACACCGAGTCCAGTTACACCAGAAGAAAGATCACCACCTTACGAATCTTCGAGCGACGAAGAAGAAAGAACAGAAAGAATGTCGGGCCAAGGACAAGCAGCGGGACAGGCCGCAAACCCACCACCAGGAAATGAAGAACCACTTGGACAACTGGCACAGATACTACAAGCCATGAACGTTCCGAAACCGAAGGTTAAACCACCAAGCACCTACACAGGTGATAGAAAAGAACTCAGGAACTGGCTAGCAGAACTGCAAATCTACTTTCAAGCAGTAGGATGGGCAGAAGAACACAATGAAGAAAAAATCACCTATGTATCCAGTTTACTATGAAAAGAGGCAAGTTCATGGCTGCTTCCCTATCTTGTCTGCATGGGTTGCGGACCATACCCTGGAATAATGTTGGACTACATTCGGAGTAAGCAATCTAGACGCCTGTTTGGGGAAATTGATCCAAGGGGTGCCTCGTGAATGCAACTTAGGAATCGATGCACCAAGGAGACATATCAGACTGTGACGGATTACTGGCACAAGTTCGAACTGTCTCTGACAAGAAAATGCAGCATTGGTTGACACGACTCTGGGTCGGGAGACATGGCTATATGCATGTTTGAACGCACTTAGTGTCAAGATGGGACAGAATGTTTTTCACTGGGCTTCAACGGGTTTCAGCAGCACCCGATTTAGACAGTGTGGGCTATGGAAAAAGAAATTCGACTAGCCACACTCAAACATCTGCGCCAGACCAAGAAAGTAAAGACAGAGATATATGGCACCCCAAGGAACCAAGACGGCACTTTTAAAACAACGCCCAAGGAAATTCCGCAAGGTGATCCCATGGATCTGGATGCTACAAATCGAAGGAGGTACCAGAGACTACCCCAGGAAGAATATCGAAAACACATGAAAGAAGGACTATGTTATCAGTGTGGAAGAAAAGGACACATGGTAAAAGATTGTAGAGTCAAGAAGGCCAACGTCAAGGGACCAAAGATTCGAGAACTGGACATCGAAAAAGAACAAGAAGAGGCTTTAAACGACGAAAGTCCCCAGGAATAGGTGGTCCTGGGGACAACAGAACGAAACCCATCAAAAGAGGGAGGACGTCCCCAGGAAAGGATGGGCCAGGGGACGACAAAACAAGAAACATCAAGATCGCACACCTCAACACTGCAATAACCAACAAGGAACTAAGAAACCTCGAATCAGACCATATCATGGTAAAAGTACAACTACACAACAAGCAACAACAAATATCGACAAACGCAATGATCGACTCGGGAGCAACTGAAGATTTTATAGACCGCAACTTCGCTATAAATCATCAATTACCCTTGAAGAAAATTGAAAAACCAAGAGATATATCCATGGTAGATGGAACGGTATCGGATGCCGGACCAATCACTCATGTCACAGAGATCCCTATGGACATCGGAAGCCACAAAGAGAAAGCAACCTTCCTAGTGGCAAACCTTGTCAAACACGAAGTCATCCTTGGTATGACATGGTTAAAAGACCACAACTCAAGGATCGATTGGAGAAAAGAAGAAATCACCTTCGATAGCGACAGGTGTAAGGCAGTATGCCTTGATGCCTCCCTAACAGTATATGTGATACCAGAAAAGGAAGCAATTCGGGAAAATCTGGAAAGCAGGATTTTAAAGATCAGCACCAAGAAAGGACCAAACTATGAAGTTACGGTCAAAAGGCTGAGAAAAGATGCGAAGATACCTATGAAAGGTTCGCAAAAGGCTGCAGGGAGTGACCTGTTCAGCATAGAAGGAGCCATAATCCCAGCAAGGGGACAAAAGCTCCTTGGAACAGGAATCTCGATGGGACTTCCGGAGAACACGTATGCCCGCATCGCACCCAGAAGTGGTTTGGCAAGCAAAAACGGCCTCACCATTAATGCTGGAGTTATAGATGCAGACTATACAGGAGAAATTCGGGTCCTATTGGTAAACCTGTCAGAGGTGGACTATGAGGTCCACAAAGGGGATAGAATTGCCCAAATAATTATTGTGAAAATAGTCTCAACCCCCTTTAAGGAAGTACGAGAACTTCAACACACGGAAAGAGGAGAACAAGGATTTGGCAGTACAGACACTCAAGATAAGAAAAAGCTGTCAATAGCCTTTATCTCGGCACAGGCATTTGGTAGAATGCACAGAAAAGGAGAAATTACCGGAATCCTGAAATGGGACGATGCAAAACTCACACTAGCGGCTACAACAATTAGCACTGAATTAGCCTTGCAGAAAAAAGGGAAGGGCGGAAAAGAAACTTTGAAACAAATATTGCCCAAGGAGTATCACAACTTCTTAGACATATTTGAGGAAAAAGAAAGGACAGAACTACCTCCGCACCGAACAGCAGACCACAAGATAGAGACCGAAGCACCGCTACCATTCATGAAACTCTACCCCTTGAGAGGAGAAGAACTTAAAGAACTCAGAGAATACTTGGAAAAGAATCTGGAAAGACGGTGGATAAGGCCATCGTCCTCATCAGCAGGAGCACCCATACTCTTCGTCAAGAAAAAAGATGGAGGTTTAAGGCTCTGTGTGGATTACCGAGGCCTAAATGCAGTATCAAAGAAAGATAGATACCCGTTACCATTGATAAGCGAAGCCTTGGATCGATTGCAAATGGCGAAATACTTCACCAAACTCGACATCAAGGATGCATATCAACACATACGGATATCCAAGGGAGACGAATGGAAGACAGCATTCAGGACACGATACGGACTATATGAATATATGGTCATGCCATTTGGATTAGCAAATGCACCGGCAACCTTCCAACGATGGGTTAACAATGCACTCAGCAAATACTTGGATGTCAACTGCATAGCTTACTTAGATGACCTCCTGATATATTCAGATACCATGGAACAACATCAGAAGGATGTGGCCATGATACTGGCCAAACTTAAAGAAATGGGGGTGTGCCTAAAACCCACAAAATGCGAATTCCACAAAAAGGAAACTGAATACCTAGGATTCATTATCAACTCTGAAGGAGTACGAACAGACCCTACCAAAACAGACGCCATAAAAATATGGACGACCCCGGAGAAAGTTAAAGCCATCCAAAGCTTTGTGGGATTCTGCAACTTTTACAGACGATTCATAGAAGGATTCAGCAGAATAGCGAAACCACTGAACAACAGAACAAANAAAAATCAGAAGTGGGAATGGGGAGAGCCGGAGCAAAAAGCCTTTGAAGGTCTTAAGGAAAGACTCACCACAACCCCAATACTAAGACACTTCGACCCTGAGGCACCTATTATGATAGAAACAGATGCATCCAACTATGTCTGTTCCGGAATAATATCGCAACAAGACAAGGAAGGATTATGGAAACCAATAGCATACCGNTCAAAAACAATGACCAAGGCAGAATGCAACTACGACATACACGATAAAGAACTCGTT
>ML120491.1:111620-153399 GCA_003788595.2 Choiromyces venosus 120613-1 | reverse complement strand
TCCCAACAAGATTGGGAAGGATGGCTATCATTTGCGGAGTTTGCATACAATAACACGAGACAAGACGTCATTAAGACAACACCCTTCTATGCGAACTATGGACATCACCCCATCAATGAACCCATGGGACATACAGGATTACCGGGAATACTAGAGAAACAAGATATCAGCAGACTACATGGACTTATCCAGACAGAAATCCGAATGGCGCAAGACAGAATGAAGGAAAACAACGATCGCCACAGAAAACCTGATCCAAGACTAAAAACAGGAGACAAAGTCTGGTTAATGACGAAAGATATTCAAACCACAAGGCCATCAAAGAAACTGGATTACCAGAAAATTGGACCATACAAGATCATTGAAAAAATTGGAGAAAAAGCTTATAAGCTAGACCTCCCAGCCTCAATGAAAACAAAACACCCAGTCTTCCACATCAGCAAACTCGAACTTTATTCAGACAATCCTCTACCCTCACAAAAGAAACTTCCCCCTCCTCCTATTGAGATAGAAGGAGAAAATGAATACGAACTTGATCAAATCATCGATTCAAGACTACACTACAGAAAACTGCAATACCGAGCCAAGTGGACCGGTTACACCGCACAACACGACCAAGAGTGGTACCCAGCAGAAAACTTCAGCAACACCGAACATGCAATCGAACACTTTCACCGAAAAAACCCAGGAAAGCCTGGTCAAAGAGGAAGAACAAATGAGTGACAAGGATTGGATCAATCTAGTTGATCTCCCCGCATCCAAGTCAATTACACCCGGACAAGCAAAACACAATCAGGGAAACTGGACGGGCTGTTTCGACGATGGATGCCCAATACACTTTACGGAAAAAGAAGGGGCCGACTACTGGCCGAAAAGATACAGAACCCCCCTACAACCACTCGAACCACCCATGACGACATGGGAAGAAACATCACCACCCCCGAGGACACCACCCGAGTCACCATACGACAACAACATCCTTTTAACGGCAAAGCAAGAAAGGTTTTCAGGGACGAAAACAAAGAGAAGGGGGGGCAAAAAATCTTGGCCCAAGGTCAAGAAAGATGGAGACCAGTTGGAAGATTGTCCAATGATAACCCATACCGATTCCTTCGAGACGAAGGAAACCTTGAAAAGAAAGATCAAGGAAAAGGAGGAGCAAATTGAGGAACTGGAGGAGCATAGAAAATGGTCAAAAGGAGAGATAGCAGGCAAGGATATCAGGATCAGAGCCCTGGAAAGAGAGCTAGCAAGAGAACGCTATGCGAGGAAGGAGGAAGAAAAAAGGTTCAGCAGGATTGCAGGGGACATGGCACACATCCACAGAAACATAAAACAGGATGTATACTATGAAGGATACCATCACAAATCCTCAAGGGACTGAGGATTTAGGGAGAGGGGAGCTAGTATTACAAACCCGGCATGGTTTGTAATGGTTTCACATGACATACAATCGTATGTCATAGTATTTCATTTGTTAAAAGGTTTTCACATGACTCAGTTGAGTCATACAATGATATGTTTTCACACTATGACTCAGGTACGAGTCATAGGGTCTCACATGACTCACAGTTGTGAGTCATAGTTGTTTATGTTTGAATTTGATTGGTATGTTGAGCATTGACTCATAGGTACGCCTATGAGTCATGAGGATTAAGAGGCATGACTTCGTTTATACGAGTCATGAGGTTTCGCACATGACCCCCTTAAGGTCATGGGACTTTCGCGCATGACCAAGTATGGTCATGAGGTTATATGTTACGCGAATGCATGAGTCACAGTTGTGACTCATTTGATTTGTAAGCGGGTTGCTGGAAGAACTATATAAGGAGGTCAGTAGGACCTGATAGTTAGTTCTTCACGCAACCACCTAAGTTATTTCCTATCTTATAAGTTATCAATAAAACACCTTTACGCTCTTTACTACAAGGACCAACAATCATGAAGAAGAACAGAATCAATACTAGTTAGCACTATAAGGACTTAGTATTGGCAACGGTCAATATCTAAGACGTAGTGTAAGATAACAAGTATTGAGAATTCTCGAAGAAGAGAGAATACAATAAGGATAGTAAGTATTATCTCTAAGAAGAAAAGCTAACGATAGGATCGTTGCCTGTTGCAAGATATAAGAAAGGAGAGATCTTATAGACGATCGTAACACAAACTGAAAGAACCAACCAAGTGCTGGAAGGTTACTTATGAAGTTTTGTCAACTATGATCAGGACAATTAGAATCAGCTTCTCCCATTGGCAGAATATACTTACAATAACTCTGCCATGAATGCACACAAAATGACCCCATTCTTTGCAAACTACGGTTTCTACCCACAGACTGAATGGATGAGAGAACGAGAAGCTCAAAATCTGGGTGCAGCCATCTATGCACACTGGATGAAGAATATACATGGACAGGCCAAGGAAATGCTAGAATCTACATGAGAGGCCATGTCAAGATATTACAATCAAAAGGCTATGGAGCAACCTGACATAAAGGTGGGAGACCAAGTCATGCTCAATGGAAAAAATATATGATCAAAAAGTCCCTCAAAAAAGTTGAGCTCCAAGCTCGATGGGCCCTTCAAGGTATTGGAGAAAAGGGGTAAATGAGCTTACAAACTCCAAATACCTGACTGGTGGAAAATCCACCCTGTATTTTATATGGCACTGCTTGAGCTCTACCGAGTTTCTATTTGGCCTGGATGGGCACAGTCACCCCGCGACCCCAAAGAAGTCGAAGGTAATTTCCAGTGGGAAGTGGAGAGAATTGTGAGGAGTGAAATAATCTCCTATATAAGAAGAGTTAGAGGACAAAATAAAGTCCTCTGAGAGCTCTGATATTTTGTGAAATGGAAAGGTTGTTCTGAAGATGAGAACACCTGGGAGCCACCAGAGTACCTGGAACATGTAACAGAATTGTTGGAGGAATTTCATAGGTTGAACCCTGAAATGCTGGGATGGGCAGAATTGGAATGATGTGGCAAGGTTTTCTTTGTGTAGCTAAGCAAATGCACAAAGTTTTTTACCCTACTATGTTGAGCTTTTAAGAAAGAAGTTTTTATTTTTATTTTTATTTTTATTTTTATTTTTATTTTTTATTTTTATTTTTATTTTTATTTTTATTTTTATTTTTATTTTTATTTTTATTTTTTATTTTTTATTTTTTATTTTTTATTTTTTATTTTAAAAGGAGACGTTCAAGACGAAGTCCTGGGAGGGGGAGCTACTGTTAGGCATATGGAAAAAGGGCCAAAGTTACCCGGCCTTTACTCAGGATTATTTCTACCCCCCCTGCAGCCCCCATGTAGGGACTGGGCGTCATCACGGTATTACGGCCGAGTTGCGTCCCAACACTTCAGCGACAATAAATGACACCTTCAGCATAACACTGAATACGTTATTGCCGTCTGTCTGACCGGATGCTGTCCATAGGATGTATGAGAGGACACGTTTGGCGACTCATGGGAAGTAACCCAAAGGAATTTGGTTAAGTTTTGAGCGAGTTATTATTCTGAATATTAGCAGTTAAGTAGTATGGCTGATAAGTAATGGGACAATTTGGGAAAAAACTGTTAGTGACTGAATATCATGAGCCTATGGCACCAAAAGGTAGCCATAGAGCCAAGCCTCTTACTTTGAAAAAAGGAGCACCCCAATGGGGTCTGCTCAAGAATCGGTATGAGAGGTTTCTGCCTGACAAGCCATTGGATCGATCAAGAGCCAAAGTCCTCCATGTCTGATAGGCTTTGCGATGTATAAAAATGCAATGCAATAGCTGTGCCCATTCATTAAAGCTGATCATTTTATATTTTGAGGCAGAACAATTCGTATAGTTGCTATTAGGGTGGCATACTCAAATTAAGTTCATATAGCAAAGAGATCAAAGACTACCTACTGGTAGAGTGTTCGCACCCTCAGAAACAAATAGGAGTTTGAAGAAATCAAAGCTAAGCAAGGCAAATGTTCTCAGGGTCAGGAGTGTTTGCACTTAGGGAAAATAAGAGGTTTTCGATGGAAGTACTTAGATAGTATGGGAGTTAGTTGTAGCCCACAATAACCCAGACATGGAATATAAATATCGAGGTACTCCCAGCTATCAGAAATATCAAGTAATGGAGAAGAGATCTTATTAATATATTTATTATTACTCTTGAAAAACTTATTACACACGTAACTTTCTGAGCCTACCTTGACAACCTTCATCTTTATTTTACCTTACTTTACCTCAAGAAACATACAGTCTAGACCAACTCATACTATCTACAGTTGGGCTACCCCATAACAGCACCCCAACCCACAACACAACAAGCCAGAGCACCAAATCCACCACTGGCAATCCCCAGAAACACCCACCCCACTACTACTGAAAAGCCTGTCTTGACCAAACAAATCTATACAGCAATGATGACAGTGGGAATAGATACTAACAACTTCGTCCTTGTCAAAAGGAACAAGGGAAAAAGCAAAGGCACAGCAATACCAACCAACAATCAAGGACAAGGCCCCTCAGCCCCCTCCATCCCCCACGCCAGACAAAGAAGACTCCTGATCCACTCAGTAGAACAAAGCCAAAGGATAGGAGCCATAGGATGATCGACTATTTAAATAAGACATGCAGTCAATAGAGCCTCAAGAGTCAAATTTGTCTTCACAGAGTATAACTGCAACAAGGATCTAGTCCTCACCACCATCCAAGTCTTCCCTGCAGAACTAGCCCTCGAGGACTCCAATGCCATCTCCAAGGCCCTTAACAACATCGACATCTTTGGGTTCAGCATCATTATCGATGTCTCCACTGTCAACATCCTCATCCACAAGGTCCCACTGGGAAATGATAAGGACTGGCTACGAATAGACTTGGATGCAGACTCCCTAAACTGGAAAGACCTGGAGAGGGAAATATCCGACTGCAACCCAGCCATCCACACCATAGACAGACCAAAATGGATCAGATCCCCTACTGTACTCAAAGTAAACAAAAAATTCAAATCCACAGTCATCGCAATGATGGAAATGAATGATTGGGTCTGCTCCCAACTAAAGAAAACTGAAGGCAGTATGACAATCTTCGGACAGTGATGCACATTTGTCAGATATACCTGAAGAGACTCCTCTACCTGCTGTGCAAGATGCCTACAAATGGGACACCATGCAGTGCACTGCCAACTACTCCTGACCTACAAGTTCTGCAAAGAAGACCACCACACCAAGGATCATAGCTGCCCAGAGCTATACTGTACATCTGGGAAGGGAAGACCCTACTCCCACACTATCAATAGATGCACCAACTACAAAGAAACTACCCACTTTGTGGGTGACAACTATTGCCCCACCAGAGCCAGAGCTGGAGTGGCAGTACTACAGGACAACTTGGTAATCTCTGACCCAGCTACACTGTGGCCTCTACAATACCCCCATGACTAATTTATGGTGACAACCAATATAATTTACCTCAACATTGGCAGGTTCATGAACATTGTCACAGAGTTACTTAAGACCTCACTAAAAATTAAACCTAAGATTATAGCATTAGCAGAATACCCACTTGAAAAGGATAACTGGATACACATAGAAGGTTATACATTGTTACAATCCTCTCTCTTTCGGGTATACTTGCAGTAGGCAACCTTTCTTATCTCACTTAATTGCTGATCAGTTTTTCCTTCAGATACTTATGGTTCCTGCTTTTGTAGTACAAGTCCTTGACTTCTACGACCTCCTGGTTCTCCCGATTGATGACCTTGAAGTTCTGTATAGATTTATTGTTTGGTAGAAAAGCTTTTTGTATTGAAAAGTATTTAGATGGTTGCATGAGGAACTAACTACTCTCGCCTACGAGCCCCCTTATATAGTCATTCCTCCCACAACCCTAACCCTTGATGACTCATCCCTATGAGTCATCTGTACGCATGACTCAAATGAGTCATCATGTGAAATCCATCAGCTGACTCCTATGAGTCGTCCTCGCTAACTAATAAAAGTCAATCAAAACTAATAAACTAATCATGTGCGCAAATCATGTCATCTGTGTAAAACCCATGACTCATAATCTGAGTCATGTGTGAAAACATAACATCATATGATCGCTATTGCGAGTCATAGAAAATCAAACAACCAATAAAAACCTATGAATGACTTGCTAGTACAAGTCATGTGAAATATTCATTACTTCTGACTCATAATTATGAGTCAGGGGAAATCCACCTTACCAATCTGCCTTGCTTAGTCACGATTCGTGACATACATGTTATGCAGACACAAAAGCAGTAAGATGGAGCTGTGCCTCCTATATTAAAAATGAATATGTTCACATATTTGTACTTGAATGTGTTAACTCACAGTTCCTCATGCTTTGGATAGGTGGAACAGAAATAACAATCGGTTACTAGAGGCTAAGAAGCCACTAAAGAGATGACCCAACCCAAAAAGCAACCCACTGCTTCAACTATGACAATGAATGGCATAGAAGAAGTGACAATATAATAATAGTTGACATTAATGCAATCAACCTGACCTGGTCATTGAGATACCCCAATACAGTAGGGACCATACTGAGAGAACTTGAATAGATAACAGAAAGGGGTCTTGCGGTCACTAACCCTTATACCATAACCTACCACCCCTCTAGTGTCCAACCCACAGGAACTATGTGAGACCTAGTAATCACTGATAGGCACCACAACCTCCGAGTCAACAACATCCCTATACCCTCAGCAGACCACATGGCCCTGCACATCTGCACCAAGATATAGTAGAGGAAGTCACATATCAAATCACTCAGATATGATGAGACCAACTAGGACAGCATCAAGTCAGAATTCATACTACTGCAAGAGGACAATGATGACCCTGCTCACATCCAAAAAACAATATCTGAGATCATCCAAAGACACACCCCAAGGGCAAGGGAAAATGCAAGGGCCTTTTGGAACATCAACCTATCCAAGATCAGGAAAGAACTAATGTGAGACATGAGAAACAATCCAAGATACCCCTCAATATGGGACAGGAGAAGACACTACAGGAAGGAAATCACTAAGGCCAAGATCAAGGCAAATGGCAAAGCCCTCCAAGAAGAGACCAACCCAGAATGTTTCAGAAGCATCAAACCCAGATATACTAGGTATCCTATACCAACCCTGGTCAGAAAGGATGGAAGCATAGCAGCAGAACACCCTCACATAGCCCAGGAACTACATACAGCACTATATAGAGGTAAGAACAGGAGGACCTTGGAAGCACTGATGAAGGTGCCAGAAAAGCTAAATATAGGCCGCCTGGACACTGCCCTAAAGGCCACCCCAAACAGAGCAGCAACAGGACCAGATCTCATCCTCAGCAGAGCAATCAAAGAATTCAGAAAGTGCAGGAAAACCCTTTTCACTAGTATGATGAACAGGGCATGGGCAGAAGGCATCCCTACAGGTTGGAAAGCCAGTAACACAATCCTGATAAAAAAGGAGAAAAAAGAATCATACATGGTGGCCAAAAGTTGGAGACCCATACAACTCTAATCCATCCTAGCAAAAGTACTGGAAAGGTCAGCAATGGTGCACATTGCCAAACTGAACCTATTAATGTCGAACATATATAGAAGCAGGAAAAATAACAAGACAACAGATGCGATCCAAGCACTCAATAATATACTAACCACCTCTAAACAACCTTATGCATACCTAACAGCCCTTAACATAGATGGAGGCTTCGACCACCTGAGAATGGAAGAAGTGTACGAAATGATAGGGAGAGTAAATGCCCATCTTAGACAATGGGTGAAGCACTGAGTGGCCAACAGAAGCACCTCCTACAGGTTTAATGGAAAGCACTCCAAGGACTTTGCAACAGACAAAGGAACCCCCCAGGGATCCCCCCTATCCCCTATCCTGTTCCTAATAAGTATAAAAGAAATAACAGCAATAGACCCTGACAGGATCAGAGGGACTGCAACCTACCTCCTTACCTATATGCATGATATAATAGTAGCCACCATATACAGGACCCAAGCTCAGGGGCAAAAGGCCCACCAAACCACTCTAGATAAGGTCGATGCAATGTGCAAAACACACAGTTATAACCTCTCCCCACTTAAGACAAAGAGAATTCACATAAAGACACCCCAGAACAAGCACCTAACCCCAAAAGTAGGTACCTTCACCATCCCGAAAAAAGGGATAATGAGATGGCAAGGATACAACATATCACCAGACTTCAAATGGAAAAACCACATCATGCAATGAACCAAGAAAGCCCAAAAAACCAGCCTCTTTCTCAAGGCCCTGACCAGCAGGTATGACAAGGGAGGCTTCAATGCATGGATGACTCTAAGGCTAATACAGGGTTTGATTTCACCACAATTGACATATGGAATAGAAGCATGGAGAGTGGTCGCCAAAATAGACAAGGTACAAAGCATACTGAATGAAATAACCAGATGTGCCTTCGGCCTAGAAAAAAGACTACCCATAATGGCAATTTACATGGAAACAGGGATAACCCCCTTAAGAATCTACACCCACTACACCCACTACAGACAAAACCTACTCTGCTTCTGAGCCCATTGCCTAGACTGACCTACAGAATGGACTAGGGAATAGATAGATCAAATGGGAGTGAGAATGATAATTGAAGGCACCCACAACCTCAAGCTGGGAAAAAGTAACCTCAAGATGCACCTCCTTGAAAACTGGAAAAACAACATCAAAAGGTAGAAAATAAGATACAGGTGAACCCTGAAATACAGCTACAAACACTGGGGAAGTGTAACAAGACCTCAGATGAGGAGCCTCATAACCCTTAGGGCAACAGCAGGATGGTCCTACCAGAACGAGGAAGGGACAAGGAGAGAATGCCCCTGCAGAAGAGACATAGTAACAGGGGAACACCTGATGGAAAGATGTGGAATAGTAGCCCCACTAAAGGCAGACCCATACAAGACTAAAGACCAGAAAACCATACTGGAATGAATGAAGATGTGGCTGGAAGAGCTCAAAAAGAAGCCAAAAAAGGAGTGACATCATGGGTTTCCTTACTTGCTGGATTTCATAGATACATGACTACTGGGTATGGAGATGATGGAGTAAGTTTCCTTGCTAGCAGGATTTCATAGATACATGACTACTGGGTATGGAGATGATGGGGTAGGTTTCTTTAAAGATGGTATTATTTGAGGGAAAGGAGGAATAAAGGTGGGGAGGTTTCTTTTGTACAGTTGAGGGAGAAGGCAACAAGCAGGCAAGGAGGGAAGGGAGGGAGGGGAGTTTCTTATATACAGTTGGGTAAGGGGACAACAAAAAGGAGAGGAAGGAGGGACGAAGAGGGAGGGGGGGAGTTTCATTTGTATGGTTGAGCAAGGGGGCAATGAGCAGGCGAGTAGAGAGGGGCAGGGGGAGAGGGAGTTTTCTTTGTAAGGTTGGGCGAGGGGACAATGTAAATTGGTCAGGCAAAAGGTGGAGAGGAGGATAATTTTCCTTAAGGAGGCCCTTGGCTGGGAGGAGTATCTCACGCCAGTAGTTAGATATGATTAAGTTCATGAAATGGGGCATATCCCCGGACTAGATAAGAATGAAAATTAGGTTACTGAAGGCACCTGCCAAGCCAGGCTATTTTGTATGTGAAAGATACATTGCAACACTCTATATACACGGTAGGTGAAAATAGGGGAAAAATATATAGAGTATTTCAGAGGCCTCAGCACCTTGTAAGCCTATTTTGAAGTTAATGTCATGGTAATCTGTTGAGACCAGACCCAAAAACCCCCAATTTTGGTGTGTTTTGCCCTATAACAGGTGAATTTTCCAAGCCTACTGCTCGAGGGCGAAGATGTGCTCGTAAGAATCTTATCTGATGGTTCGATTTATTCATACGGTACATCTAGGGTGCCGGTTCGGCACGGTAATCCCTCCAGCTCGGTTGGCTTCTGGTGGTACGGATTGGGGTCATAGTTGCAACTTGTCGTGTGGCCTAAGTAGTTTTCTTGAGCGATTGGTTCGCTTTACCGATGGTTTTCCTTGTTGATTATCTCCAACTCGCAGATTTTCAGCCCCTTTCACCACCATTAATTGATTCCTTATCTAGGAGCTGGCATTGATCTGGTTTTATGCGAGAGAAAAAGGTCAAATCTCGTAAGGCAGCTACTGTAACAAGTTTTCAGGCACCACTATAGCGATTACTTACCGTATTACTCTCTCCCGAGAACTTGTAAGGCACCAACAGGGCCTTAGTCTAGATGTTACCAAATTATGGGATTTTGTTACTGCACAGTACTATGTACGGTATCATACACACCTACAGTATGCCCTAGAATACCGGTACCGGTATGACAGCAAGAGCACATCTCCACTAGGTACCTTGAGCTTGACATATTACCTGTGACTCACGATAAATTACTGGTATTCTCCCGGTCTATCACGGACCAGCGAGTGCTGGCCAGTAATGTCAATTGTATGGTAGACTCAATCTATTTACACAAGGTACTTCGTAGTATCCTACAACCAACGTTGGTCGTGCTCAAGTATGCGCGGTGCAGTTCTGCACAGCCCGCATCGATGAGCCTCCTCTTCAACGTCAGCGCACCGCGATTTCTCTTTCTTATTTGTACCCCGCCTTCCACTTCTTGATATAATACTAGTATCGTCTAATAGGATACTGTACTTTTATTTCTTCATCTCTTCGTCACCCCTATCCAAGCGTTCATCTCCAGTTTTCCTATCTCAAACCCCTCTCTCTTGGATTACGAACTAACGAAGATAACCGACATGAGCTCAAGCTCCCCCCCGCCAAAAGTTCCAACCCTAAGGCTGCTCGTGGAACCCGACGGTGTTGGCGATCCCGCGAAGCACAGTGCGGAGTATTCACCCCTCTTTGAACCCCTTGTTAAATAACTGCTAAACGGGATAGTGTGGTTGTGGTTCACGGGTTGAATGGGGATTTCAAGAAAACATGGGCCGATGGTCAAGAACCACCCTGGATCTCGACCGCTCTTTCGAAGGCTGTGCCTAAGGCGAGAATTATGTCCTTCGACTACAACGCGACCACAGACTCTGAAACCAGGATTGTTGGTCCGGAGGGCCTTCGTCGGGTTGCCTATGAACTACTCTCACAGATAAGGGGACTCCGCCTATATCCTAACGTGTTTGACGAGGTTTGCCAGACGCCACTCGGATCGGAGAAGATGGAAGATGTCTAATGACGGTATCTGCAGAACGTTCCTATTATCTTTATTGGGCACTGTCTCGGCGGTGTATTAATCCAGGAGGTGTGTATCTCTAACTTTCATCATATTCGCGGGATATTGGCTTATTGATGCTGTGACTCAGCTACTTTGGGTCGCAAACCACGATATGGAATACTTGAGGATCGCCGCCCGTACAAGGCTGTTAGTAAGTAAGCTATGTGGGGAGAGGTCCCTTATCCAATCTGACTTATTTGTAGGTGCTTTTCGGTACTCCGGAGGTTTCGGGGGAGGAATGGGAAGACGTGGTTTTAAATATCACCCTAGCAACCACCGAATCCGAAGAGAGTATTCCCCAGCGACGAGATTCAGTCAAGAAGGCTCTCAAGAATGCTTCGCCCTCCCGAATAACAACAACTGAGCGGTTTCGAACCTTTGGTGAGCAGTATGAGGTCCTTGCTATCTACGGTGGAAAGCCCGTCCCAAATCTGGGCTACATTGTCAGTCAAATCCCTGCAGAAAAGAGAAAAAAAAGAAGCCCTACCCAATACTGACATGTTCCTTAGGGTACCGAATTTTTCCCCGGGTTGAGCGCACGTAATGAGTGTTATACTACTCTGAGGCGCGACGAGGACCATACGAGACTTCCTCAATTTTCTAAAGAGGACGATCCCGTACTTGTGGAAATTTGTAAAAAGGTTGGATCTGTGGCACAGGAACCTTGTCAAGGTAGTAGTTCTTCTCCCTGGATTGTTTTTCTGGTTCGATATAGTGACGGGTGGCCTATAGATAACCAAGTTGAATATCTGGAGAGCCGACTGAACATGGCGACACTGTATCCTGAGCTTCACAAGCGTCCTATACCCCGGCAGCTCGCTCTGATTCCTTGCTCTTCCTGGGCCTCAGAGCTGCTGAGTATTTCATCTCCGGTAATTCAAATTACTGGTCGGCCCGGGAGTGGAAAAACCGTCCTTTCAGCCCAAATTGCGGAAGAGGCGGGTGACAGTGGCGCGTTTGTACTTTCATTCTATTTCAGTCAACATGACAAACGACGCAGTACTTCAAATGATATGTATCTGTCCTTCCTAGGACAGCTGCTCTTCAAGGAACGGTCAGTTAGTCTAAACAAATATGTGCGTAGTCTATATGAAACCATCTCACCACATCCCACGCGGACTCCAGAGAGTTTATGGGGGTTGCTCAGGGCTATGTTTGCAGCGATTCCTTGCGATCGGAGACTTGTGGTGGTCATTGATGCCATTGACGAGTGTGATGAAACAAAAGATCAGGTGCTCGGATACATTGGTGTGCTTAAAGACCAAATCAAAACAAGTGTCCAATTCATCGTTACAAGCCGTGAGACCGACAAAGCCATCTCTGAAAAGTATCCGACCGGTACTATCGATTTGGATGCGACAGCTGGTATAAAACTTGCGAAAGAGCGATTCGTGGAACAAGAGGCCAAACGGATGGGTCTTGACAAGAGAGTGGAGGAGCTACGTGGCCGAGAGGCTGCATTTCGGGAGGTTGAATTGAACATGGCTATATTGAAGAATTCGCCTTCCGCCCCCGTGGAATTTAGCTACCCCCAGCTATACCATCGTCTAATTAATAACTTGGTTATTCCGGAGGAGCATCGGCGTTGGTGTAGCAGGGCAATTTCGTGGGTTTTATTTGCCGCTCGACCACTGACAGTAAATGAGGTTGCAGTAGCCATAGCCGTGGACTTTGATACCGACTCCACTTCAATAGATGAAATCACCAAGAAGATTTGCCCCGAAACGAGCCTGGAATTATTACGTTCCCTCGGTCCACTCATTAAAATACACGACAATGAAGTGCAGTTCACTGATCGCAGCTTAAGAGACTTCCTTTTCAGTTGCTGCAATAATCCAACAGAATGCGAGTTACTGACTGACTTATTGAAGCCGGAAACTGCCCATGAACGAATGGGAGCTTCCTGTATTCGCTATATGCAATTGGTTTTCGAGGAGTTTGAAACACAGTTGTTCGAAGAGAAACACTCCTGTGTCTTTCCCAAACTTTGGCCTCAGCACTGTCCCCTGTTGATCAAGAAATTCGATTTCCTGCAATATGCGGCGATGAATTGGGCGACACACGTTGAGAAGGCACCAATCGAGACAGAAAAGTTTCACGATCAGGTTCTTGCCTTTCTCGAAGATACCACGATGATGAATCATTTTGCGAGAGTCCATTCAACTTTTAGGGTGCCACTTCAAATGAACGAGGCTTTAACGATTAGGTCAGCCATAGATTCAAACGTGAATACTGAATCTCCCTTGGAGATATTGTCGTATCTCGGAGTGTCGAGTGTTCTTGAGAATCTTTTGGAGACAGACACTTTCACTCTTGAGGATCTTAATGCGGCTTTAGACTTGGCTGTCCACGAGGGGCATGAAGGCGCTGTACTAAAGATAATACAGTCCTGCCTCAAACGGCCTAAACCGGACGACTTACCCCAACCCGGACATGCAATGTTTCCTACGGCTCTTGAGAAAGCATGCCGCCGTGGTTATTTCTCGATGATGGAAAAATTGCTTAACCTTGCCAAAGAACATGAACTGGATAACTTAGAGTTAGACAATCTTATCCGTACAGCGGCAGAATATGGGCACACAAGAATTGTTCGTCTGCTCATTCAGACTAGATGCGATGTCAACCCTGTCACCTCCGGTTATCAGAAAACACCCATGGCCCTAGCCGCAAAGGGAGGATACGAGCTGAGCATTATAGAGTTACTGAATGGCAAGGCTAATGTAGAGGGTGCTGATGTATCACCACTACAATGTGCCGCTGGTTCTGGCCACCTTATCGCTCTTAAAGTCCTTCTAGATGCTGGAAAATGTATGGTGGATGCGAGGGACAGTTTAGGCCGGACGGCTCTCTCTCTCGCTGCAGAGGAGGGCCATTCAGAAACGATCCAAGAATTGCTTGACAGGGGAGCTGATAAAGAGACAACTAGCAAGAGATGGCTTTTCACCCCACTTCACTTTGCTGCGTGGAGTATGCCCCCTCGCGTATTATTTTGGTTTGACTTGGCTGACTTTTTAGATGGAAAAACCGAAGCCGTAACGACGCTTATCGGAGCGAATGTCAAACTATCTCCCCGCGATGATGAAGGCTTTACACCTCTTGCCCTTGCCTGTTATGTCAATAGACTGGACTCCGTGAAGCTCTTACTTAAGGCAGGCGCCGATGCCGAGGTTCCAGTGACCAACAGGGGGTGGCGAAGAGCTCTCCATTTCGCTGTGGGCGAAGGCTCAGTCAAAGTAATACGCGCATTACTCGAGGCGGGGGTGTCTGAAGACCCGGTGACAAAGCCGGATAACGAAACCCCTTTGCATATTGCTTCGGCACAAGTCGCAACGGAAGCTCTCGAGATTGTTAAAGAGCTTCTTGAATATGGAGCAGATGTTAACAGAAAGCGGTCCGATATAGATAGCGACGGAGCTTCACCGCTTCATATTGCTGCACGCACGGGAGATCTTGCTATTGTGGAAGTGCTCCTTAAGGCGGGAGCTGATTTCACTAGCTTAGACAAGGAGGGGAAAACCCCGTTACAGATCTCCTTAGAAAGCGGTGCATCTACGGAAGAAGTTTCGAACTTACTCGCTGATTCGTTTCTAAACTCCAAGAAGTTTTACCTGTCCCAACTAGCCGACGGAGGAAAAGCGTTGTTCGCCGCTGCAATATCGGGTCATAAACCCGGTGCTCTCAAACGCCTTCTTGCCAAGGGAATTAAACCAGACTTGGTTGGGGGATATCTGGATTTGCGAGCATGCATTAAGAATGCAGTTTCAAAACAGGACACATCAGTGTTTTGGAGTCTGCTAAACTACGATCCCAAGATATTTGCGAACGAGGTGGACGCCGATGGGTGCTCGCTGTTATTCCACGCGGTTGCATTGGGCTCCCCAGCCGCAGATGTGGTGCGGCTTTTGCTCGCATCCGGCTGCGATCCTTCTCTCCCCGATAAATATGGGCGAATTCCGCTCGATGTTGCCCATTGGCCGGCGATCCGGGGTATACTTGCGGACCCCAAAATCCCGGACCCAGCGGATGTATGCCCGTTGTTCACCGACAAGGACGAAAACTACTGGACATGGTTCAACTGTGATGTTTGCCGAGTGCGCAGGAATGAGAAGATTTTTTTCCGTATGCATCACCCCTATCCCTTGGAGTTGTTTTCACTTCAGGCATGACTAACGGTTTGAAGATTGCTGCATCTGCAGTGATAGTTGTACTGGCAGCCGAACATTTGACTGGTGCGAAAATTGCTATTCTACCTCGGAATGTAAGCAACAGGGTCACAAGGCTCACGCTCGATTCCTCGGTGGGACGATGCTCTCGTTTGAAGAGTGGACGCCACACATTCGCGGGTTTGAGTTACCTGGGGAGGAGGAGGAGGCGGCGGCTGAAGGTGCGGCAGAGGGTGCAGCAGAGGGTGCGGCAGAGGGTGCAGCAGAGGGTGCAGCAGAGGGTGCAGCAGAGGGTGCAGCAGAGGGCGCGGCAGAGGGTGTAGCGGAAGGCGCAGCAGAGGTAGCAGCGGCCGAAGGTGCGACAGAAGCTGCAGTGGAACCTACACCGCAAATACCGGCGGGGGCACCAGCGCAAGTATCAGCAGACGCAGTAGACGTTGCCGCAAACGCAGCTACAACAGAAGCCGCCACCGACCCAGCAGCACAGGGCGGGCAACAAGCTATCCCCGGGACTACATTCCCAATCGAGCCCGCCGCGGCAAGTATTCCCATCATCCCCGAGAATACACAAATTCCCGCAACTGCACCAACACAAAACACTTAAAACGTAGAACAATAATCATCATCACACGACTTTAGCTTAGCTCAGGAAAAATCATTAAATCAACACCCAGGTGTGCTTGTAAAAAAATTTTCCTTTTTTTTTTCGTTTTCAAAATGGGGGATTTTTTTTCGCTTCTGGTTTTTTTTTTTTTGCATAGCGGAGGGTTTATACCATATCTATCTGAGTGCCAAAGAAAACTGGGAGAGAGAGGGCGGGGGGTTATTCAACTCAGCTTACTAACGTTCTTATGTTTTTTTTTTTTCGTCTTCGTCTCCGTCTTTGTCAGTTGATAATGAATGAATGCATGGAGAAAGGCTAGGGTGGAAATATGATACCAACATCAATACCAATACCGTTGGCATGAGTTATGTTATGTTTTGGGGTTTTTTTGCCTTTTCTGATGGATTTCGGTATGTGGGAGACAGGATGTTCATGATACCCCCCGCCTGGGGGGGGGGGGGTTGTTATTAAGCTATTAAGTGGATGTATTCCTGAATACTGGAAAATCTGTCGTAAGCAAGGTATGCCGTGGAAAAACCGAGAAAATAAATCCCTTAGTTCAAATCACCTCCAATGCAGTATAAACGAAATTTAACAAGTTAAACGATGGGTTACAAGGTACGCCTCAGCGGGCCGCGATTGGGAGTGATGAGTGATATGAAGGCTTCTCATTGTTTTTCCCAATTTCTCGTGACATTGTTCTCATAATCTCGTTACCTCTTGGTAGATTCCTTGGTCACATATAGGAATCATCGAACGATTTACAATGGTTTCCATTTCATATAGAGGAGAGATATGTGGTGTAGGATTAGGCTATTTGGAGAAGCATTTCGAGAGAGCTAAATTGGGAATTTATTGTGTATTTCCTTTTGGATAGGCCAGGTTCCTTTGAAGGTCCCTTGAAAAACAATGCTCGCAGGATGTTCTATGTTTCTAATGCACCGATCATATGGAATGCCAAATATAGTCACCTTTTCAAGCCTATTATTATCGACTATCAAAGGGGCTATTAGTTTAACTATGTAACCCATGATACTCTTCGCGCGAGTAGTCCTCCCTCCAATTATCATTACAATCACACACCCTCACTCGCGTTTTTGAACCTTGCCGAAAAATAATAAACTATTCAAAGGAAAACAGTCTTCCATGTCGCCATTCCTCTCCCTCCCTAAAGAGCTCATCTTGGAGATAACCGACAATCTCCCAATACTCGGTATAAATGCCCTCAAGACAAACCATCGATTCTCCAAGTTCCTCACAGGAAGTTTGCTCAGGGAACTTTTCCACTCACGCTCGCTCATTCACGGGCGTCGTCTGCTATACCAATTCGCCTCGCAGCAAAACCTGACAGCGGTAACGGATCTGCTGGATAGGGGGGGCATCCTAGACTTCACAGAGCCAAAATCCCTTCTCAACGAAGCGGTGATATCCAAGAGTGTGCAGGTGCTAAAGACACTCCTGCACTTCGGCCTGGAGCCAGATACGGAAGATTACAAGTGCCGCACGCCCTTAGGTCTCGCAGCGAAACGCGGACGCGTAGATTTCGTCAGGGTATTGGCAGCGAGGCAGGACGTGGATCTCAATTGGCAGAACTACAAATTCATGACGCCACTGCTGCTGGGCGTGCAGGAAGGGCAGGAAGAGGTTGTGCGGGTACTGGTTCAGTCAGCAAACGCTGACCCGCTGCGTTTTGGTTCTGCGACGAGGAAGAACTGTCTCCATCTTGCGGCGCTGCGAGAATACGTTCCCATATTGCGCTTTCAGTTGGACAATATGGATCCAAATGTGGCGGACCACTTCGGCCAGACGCCGCTGCATGTAGCGGCGGGTACCGGGAATTCCCTTACCCGTGGAATGCCTACTGGCGGATGAGCGCGTGGACGCTAACGCCCAAAATCGTGAGGGGGAGACGGCCTTCCATGCCGCCGTTATTTGGGAGCGGCTGGAGATTGTCAAGATTCTGCTTTCGCATCCGAGGGTTGGGATAAATCGGGGTGACCGCAATGGACAAACCCCGCTGCAGGTTGCGGTTGGCGGGGATAACGTTGAGATTGTTCGCTTGTTATTATCCTCGCCGGAGGTGGGCGTGAACCTCCTTGACACGTCGCCGATGGGGAATACAGCGTTGCGCATTGCCATCGGTTGTAGCAATCTGGAAGCTGTGAAATTATTCCTGGAGCATAGCCGAGTAGATATCAGCCTTCTGAAAATCTGCTGGGAAAAAGCCCTCTCGAGCTCGCGGAGGATCTTTATCCGTCCTCAGGTTATCCGCTTACTCCTGTGGCATTCACGGCTTAATCTTATGCTGGACCAAAGTAATGGAGAGGGGGCGTTGGATATTGCGGACCCTGCTTCGAGGATTAGAAGGGTGAGGGCTCTTGCTTTGATTGAGGGGCCGGAGAGCGACAGTCGGTGAAGCGGGAAAGGGTTAGAGAGGCAGCTAGATAATCTAGGACCAAACTTGCCCGATTTTCTGGGTGGAGGGCAGCACTTTGGGGGTTTATTAGTCGGTAGGGAAGAGAAGGTCCCTAGTGTGAGCGGTTGTATGGGCTATCTATCGCGGTCTACAACGGGTATTATGACGGGGATATAGAGTTGGAGGACCAATATCCATATAGATTTTTCACTTGAAGACCCGGGCAAGCCCACGTTACCCATTATATGCTTCACGAAGAGGAGGTAACTTAAGCTACCAGAGAACTCATCCTCATTTTTTTTATTTTTTTACTTCATTTTTCACAATTCAAATACAATCTAGTATCAAACATCGAACCTTTCTTTCTATTAGACTAGAGGGAACGATCAACATTTAGTAAAAGAAGTTTATGTAAAATCCAACTTAAGTTAGATTCAAAAATTCCCAATTTTCATGCGGCCATCAAATTACACAGACCTCTAGCTAGCAATATCTCCTAACCGCTTAAAGGTACAACTAGCTATCGTATGAATAAGTCATTACCTTCAAAAGTAATTACCAGCCTAAGGAGCTCGAATCGGAGTGAGAAGGAATGAAGTCTCCCACCCAAATCATCCAAAGATTTCCATCTACGACTGCCGTAGAACGTCATGAATGGGGGAGAGAAGTGCAGCATAGAGAAATGGTTTACGACAGAATCGCAAGCTGGTGTTTCATTTTCTTTTGGGCCACCTTCTATTACGCTAACCCTAACCCAAACCCATCCCATCAAATCCGACTAAGAAAAGCAATCTCAAGAGGGAGGGAGGTAAACTATGATATATGATTGGGTTTCACCCAATAAAAGACCACAAATCCGAGTTTACATCTACTGCATAGTACAGTGAAAGAAAAATTTATGAAGGTTTTTGGAACAAACAAATAAACAAGGAAGGAAGGGAAACTTCCTAAGAATGATACGGTAAATCAACCCCCCCACCGTCCTTTTGTGTTATCACAGTTTCGAACTTGTCTGAGGATTATGTATCATGACAGATCTTGAAGGCAATACTTTGCCTTTTTTTGGGGAAGAAATTTGGACTTGATTGTGGGTTATTTGCACTATGGTGGTATGAGAGTGGTGACACTCTATTTTGGGGGTTGTGGTTTTGTTACTTTATATGAAATACGGCAGTGACTTGAGAGATACTGGATTAGAAGTGAAGAAGAATGAGATGGTAATATACAGTACTATGACGGGTGGAAAGGTATGGATGGCATAGGCCTCTGCAAGCACTTAATCCTTAATTTATCATTCACAATCTCCACCGCTGCCGATGGTAGTAGTTTTAACTAGCGTAGCCTCCTTTCTTATCCCCCCAGGCGTTTTACCCCTCTTACTTTTCAACTGCGTTTTGATAATATTTCACGGCTTGGGATGTGTATAAGTTATCTAACAACCATACTTCCTCCTCCCGGTGGGCGAGGTTTTGTTATAATTTTCGTAATCACCGCAACCTCAGTACTGCTCTCCGTGCGTCCGGCACAGTAGGTTTCGTGGTTAGCCACACACCGCACGCTGTTTAAAATCCTCCGTTCGAACGGGGAAGTCCATTGTGACGGGTAGAGTCCTGGAGCTCGGCGTGGAGGGGCGGACGGGATTGTTTGGGCGGGTGCTGGGATCGTATTGTTTTTAGGCCGGTGAAGAGGGGAGGAGGAGGGGAGGAGTGAGGAGTCTCAGAATGTATTATCTATAATCGTGTAGCAGAGCTGTCAGTGCGGACACACTCTTCACCCCCGCCTCCCCCCCCCTTTTCCTTCCTTCATTAATAACGCTACACGCCCCTCCGACAGTGCCGCAAAATCAATTGACTTCCTCCGCCAATTCCTTCGTTAGCACCACCACCGCTGCCCGCACCTTCTTTTTCTTTTTCCCCGCCTTCCGCTGTGAAGCCTTGCCTATGCGAGTATTCAGCCTAGAGCCGCATCTTCCCGCTTCCTGTCGGCGCCCATCGCAGGTTTGTCAGGATTGCGGATAACTTGTGAAGGTGGATGAATGAAGTTAGGAGTTGTTAGACAATAGTTTCTTCTTGACTTCTTATTTTCTTTTCCTAGTTAAGTCGGCGTTCGTAGGTAACGAGGGTAGATTTATTTATGCTTGCCTTCGCATTTGGCTTTGCGGCTGCAGCGGGGGAATCGGAACTAGCGTACTTCACGAATGTGGCTTAATTGGAGAGGAGGTAGAGTGCACTGTATCTGCGATTGAGGATTTTTCAGGTGGTTGTGGTGGGGGCGGTGGTGGTGAAAGAGCGGGTGAGAGGAGGAGAGTAAAACGGTGGATCTGTGGATGAAACAGGGTTGAGGAAGAAAATAACGTGTGATGCTGCCAAGACGGGATATTCCGGGTCATGGATGTCACTCGGATTAGTTTCCAAGCCTCAGCGTACCATAAACCTCTTCGGAGGGAAATCACAAAAGGTATGATACCGGTATATATGAGTATGGCGATACTACTTTACCATTACCTTGAGATTCGCGTAGGCTATGTGTGAGACTGCAGCGCCGTTATATCACATAACAGGACGTGATAATGTTCTCCTATGTAGTTTTATGGAAGATTGAAAGTCAGAGTAGGCCCAAAGTTCTCACTCATGTGATATTAGAAATTGGCCTCAGCACCTCTGTATCAGGACGCATGTGTGATAATTGCGGATTGATTGAATTATGCACGACTGGTAAATCTAGTAAATCAGGATATCACCACGCTACTATTGGTAATGGCAAACCTTGAATACATTGATATATCTATACAAAGTTAATAACGAGAAGAAAGACAATATCACATCAGGATAAGTCAAACTGATGGAGAAACTGTACGGTAGGTGGATGGTACGAGGCATTAACTAAACCAATTAAAACCCCAACGAATTCATTCCTGTCAGCCTGGATTCCGCCCAGCTCTTCAGCAGCTGTTTCTCAACATTTTTTACGACCTTAGGCAATGTATAAACTGGCCTCTTTCCTCCACCCTCCTTCCACTCTTGGAGCTTTTCGCAATAACCCCAACAACCCCCTTCATGAACGGCACATCCCCTCCGGAAAACCTGAAAGAACTGTTTTTTATAACCGGCGTATTCCGGTGAACAAGTTACACGAGGAAAGTTGCTCTATCGGCTGGGCTCGATGAGAGTGTAGAAGAAAGCCCACAAACCCAGAAGGGCTAATCGAACTGAACGAAGGGAGGATTTTGTCCGATCTTTATTCCTCGCAGGCGTCCCCGGTGCTTCGCTCCTCAGTGGGAAACTCTTGTTTTTCTATCCTTAGGCTGGTTTCCTTGAGCTGAAATAGAATTAACCTTTCCGACCTCCTAATGCCTAAGGTCAACTTCACAACTGTTAGATGGCATGCCGGGACATGGTTTGTGGCGGAAAAGAGTTCAGAAGAAGTATTCCCCGGCCATTTGTGCTGAAGCTATTGCTGTCCGGGAAAGTCATTGGCAAAATACTGTACCTCATTGATTTTGGTGGCATTGAGAAGGAGTAACTTCCTATGCCATTTTTGAAGGAGGAAGCAGGGAAACTATTATTCTAATCTGGCGTTGGTTGTTAGGAGCCTAGAGGGGGTACCCAATGCGTACTAGGATGCAAGATGGTTGTTTGATAAGGTGTTAGGACTTAGAATAGGGATGTGTAGTAGTGATGTTAATGGAAAAGCGTTGTAGTCGGGGGAATAAGAGATGCATGAAGTGGTGAGGGGAAAATTCGCAGACAAGGCAAACAAAACTCGATTGGTAAGCCGGAGATCCCTCACGGTTATTCGAATGTAGGTCTGTGATAGGATTTACGCATATGAACATGTAGTGAGGGCTAGGACTGCTTCACAAATTCCGCAAAAAAAAAATAAATCAAGTTCCGGGTCAAAGCCCCACTCAAGAACAATGTATCATAGTTCGAATATCCACTTCGGGAGTCATTGTTGTTGGGGAGCCTTTTTTCGTGAAATTGAATTGCAATCCGGATGTCATTAAGCTTGTCGCCCTCAATGATTGTTTCTCGATGACACCCATCATCTGCACCTTTTGATTGCCCTTGAACGCCTAGGTTGCGATTGTTCCTTGACAACATTCTACCTTTTGATTGTTTCTAAACTCTGCCTTGATATTGTCCTCTGTTGGGATTGTTCCCAGATTCTACCCAGAATATGGAGGTATATATACCGGCCCTGGGGGCATGTACTTCTCCTTCCCTCACCAATACCGACAGCTCTTCCTTCAACCTCAAGTTCAAAAGATACTCCTATCCTCGAATATCCTCAAAATCCCCTCTTCTTCCGCTTTGATACTACGATATCAAAAACTACTACGATACTTTCGAATCACCAAAACATCACCGAGTCGTCACGAAATACCTATAATCTCACTCGCTCACTAAAATCGAACACTTTCTTCGAAAAATCAAATCTTTTATACCAACTTCTCCGACTTCCTACAAAAAAAAAAAAGAGATGAGGCCCGGCAGTATCATTACCTTTGCTACTATTACTGCCGCCCCGGAAGAAGTTGAACCTCCGGTTGATGAAAGTATGTATTCCTAAGATTTGGTGAATGGAATTGGAAAGCTAATGTTTTCAGTAGACATATGGTACATGTGTGTCATTTGTTGAGAGATACATATTCGGAGTTGGATTCGTGGGGTAAAAAAAAAAAAGCGGTTGCGGTTGGATACGGAGGCAGGAAGGGGTGAAAATTGTCAGTAACTTTAATTGTTATGTTGGAAATGTTTATTCTGGGTCTAAGTGATGGGGTGTGGTGGAGTTTAGTTCGGGAGTGTCAATCATTTTTTTTTATACTTGTTTATTCCAAAATATTCGGAAAAAGAGAAAAAAAAAAAGATTTCCAGGTGTGTTTGGGTTGGGTAAGTAATAGTTTTTTTTTGTCTGTGGTTGTAACTAATTAATTTTGCGGCAACTTATTGGTGTGCTGGTTTACCGTTGGCTGTTCTTCGATTCATTGTATTATCCTCGTGAAAATCCTTCCCGATTAACCGTGCCAAGGTTCCTGCCGATTATGTAACAGCGAGCAGTTCCAAAATCTTGCAGCACGCCTACGGCGTGCCCATCAGCTCAACGGAACATATCAGCTCAACGGAACATTTACCAGGTAGACCAAACTCGGAGCCAATTCCTCCACCCCAATCCACTCAATAATGTCTGAAAATTACATAGCTGTTGAAGTGGGATCCATAATACCTGTCAAATGTTTTTTGAGTCCGAAAAAAAACAAAAACCTGCTATAATATCCAGGAATTTTGCTCATAACTATAAGGCAGAATTTGCCTACTCAGATGCTTGTCTCAACACCAGAGCTCTCCCTCACTTGTTTTTCATTAAATAGGGTATATTTAGTCACTTGGATGTGTAATATATAAAGTCTAAGGTGGTATTGAGGTAAAATATAAAAAAATAAGTACAGAATCATAATTATCAACTACTGGTGCCTCAGGCAAGGCGTTACTTTACAGGCTGTTTCATGTATGTAGATAGTTGGAATCCAGTTCAGCCTTGCATTTCAGAATCGCATTTGCATAGCCTGTCACTATTGCAACCCTCGCACATGTTCCCATACTATCTAATATTTTCAAATAGAGTTACACAGCTAATTCCACAAACTCAGAAAAGAGTTTATTCGCTGCAAGATATTGAAATCTCAATTGGTGCCCATTGATCTATGTGTATAACCATCCTTTCAGAACCTAAATCCCTTCCTAATATGACAATACTCAGTTTTTTCCAAGTTCAAAAAACATTTGACAGGTATTATGGATCCCACTTCAACAGCTATGTAATTTTCAGACATTATTAAGTGGATTGGGGTGGAGGAATTGGCTCCGAGTTTGGTCTACCTGGTAAATGTTCCATTGAGCTGATATGTAATCGATAATGGTGCGTGAGGCTGACTGGAAGAACAGCAAGAGCGGTAAAACTCGATGGAGAAACAACTTTGAGATGATTACCAGGGCGTAGAAAAAGAGAGTGGTTAAGATAGGTAAAGAGCGTAGCGAAGAGTAATCCTTGTTATCCTTATTGAACTATGTGCGGTATCCCGGTGTTTAAATACACAGAAACGAGAAACAGTTACGACTGAAAGATGTGGAAACATAAACGTAACTGTGATACACTCTAACAATCAACGACACTCATGTCCATCACTTGTTATAAATAAAACTCATAAAAGGAAAGTATATGCAAAAGCTAAGTTATCTGAAAATAGAAATGATGTGACTATAATAGTCGGAAGAGTGTCGCAATTACAACCAAATAACTATCCCAAGTTCTAACTAACTATTGCGCTATTTTAGCAGAGGGAAAGTACCTCATCACCCTCAATCTTCAACAATATGTTCCGTTGAGCTGATGGGCACGCCGTAGGCGTGCTGCAAGATTTTGGAACTGCTCGCTGTTACATAATCGGCAGGAACCTTGGCACGGTTACCGACTTTGTGTCAAGAACTGTAGAAATGTCCGAAGAAGATGAAGCGATTCAAACGTGCTTGACAACGACAAATTCCTATCCAATCAATAGGGGATGAAGGAAATAGTAGGAAGTGACAATTGATCTTCTCCACAGACATGACAAACGAAAGTAAATACGCTAGGCTATTTACTATTGCCTGGCACCCCCCCTTTAGCCTCAGACGTTGCCCCCAAGTTCTGATCGGAAATTAAACTCCTGATAGTGATGGATGGTGCCAATGACAAAGTTAACGAGTTGTTGATGAATGATAGTAGAGGGTTAGGGTTGTGATTCTTAGTAATAGTTTGTCTCACAGCCATTGGATGCAAAATGGCGGACTGTTGGCTAGCCTCAAGACGCAGAAAACATGCAATACTGGTAGGGACTACTGGACCCCATAGGCTCATTCTCTTGCATTCATACAATTCCTTGGGGGCGGAATCAAAGACTGTGCTTATCATGACCTTCGGAGGTAACCCATGTGTTACTCCCCGCACTCGGCCGGGTACCTCACAAGGGCTGAAAAAGTCTAGTCTCATCAATGACTGCCGGAGACAAGGATGATACCATGGCGGGAGGATTGGATTCTTAAGAAATTCTATGAGTAGACGATATTTCTGGGGGGCTGTGAAAGCTAAAATACTGTATTTCTCCTCTAGAGGATAGCATCAGTCGTGGAGATCAAATGACCGGGTAGATCGATTCTATACTCTTTCCTTCTTGTATCTTTGCTGCAATTTGACTCCTTTGGGTCATAACTTGCATACTGATGACACGAGATCCGGTGTCAGCCGGGAAAGCGGGAGCTCTGCTGATAACGCGCCACCTCACAAAAAACGTGGATCTCTAGACTATGATAGTTGTCATAGCACGTATATAATATTTCCGACAGCGTGTCATTCGAATTTATTTTCGAAAATGGCTGTTTGCAACCTTTCCGAATTAAGTTATAGACCGCTGGTTAATACCATTGAACTGTTGGGTATGTGCCTGAATACGTCTTCTCCGAACGATTTGCTCAGCGGGAACAAGTCGTAACATTTAGCTAGCTTTATATCTAACATAGACTGCTATTATTACACAGCTTTGAACCAATCCTATCAGTTAATAAGTTCAGCGACTTTCATCTAAGGAAAGATCAGTAGGAATTATGTAATTTTACCATGCTTTCAAAAGTCACCAATAAGTATTAGTCCACCCAAGTCCAACCCAGATCCGTCAACTCACCTTCTTATAGGGCATCAACAAATAGTACCTACTTCGACAACAAAAAGAGCTTCAAGACCCCCGTTAACAAATCAGTCCATCCCACATACCGCACCCGCCATACCGGCCACTTCAAACTCCTCTTCCCACATTTGCCCGATTTATCCACTTGCTGCGAGCAGCTTAGTTACCCTAGCTTGTAATGTTATCAAGTATTACCCATCCCAAAACCAGGCGCAACCACCAATATCGCCCTAAACGGGCCCCCACGTCTTGGCATTCCAAGATTCGCTTCATCCGGTGCAGATAAAACCCGACTCGTTTATTTCTCGCTTGCGGAGAAATTATTCGCCGGTAGTGGGAGATGGATATATTGGATTGAGTACAGTGCTTGTGAGAGTGCTTATTTTTTATTTTTTCCTTCGGGATTTTTCAGGACAGCACTTGGCAGGATGATTAATATGCTTAGAAACGATACTTCGAGCGAGAGCATTGAGAAAGTCGACGGGAGTTCGGAGGTGGCGATTGTGAGTGCTAGTGGGAGCGGAAGTGTGGTGAGAGTTGGTGACGGGAAAGAGGGAGGAGGCGTTGGAGATATTGATTGGGACAATGATCCGGCGAATCCGTATACGTGGACTGCTGGTAGGAGTACGTTCTAAATTCCATGCCCTTCCCGGATTTAGTTGGACTTCAGCTAATGATTCGAAGAATGGACTCTCGTTGCTATATTTTGCGCGGCAAACATGACTGTTTCAATGGGTTCTTCAACGTTCACGTCTGGAATTGGCTATATCGCACACGACTTTGACGTAAGCATTCTTGCCGCGACGCTGGGACTCAGTCTGTGAGTTCTTCTCTGTACTGTACAATTAAATGTTTTTGTGACGAGGCTGACGATGGGTAGTTATGTCGCCGGGATTTCCGCAGGTCCTCTAGTTTTTGCGCCGATGAGCGAGGTAGCCTTTCCCGGGAAGCATTAATTTGGTTGATTATAGGTAGAGTGCTGACACAAAAGAGGTCTATGGCCGCCGAGCTGTGTACGTCCCCACCTGGGCGCTATTCTTCCTCTTCCAATTAGGATGTAGTCTTGCGCCGAATATCGAAGCATTTCTCATATGCAGGTTTCTCGTCGGGGCGTTCGGGTCTCCGGTTTTAACAGTTGCTGCGGGGTCCTTTTCTGATATCTGGAAAAGTGAATTACCCCCTCTCTCACTACGGACGAATTTTAAGCTGACCGTTTTAAGCTCATGAGTTGGGTCCCCCTCTTGGTTTATTCACGATGACGGCATTCCTCGGGCCAACTCTTGGCCCTGTCATCGGTGGTTTCATAGTGGAATACATGAAAGGCGAGTCCTGGAGGTGGTGCTTCTGGATACAGGTGATTATCACCGGAGCTATGATACCGGCGATGCTATGGCTTCCGGAGACTTATGCTGCTACAATCATCGAGCAAAAGACTGGGAAACCCCTACGAAGGAAGTCCAAACCAGAGGTTTTTGGCACCGCAATATGGCGGCCGCTGCAATTGCTATTCTTGGAGCCTATCGTGTTGTTAGTCTCGTTATACATTAGTTTCCTGTTCGGAATTTTGTACCTTTTCTTCGGCGTATGTCCCTCCTTCCTTTTTCCTCGCTAGGTTTGTATACCAGTAACTAATAAGTTGTAGGCCTACCCCTATGTCTTCCACAAATACCACGGCTTCTCCCCGTCCCAAGTCGGGCTTTCCTTCCTGGGCATCGCACTAGGCGTAATTCTCTCCCTGCCAACCGCCGGCATCGCAAACAAGATCTATCTGCGCCTACGTGCCGAAAACCCACACAGAGACACAATGGCCGAAGCCCGCCTGCCCGTGGCGATACCAGCAGCTACCATAGCACCCGTCTCCCTATTCTGGTTTGCCTGGACCTGTTCCTCCAAGATTCATTGGATAGTGCCGACAATCTCGGGAGTCCTCTTCGGCTGGAGTATGGTCATCTTATTCATCTGCCAGATCAGTTACATCGCAGAGACCTTCCTTGTATATTCTGCTTCAGTGATCGCGGCGAATACCATTATGCGCTCATTGTTTGCTGCGGGATTCCCGCTTTTTGGAAGGAATTTGTATGCAGTTTTGGGGGAGAAGTGGGCAGGGAGTTTGCTGGGTTTTATTGCTGTGGCGTTCATGCCCGTGCCTTGGGCGTTTTACAAGTATGGGGGGAGGATCGTGGGTGGTGGGTGGTATGAGAGAGATATTGAAAAGCAGGGAGAAGTTCGACGGGCTGATGAAGGGGTATAGAAAGCGGGAGTAGGTTCTAGATTTTCTTGCATTTTGGTTATAATATTGAAGGGATAATGGTAATAATTTGGTGTTAGTATAGCAATCGAGGCCACGTGTATAGACATTATTCATATGAAGTAACGGGCATCTTACATGAAGATTGTTGACTTATCTTTGCAAGGACGTAAATTAGCGTTCTTTCTCGTTTCCTCATAAAGCAATTTAATACCACGAAACTTCGAGGTAAAAAAAGACTCAAAACGATGGGTAACTGAAAGGTGAAGAATAACGCCTCCTTTTCAAGTACCAGAAATGTTACCTCAGTATGATGGAAAACACTAGTATGTTTGGCTGTAATTTTTCCTAAACGGAATGTTCAGAATCGCATAGATGCAAATAGAAGTCAGTATGTGGGCATGAGTAAAGAAAGACGCATCTAAATCAAAATCAAGAAAAGAAGAGAAAACACTCTCGACTAACTTTATATATTCTTGTACTTTCTTTGTCTTCCATCGTTCATCTCCCACTCACTTGACTTGACCTCCGACGAAAACCGAGAGCAGATGACTAATGACAAATAAGAGCGACCTTTCGTGACGCAAGAGGTATGGGAAAACATTCACTGGTGAAAAGCTATCGCTGGAACTTCGAATTTTCCATAAGTGCGGTAGATTTAAAAAAAAAAAGAAAGTATCTTATCCCATACTGTGGTCTGTTGAAATGTGGGCAACTTTAGTGTATTCGAAGAACAGTGGTGTTCAAGCATTAGCGCCTATTAAATAGATGCAATATGGTAGATCTTGCTTCTAGAACGCCACCCTTATACGTTATATCAGATACCACATCCTCTTTGGGTGAGCAGGCCACTTTTAGTACATACCTGGATTTACCCAATGGTCTAGAAAAAAATATTCATGCTAGAGCCTATGATATTGTTCAAAGCAAGGTTTACAAGGAGGAAGATCACAAAAGAAAATCCATATAGTTTATGGTACTACCACCTACGCAAAAGGCAATCCTGCCTGGCTTTTCCCTGTGATGATTCGTGCTTGGATGTTAGGAACGGTTATTAGAGCATGTGGAATGACATCTCTACATACATGTAGGGAACCAGGAAGGGGAGGAATGAGTGTAAGATATCCAGACTTCGAGTGTGGATTTAGATTGCCATTTGTGTTGTCTGGGAGAGGCTTGGAGGTTGGGCTTTGAGTGCAATCAGGTACACATAATACATTAACTTGAACAGTCTAGCAAGCTTCATCAATAGCTTGTTCCTACTAGTTGCCTGCTTGGTGTGACCCAGTACAATCTATAGGATAAGAGAAAAAAAGGAAAAAAAGAAAATAGCTGCAAAAGTAGTATTAGAGATATACTTGAGAGGTACACTAAATAATGGAAAACTATTTCTGCAGATCCTATACAAATCTTTATGGAGACAAGGTTTATGTTTTCCATTCTTTAAAGACCCCTCCAAGTACTATCAAGACTTCCTTATCTCACAATATGCATACTCAGCATTTTATGATAAGTACACAAATGTGAGAGTGGGTTTGAAGGTTGATAATAGTCATAGTTGAGAATTCCCTCCCTTGGTACTTTTGTCCAAAGAAGAGGCCTTCATACCTCAGAAAGTTTTTCCCCCTCCTGAATTTCTGTGACAGTACAGTACTTAGTTAATACAGTTATTTTCTAATTCTTTTACATGATTGTTGATAAGAGATACCAATACAATAGGAGTGTAGAGGTGTCACAGTTGTGAATACTCAATGAAGCTTATGTTTGAAAAATGACACAAACTATTGGCTACATAATACTCAGTTGTGCACAGAATAAATATTCTCATTATATTTTGTTCAAGATATTTCTGAAAAACTCTTGCTATTGCACTTGAGCTCCTGAGCTTAGGCACTTACCATTATGTGGTAGAAGCTATTGAAGTTGACATATGCTAATGGCAATGGGAAAATTAACTGAGGAATGTCCTAGTACTATATGATGATTCCACTACTACTTGTGAGTTAGTATGCTCTGGATCTTAAAAGATACTAACTATAGTATATACCTTGAAAATATTGTGTAGTGATGTGTTGTTTTGGTTTGAAATTTCTAGTGTAAAAAAGAAAATGATTGAGAATCAAGGTTGAGCATCCAGAGTTTTCCCTTTTGGATTAAGACAAGAGAAAAAAAATGAAAAGATTATCTTTCAGCCTTCAGGTGAGCCAAATGAGGAAAAAAAAAAAAAAGGAAGAAAGAAAAAGGGACAGGCCTAAAAAGTCCAATATTTTTAACCCTGTTAGGGAAAGTTAGAGGAACTTCTTACAGATGATATGACTATACCTAATTAATAAATTTGACTCATGTAATAAATTTCTTATTATAATACATTGTTGTGAATTCTGATTTTTGTCAAAGTCCTCTCCACCTAACTATATTCAAGTTTGTTCCAGGCTAGGCTGTGTGGGACTTAGTCTACAAATTAGACCATGAGGGAAAATACAGATATCCTTCACCTTGACACAGCTCTCTTTGACAAACTTCTTGCAGTCCTTGCAAGAGTGAAGGCAAGTAGGGGGGTACTGACAATAGGGTGCAGGATGATGGATGGGGAAGGAAGAGCCTGAGGGATTCACAGGGTTAGCCAAAATTTAGATAATGAGGTGGAGCATGATACTAGGATGCCTGATTTGTCTAATTTTACGTTGATGGGTGGATTGCTGAAATCTAAACTTGCCTCACCAGTTTGCTTTACTACTAGATACTGTTGGAATGGTGATTTGATTGTAGATGGATCGATGTGGATTTAAAAAAAAAAAAACTGGGGAATGTTTCTGACAGCCAGTTGACCAATAGCTAGTTTTTTTCTTCTTCATACTTCTTTATGACTTACTTGATTTTCAATGGAGGGTGGATGTGGTCATATGCTGGGAAGTTTTGGGTAGACAGATTGACTGTTGTCTTTTAGCTACTAGCATCATTGGTGATCTTTCTTTACACATTTCTGTTGCTCGACTTGTTCATAAATTTGGTCGCTTGTCATCAAATGGGATAAAATGCATCTTTTTTCCTTCCAACTTGGAGCAATAAAATTACTGTGCAGTATTTTTATTAGGAGGTGGCGAGGTGAGGTGACGGAGGCGAAGATGCGCTCAGCTCATCGAATGGCTGATACTGCGATTTACCTTAACTTACTTTCTAACCATGTAATGATTGACTAGTCTACAAACTGTAGCATTCCCAACGTAGTAAGTGGCTTCAAGCAATCCCAGTCCTCGAGACAGCTGATTGGCTGAGTAAGTCGGTAGTGAGCTACTAATCTAATTTATTAATGCGAGAATCCGCTGGTGGACGCTTTTGCAAATTCTTTCTTAATACATGACTTACCCATATCCATTACTTTGCTCGCCAAGATCAGCACTAGATTGAACATGATTTGGAGGACTTAGTACGGCCAAAACCGCATAGAAGGTATCTGTTCACCAGGTGAGTAGCCCACCGTGTCCACTCCAAAACTTTTAGACCAAGGACAAAATAAAACAAAAGACAAACTCTCCGGAAAGAGAAATTACTTCCCTCCTTGTTATGAGTCGCGCAGATAGTGTAGCCTTTCTCTGGAGTACTTCTGAGCATGCGCTTGAGAACAAACTTATGTCAAGGCTCAGGCTCTCGCTTAAGAGGATGTGTACCGTGAAGGAAAAAAGGTCAAATTTGACTGACGCTGTTATAATTGGATGGGCGCACTCCACTTATCCCTTTACTCGATAGGAAATAATGAGAAACCGTCTCTCTCCCTCCGACTCGATTTGGAATAAAAGGAAATATCACAAACTATGCTGGTTTTTTTGCCCAGCATTCAGAGTTGGGAGAGTCAATATATTGGGAGGGAGAGAGAGGGTATTTATTCTACTTGGTTTTCTGCTTCAGCTAGAGGTCTTAGCACAAGAGGGAGGAACGTTTATCCTATGATATAGTGTTGCAATTGACAAAGAATGAGTTTACGGGTGCTAACTACTCCATCAGATAAAGAAATTCTACTCCTGCAACGAATTCTTTGTTACAACACATCATCACGAATCCCAGTTAGTTCAAGTCCTATCCAACTCCCCCCGCCTATCCGAAAACACAAACGTATTAACCACATTACTCCTAGCATGGGCAACGGCCCACTGGAACGGCGTCTCGCAGCGTATATAGTCCTTACGATTCAAGTCGATGCGTGGGTCTCGCAACAGGACTTCAACGACATCCCGCACGCCCCAGAATGCCGCGACGTGCAGGGCCGTCAGGCCATCGCGGGGCGTGGCAAAGTTCACGTCGACGGCGGGGCACTGTAGGAGGGCCTGCACGCCGAATCCGGACTTGGCGGCCGCATAGATGAGCGGGGTTTCGCCGAGGTTGTTGAGCGGGTTTGCGTCGATTTTTGGAAAGGCGGGTGAGGATGACTGGTCCCTGTGGTGGAGTAGAAGCGAGATTACCCCATCTGGGTGCAGCGCTTGTCCGTAGGGGAATGATGCAGCGGCGATGTGCAGCGGTGTGTTACCCTCGTTGTCCCGCACGCTTGGGTCCACGCGTGGGTCTGAGAGGAGGAGTTTTGCCAGCTCCGAGCAGCCGCGTTGGGCTATTATGTGCAGGGGTGTCTGGCCGTTGTCTTCGCGCAGGTTGGGGTCTATGTCTGGGTGTGCGAGGAGAAGTTTTATCGTTGCGGCGGCCGCGGTGGTTCGCGGTACTCGGGCGGCTAGGCGGAGGGGTGTTTTTCCGCTCTTATCAGTGATGTTGACGTTTGTTTTGGGGTAGGAAAGGAGGATCTCGGTCATTTTTGCGTCACCGGCTTGGGCTGCCATGTGCAGCGGGGTCTGCCCGTGTTGGTCGGCCTCCTGTACGTCGAAACGAGGATCGCGTAGAAATACGTGAACCACCTGGATGCGGGAGTACAGCACTGCAATTAGAAACAGCGTGAGGTCGCTTTCGGCGCTGCTGGTAAGGTCTATTCCTTCCGCCCCCAAAAGAAGTTGAACGACACCGGCGCGGCCAGCTTGCGTGGCTTCGTGGAGCGCTGTCGTTCCCTGGTCGCTACGAGCGTTCACATCTGTCATTTTGTGCGCGAGTAGGAATTTCACCACCGGTTCCTGTCCCGCTTCGGCTGCACTGTGCAACGCGGTATGACCATTGTGTCCACGCATATTGAAGTCCTGCAGTCTCTCATTGTCCAGTAGCAGACGCATCAACTCAACATTCCCTTCTTTCGCCGCAAAGTGAATCGGCGCATTCCCCAACATGTCTCGAATATTAATATCAACCCGCTTATCATCCAAAAGCATCCTCGCAATTTCCCCCCCGGTCTTGCACCTCTCCGACGCCACAAACAGCGGGGTCCGTCCCTGCTTGTCCTGGGAATTAACATTGATCTCATCATGCTCCAGGAACAACTTCACAGTCGCAGCGTTTAGCTTCCGTACTGCGGACGGTAGGGCGCATACGCCGTAGATATCATGAGTGTTAACATCGACGCCCCCTCTACGCAACAGTAACTCCACCACAGCCGCAGTTCCTCTCTCCGCTGCCCGCCACAGCGCTGTTTCGCATCCATGTCGGGTCCGAGCCTCCGGATCGAAGCCGCAGTCCAGGAGCGTGGCTATGGCCCCGACACTGTGTGTGACTACCGCATCGCAGAGGATCGCTTCGCCGAGAATCCTTTTAATGCCCTTTTGCAAGAGTCGTTCGATGGCTGGCTTGTCGTTACGCTCTGCGGCGGCGTAAAGCGCTTCGGTAGCGTAGGTATGGTTTCCGGGCACACACGCACTGTCGAGGAGGACGGGAGTTAGTAAGGATGTAAGGTGCTGGTTGACTTGAAGTAGGGAGTTTATCAAGGGTGGGTGGGGTCCTAAATATTCCGTGATCTGGAGGAGGATTTCGTTAGGGAGAGTGAGGAGGGACATTGTTTCTTCCGTGGGATAATCGGCAAAGTGGGGGACAGAGGGGAACTATGGGTTTGAGGTTTGGAAGGGATGAAGTCGCATATAAATTGTGTTGAGGCTGAAGATTCTTGGTATTATCAATGTGCACTTGATAGTATGTACTTGTAACCACGTTACACAGATTCGGGGTAACAACAATCAGCACAACAGACTTGGGAAGATATCGTACTACCTTAAAATCTCTTGAAATCCACTATGATATCTCCGCAGGCCCTGTAATCCCCTAAATCAGAGACAAAAGTTCCAGAGAAGGTTTAGCGTTTTCCTGAAGCGGTATAGGATCAGCTCTCAGAGCATGTTGGGTCTCAATAACTGGTATTCGCAATTCTGTTAACCTATCCAACTAAACCCATGGCTGGCAGGCTACTTACTGATAGTAGATTTCACGAGATTTTACGGTAGTGCTGTGGAAAGGCTCAACATCGTTGACTCACACAATACCACCACCACGTACCCCAACTCAATCCACTGTTTCAGAATTGCTCGTACTAGTACTATCGAGGTTAAGCATCAGTGTGCGCTCTTGCATGAAACAGTGCAAAATCCAACCACCAGGTTAGCCATCAAGCATACAGTCGCACCCCGTTGTCCCGGACCTCACTCTACCGGATTCTTCGTTGTCCCGGATGAATCTCTGCGAATTCTGAATTTCTTTGCACCAAAACCTGATCTGCTGTCCCGGATCATTCGCTGTCCCGGACAGATTCTTCGGATTTTTTCGGATTTTGACCATCCGGGACAACGGGGTGCGACTGTACTGTACATAAAAATTTACTTTTGCGATATAGTATCGTTGTTAGAAGTTGGGAACCACAAATCCCTGTCACTAAGGCAACCATCAAACTAAGTCACTTTGGAGCACCCAATAACGGACGGAAAGAACTCGTCACGCTCAGAAAGTCAGAACCCCTCCATGCAATGCATAAGCTGTGTGTCTAGCCATTGTAATTCCGAGAGCAAGTTATGTTTTTGTCATTTTTGAGCCCAAGTTCTCCGAATCAAGTTCTTTATGATCAATCGTGGTTTTTCCTATATAAATGTTTCACGAACGCACGTTGGTGCTTATGATAACCTCGATACTGTGCGCATCCCATGCAAGGATTGTGCAGGATCGAAAGTTTAAGCATGGTGCAGCAGGCCTCCTCCAATCACTTGCCAACGGTAGCCAATCCACCATTAAACATCGGTATTAGGAAGTCAACTAAGGTACCGGTATGATGATTCGACATAGGTTGATTGTTCGCGAATTTTCAAGAAAGCACAACAGGACCCCACCAGGATGTACTGTGTTTAAGTTTCATACACTACGATGATACTGATAGACTATGTGCGGTATCATATCATACTGTAACTCTATCAGTGATTACGCCCCCAAACTCTCGGGAAATCGTCCATTATCTTATCTTATCAGATCGATAAGATGACCAGATGAGACTGATTAGTCGTGGCCCAGAAGAACTTTTGTTACCACAAGGATATCCTAAGAATTAATGAACTGAGCGGCCGATAAGCTCATAGGCTGCTGATAGGCCAGTCGGAGTACCGGTATTCTGAACGTACCAACATAAGTACTCTCCACTGCTCCAATCCCCAATGTGTTCTTCGTATGATATAGTGGCTTGGTTACAGACCCAAGCCCTATCGACACACGATTGGAAAAGGCATATCATACAAGATTTATATCCAGTACGGTATTGTGCAAGCAGTGTCAAGAAAACTTTGAGTAAACCTATCTGGGGATGCAAGGCGGAAAATGAGAATGGAAGTGAGTAAAAGGGACAAGTATCGGGTGGGGGAAAAGAAAAAAGCGAAAAAAAACAAAAACAATAGTAGGAGAAATTTGCTGATAAATTATAATTATAATAGTCATAAGTTACTTGACACGATGTAGAGTTGGGTACGTGGATTGTGATAGGGAAGTAAATAACGGACGGGAAGAAACGAAGAATGTCGGAGATCATAGGCGATCGAGGTAACGAATGAGTGAGAAAGTAGTGCAGACTATCGTCAAGGTCAGGGGATGCTGATCCGTTTCGAGGAGGGCTCGACCGAGGAGAGCACCGCCGGGGTATCGCGATTGTTTGATTCGGAACCATCGTACTTCCGTTTATTTAGTATCTTGACGACATCCCTATGTTTATTTATTAAAACCCATGAAAGTGCTGTTTTACCGATGTGGTCTATCTTGTGGGGATTGGCATCGTTCCGTCGCAGGATCCTTTCGGCGATCCTCACAAAGCCATATTTTGAGGCCCACGAGAGTGGTGCGCGGCCTGAGAAGTCGGATATATCGGGGTTAATGCCTTCTTTTTGTGATAAAATCTTGACCACCCCTTCATGACCATACTTTGCGGCAAACGTGAGAGCAGGTTGCCCCGAGAAACCCCTAGCATTAGGATCGATATCCGCTCGCTCCAAAAGCATATTGACCATTGTCTCGTTCCCATCCCGAACAGCAATCGCGAGCGCTGTCAAGCCTTTCTCCCCGGTAGTTAGGATAAAGGTCTGCCCGTTCCAAAAGCATCTTCACAATCCCCTGACAGGTATTTTGAACAGCATAGCTGAGTGCAGTGTCGCCAAATAACATGATTTTGTTCAGATTGTTGGTATCCGCCCGTTTCAGCATCAGTTCGAAGATTTCCTCGGATCCTTCGCGGACCGCTGACATAAGTATTGTTTTGTGATAAGGAATAAAAGTGTTAGGATTGGCGTCCGGCCTTTCCAAAAGCACGCGCACGGTGCCTACATGTCCACCATCAACTACGTTTGCAAGTGGGGTTGCTCTGCGCGCAAGTGCAAGGTCAGGGTAGATACCATTTCATATCTCATAGGTAGACCCTGGGGCAGATTCGGTATAGTTAACGAGTTCTTGTTAGCCAAAAAAAAGATCTTTACCCAGGTGAAATGAACATTTTTAAAGTGATCGGCAGTTATGATACAATCCAATTCTAAAAGATAGTTGACAAGAGAGGGGAGGGAAAAAAAAGGGTTGTCTAATGGGAGTGAGAAATGCTATAGATAGTGTGTCTGGAAACGAGATGAAAAAAATTCTACAGTAGAAGTTCCAACAAGAAATAGATATGGTTCCGGCCGTCTATACTGTGAACCTAAGATTTTGCAACGGGGGACGCCTTGGCATCAAAGATTATGTACATAGGTTCAACTCCTTTCAAGTTCGTAGATTTTAGAGTTATTGTTAAGCCACAGTAATTTTTTAAAATGATAAACTATTATATGATATCATATCATAGATGTATGAGGTGAACTTGAGCCTCTAGGAAATAAATATCAATTGATTTATCACTTCACACATCTCAAAAAAAAAAACAAAATATAAATCTCATAGGTGAGTCTCAGGCATTCGATGTATTCTAGCATTAATCAATACTGTATTATTATCTCTCGATAGAAATACTGTGGCTTGAACATATCAAAAATAAGGCCCTGCTTGGCTTGCCACAAAAATTACAATTTCTCCACTTTAATGCTATTTTTTTTGCTATTTGGATATATCTAATTTGGGCCCTGCTCGGCTTGCCACAAAAATTGTGATTTTTTTTAATAGTATTGTGCGTGGACAAAATTAACCAAAGAACGACAATGACAACGAACACACAATTTGCCCGGTGATGACAACCTCCATACATTCAACCACCACAACATCAACCAAAAAAAAAATTAAAAAATTAAAAGAAATAGATAGCAGTAATCAGTACTTAGTATACCATCCATCAGCCTTAATAATTGCTTCTACCCTATCCACCATAGATCCTGCCAGAGTATCAAAAACCTTTGAATCAAGAAGTTCCCAACAATGAGTGATTGCCTCTTCAATTGTCTTTTTGACCACATGCTCAGGGCCCTTCATGAGATGAAGATCAGGATAGTGCTTAGAAAGCTTATCCTTAATCAGAGACCAGATATTTTCAATTGGATTGAGATCTGGTGAATAGGGTGGAATTTCCAGCAGTGTAATTCTATACTCTCTGAGCCATCTCATGAAGGGCAAGTGAGTTTTAGCATTGTCAATGATTAAAAAGACCTCCTCCTCTTCAGACTCTTTCTTAATATCCTCCCATATGTCTACAAAGTCATATTGATCATAAACCTCAATAATTGACTTTGCAGTAATCCCACCACCAGCAGAAGAAGGATCAGGAAAAACAGGAAGGAAACAACCATACTTTTGGCCATAAAAAAACCCAGTCATCATTTGACTAACCTTTCTCTCTCCCCTCCTAGGAGTTTCCTCAACACAGTCCTTATTCCACTTCTCTTTAGGATATCTAAATATCCACTTTCTCCTTCTCCCTCCTCCTCTCTCAATAGTCACCTCATCTTCCCACATTGTCTTCCTTCTCCACATATTTTTTGTCCAATGCCTATGAGCAAATGCCCATTTCAATCTCTTCTCAGCAAGACTCTCATCAAGATGTACCCTCTCTTGTGCCACCCATTTTTTAAGGTTTTTTCCAAAGAGTCTACACTTTATAGTCTTCTCAGGGGCATCTGGTGCAATTTTCTTGGCAATGTCTTGATAGCTGTTATGGCGATTTTTGAGGGCTTCCTCAACCATAGCTTCATCCTGAGCCTTAGAAGTCTTAGGATGTCTTCCTCTGCCCTCTTTCTCCTCCCCCCCTTGATCTCCCTTTTCAACTGTATCATGAATAGTAGTAAGAGAGATGTTGAGTTGGTGGGAAATGTCTGTCAAGAGTATGCCCCCTTCATGCAAGCCACACACTTTCCCTCTTGTCCATTGACTGAGATGCTTAGAAGGAATAGGTTTTTTGGGGTAGCTGCGAAGAATAGGAGCCATTATTTCTTAGAATAAAAAAAGAGAAGGTATTATGAGGGATCAGTTGGGTGGAAATAATTTTTGTGGTGGGGTTTGTTGTGTGAGGGTAGCTGGAAATGATGGTTACCACCCTGGCTGGTGATTTCAGTTAATTTTGTCCATGCACAATACCTCAATTTTTGAAATGATACTTTTTTAAAAAAAATGGATTTTCTTTCTAGAAAACTATACCATTTCCTATAGCATAAGTTCATGCAATAAGTTGCATAAAGTACAAAGGTCTTGTTACATTTTGTGACGAAATGATTTAACAAAAGTACAAAAAAAAGATTCTACAACTGAGTGGATTGAACATAGGCAACTAATAAGCCTCATCAGATTAGATTTTTTTTCCTACATGTTTTATCTTTGACAGGATTTTTAGGCCAAGGAACTCATTCTTGGCAACTTTTGCCTTACAAATAAAATATTTGAAAAATATTTGGGTGTCACCGAGCAGCTATCATTTCAGAAAAATGCTATTTATTTTTTTCAGAATTAATTCTATTTTCAGCTTTTATTGTGATTTATTTAAATTGGTACAAGCCGAGTAGGGCCTAACTATGAACACTTAGGGAATTAAACTAGGTTCTACTTTTTTAATTTGTGGCTGAATGCCAAGGCATTCCCTGTTGCAAAATCTTAGGTTTACAATAGATGGCCGGAACTATATAAGTAAGGAAGAAATATGAAAAAGCAAAGGATAATACCTCTCAGAGAGTAAATTGAAAATAAAATGCATAAAGGTTGGGAATCTAGAACTGAGCCCATACTAACCATGAATTAAAGGAAAAGGAAAAATATGATGGAAAAGATAGAAGAGAAGAAAATAGATGAGGATTTGGTATTCTGGAAACCCAGGAGAAAAAGAAGTGAACATGAAGCTAGTTACTAAGCATTTCCAGTATGATCCAGATAGTGCTAGGAAAGAATCAGGGAATATCACCTGCTGTAGCAAAATATATCTATCATCATAAATTATACTATCCATTCCAACTGTTAGGCATATGGAATAGTCTAGGCGGTGGATCACGTGATTCTAGGGATAGGTCACATGTTCAAATCCCCGACATGACATAGTTATTTCTAGTTAATAAAACATTCTTGTATGAGATATTTTCTACCAACTAGATAATGACCTGAGCATCGTGATCTAATAACACCGATGGGTAGTTATTAGGCCGAGCCTCTTGCTTTGAAAGAAGTAGTGCCCCAAGAAGGCCTACTCGAGAATCGGTATGAGAGGTTTTGGCTGGATAAGCTATTGGCTCGATCCAGAGCAAAAAACCCTATATACCCGATGGGCCTTGTGATGCATCAATATGCGACACAATGGCCGCGCTCATTCATTAAAGCTGATCACTTTATGTTTTGAGGCAGAACAATTGGTATAGTTGCCATTAGGGTGGCATACTCAAATTAAGTTCATATAGTGGAGAGATCGAAGACTACCTACTGGAGGGGTGTTCACACCCCCCAGAAACAATAGGAGTTCGAAGAGATCAAAGCTAAGCAAGGTGAATATTCTCAGGGTCAAGGGTGTTCGCACTTAAGAAAGTTAAGAGGTTTTTGATGGAGGTACTTAGATAGTATGGGAGTTGGTTGTAGCCCGCGATAACCCAGACGCGGAATATAAATATCGAGGTACTCCCAGCTATCAGAGACATCAAGCAACGGAGAAGAGATCTTATTAATATATTTATTACCTTACTCTTGAGAAAACTATTATTACACATATCCTTTATAAAATACTTCGGGAAATACGAGCCTACCTTAACGATCTTCGTTTTATCCTACTTTACCTTATTTCAAGAAGCTTATGGCCTAGACCTACCGGCTCTATCTACGGTTGGACTACCCCATAACAGTATATTAATACTCTCCACGTTACCTAGGCTCACTACCTACACAATTACCTCTACCTACTACCTATACCTATATCAATCATGGATCGCGTTAGAAAGGACTCACCCATGCCCTTGGCAATTCAAGGGCCAGGGCACGATGAACAAATGGAAGAAGGAGCCCCTTCCCCAGCCAGCGATGTGACGTCTATACTGGCCACTACCGCTACGCAAAACCCCCCTTACCTCTCAAGCGGAACTTCTCCAGCAGGCTCCCTGAGAGGAAGGAGATCATGGGGAAGGATCGAAAAAAGAGTCCCTATCCCAAGAGAAGGCTCACGCGGCCCCCCGAGACAGCCGGAAGTTCCGGCCATCTTAATACACATCATGGAATCCCTAAGCCAAGTTGACCGGAATGCTTCAAAATCCATAAACGAGCAACATATAGCCTATAATGAGCTGTCCGCACGAGGGCGCCAATATGCCGATGAGCTCGAAAGTTACCGCACTAGGCTTGATGAGGGAGAACATATAGTGGAAAATGAGTTAAATGAGTATAAACCTAAAAATGGGTGCATTCGCGGAGGAGGTAGAGGCATCTTGAAGGCACTTCCAAGATCAAGTAGCGGCGGAGCTATGAAAGCATAATGCTCAACATGAGCAGCAACAAGAGGTGAGTACCCGGTTGCATCAGAATATTGACTTGACAGGACAAGCATCCCTCATGAGAGATTAACAATTGGAACAGTTGATCCAACAAGTCCAA
>ML120491.1:1838-106722 GCA_003788595.2 Choiromyces venosus 120613-1 | reverse complement strand
GCTTCATAAAATATTTCCTATACACATTATTATCAAAAGAGTTCTCATTCCATTATTTATATAATTATTCTAGAGAAGAGGCAACGAACTACAAAGACTATCGACCCTCATGGAGCTATAAATATAAGGCGCAGACCCAATAGCGCCCGATGTTGGTTGAGGGTATGATAGATTCATGGAGGTAGTTTTTGGAGAATTGAAAGAATTCACGCTTGTGGAAACTGGGACTCTTATAAACGGAACGAATCGAAACTAGAGAAGCTTGAGGATAACAAAGACCCCCCACACTTGTGGGGAGGTCATCCATCAGAAGCTAGAGAGGTGATATACTTGAATTAAACTCATACGGTGGGATTACCGTTGATATGGTTAACAAGACGGAGTTTTGTATTTCACTAGTCGAAATTACTTACTCGCGCCGGTAACACAACGTATAACTACGTAGTGTTCCGGGTAGCCTATATATCCCAAAAAACGAGACCTAGCTCGGTTATCGAATAGGTCGCTTTTGGAGAGTATGGCTAAGAGCTCATCCGGAAGAACCCCGTGATGAAGAAAGTTTCGTTCTCCGAACCGGATTATTGATGGGCAGCCACAATAATCTAGTGCTACGAGTCCAGCAATAGATCAACCATCTTTTATAGAGTATACTCTTACAAAATAATTGATCTTTATTGATACAGTACAGCCCCTAAACTTGTGCACTGGATAGGGATCTTAGTGCACTAGGCGGCGGATCTGATAAGGTATACGGATTGTCATCGAGGGGGAGGGTTCTGAAGCAGAGCTTGCAGAACAATTTTATATATTTTTTATTTTTTATTTTTTTATTTTTATTTTTTATTTTTATTTTGAAAAGGTACCCTTGAGTTATACCATCCCATTTTTTGAAAACACGCAAACGAACCGGTGTGTTTTCTTTTGGAACGGTGTAATAAGGTTAGGACGGGCAGGACCGTAAAGCCCTAAGTTAGATACTTTAAGGTAGTGATTAAGGAGCCGTGCGAGATCCACGAGGCCTCCAAGGGTCCACAAGAGTAGAAGCCTTATTGGAAAGGTAAAGTGCTTTATAACCTCGAGAGCCTCCTGCAATAAAACAGGAGATTGAGCAGAGCACATTCTCTAATAAAGTGAGGAGTGTTAAGAGAGGTGAAGGGTAAGATTCAGTGGAAGCTGAAGAAGACCCAGCGTCCCACCGACACGGGTAGGCCCGGCTCATCTTTGAGCCATCCCAAGCTCGTCGCGATGTACTTTTTGACCTACCTAAAAGGTGGCCAGCCCATAAACTTCAAACATCCGAGAAAGCGGAAAGAAAAGGTTATGAAATTTTCCGGGTATCTCGAAACCCGAGTCGAAGAAGCTCCCGGCAAAACTAGCGTATAAAAAAGGCAACTCGTACTGAACCAGAGGTTGGAAAGAAATACGAGCCTACCTTAACGATCTTCGTTTTATCCTACTTTACCTTATTCCAAGAAGTTTATGGCCTAGACCTACCAGCTCTATCTACGGTTGGACTACCCCATAACACCAACAGATACAGGAACTAAATAAGGTTCTCAAAGGTGATTGTGAATCAGGGGTGTTGGTTTCAGGGCCTGTAGGTAGACTGCTACTTGGAGGAACTAGCTGAGAGGCGCATTGAGGGGGTAGAACAGTTATGGTGAGGCACACTTTAGGGCTTCTCCAATAACAAGAGAGTGGTGTCAGAATCTGTAGGCAGATGGAGACTTGGGGAGTCTGATTGAGAGAAGGGTTGAGGGAGGCCCAACAGCCCTAGTATAGGGTGCTCAGGGCCTTCATTGATATATCATGAGTTGGAGAGGGAGCATTTGTATTCTGTGAGTAACTTGACAACTGCTAAATGCCCCTTCAAGGTGGCTAGTGAAAGTACTCTTTTGCTGATGGAGTCTGTCATGTGGAGATTAAGATTATACCATGCCAAAAGTATCTCTACTGCATTACCATATTAACTCGTCAAATCTATTATCTCCATACAAGGTTGTTAAGTCTGGGTGTGGCTAGGGTGATATGTGCATGAGTGACCACCAATGAATACAAAGCTTCTGCTGTCATGTTTAGACTGAGCACACATAATCAGTAATCTTTTGATGACATAAATGTATGGAAGACATTCTTCTGTAGATTCTCAATTTTTCTTAAGGAATTTGGATTCTTGGTTGATTTATTATTGAATTTTGAAGTTGTGATTCAGTTATGCTTGCTTACTTGAAATACATTCATCCTCAGGAGCAAATTAAGTGCTTGAACTTTGAATGTGGCAACCACCACCACATATTTCGAGTATGACCATGGAAACCTCAAGCTCATTGGCTCTCACCAGGACCAGCCTCAGCTAAGCCACCACATGGACTTAATAATCCTGTTTGGAGATAATGGATTTGATGAGTTAATATAGTATCATATCCTTCCTCAGCAGCCCACATAAGTGGCATCCAGCCATAAACAGTCTCTGCTAGATTTAGGTTGAGGTCCTCTCATTTCAGAAGTAGCCTTACCACTACTACATGCCGGTTCCAGGCAGCCGAGACAAATGTCCAGCCACTAATGTCTGCCTAATTTGGATTGCCAACCTTTTGTTCCAAAAGCATCTTTACTATATTTCATACTTGTACATGTACTGGGTGACTCAGGGTAGTGGTGTCCAGCTACTCTGGGCCTTTATTCATGCAACAGTTATTCCATAGGTATCTCTGAGACCTTTACCTGTTGCCATTTCTTTCAACCTTTTCCTTCTGTCAGAGATGGTTACCTCAGCCAGGATAGCATTAATGAAGAGCAAAACAAGATGGAAACTATACAAAAAAAAAAAACAGTTGGTAAATAAATAGCATCAAGTGTATAGAGAGAGGTTAATGTAACTCATATTTCAGGTATCCTTTTCTAGACTGTTCTTAGAATATCTACTTGCAGAGAATTGTCCATTGCATATAGCTCAATATCCATCTCTAACTTCTGCTCCATATATTTCTTGATATCATTAGTATTAGGGATAATAAGTATAATGACTACCTTGGTAAAAGCTCTAGTGATTTGTGCCTTGATATGAGGCTACCTGTTGGCAAACATCCTTACACTTGGTATCCCATGAATAATCTCCACCAGTGACACAAGAAGCTTGTGTAGATGCTTGGGTATAAACTCATGTAGAGCATCAATACATATGAAAACTTGGAGCAATGGCTATCTTCAACATTGTACCATGATCCCAAAGTTATAGGTGTTCTCTACTACACTAATATTTGGCCTTTACAAATGCCTTGTATCTGGATCCAATGACCCTGTTGCCTTAGAGTATCAGCTGCTTGAGAATGGCTCCCATCACATTGGTAGTTATGTGCTCCTATTGTTCCCAGAAGTCACAGTACACTCTAGCAATGACAATCTTTCCTTCCTTTGTGTAATTGGATAGCCTATCTATAATTATGGAACTAATGTAGATTGACATTAAAAATGCTTTCTTTTTGTGTCTAGAGAAAACTTAGTTAGTATGCACTTGAGAAATGCTTTGCTTACTCCTGAATTCCCATGGCAAACAACACAGCCTTATCCACTCCTCCCTCACCACTCCTCCTCTCTTGAAACTGGTTTGTCTCAAAAAGCCTATTCCCCATACCATTGAATTGATCACTGTGAATACCCTGCTATCTATTGTGAGGCTCCAGCAAAAGCCACTGCATAATTTCCACAGTGTTGTTGATCGTATTAGTGATGAAGTTATTGTCAATTATGACACTTTTGTTGAGCTTATTGCAAAGCTACGGGCGATAACTAAGGTTTATATACCAATGTTCCTAGCTATCATATGCAATAGTAGTTGTGTCCACAAACATCGTTCAATTACGCGTACACCCCTATTTGTATCCCTGTTTGATACAACATCAGGGTGTCACGCGACTTAATACGCCTCCAGCCTTCAGACTTTCTTGCAAACCTCTATCCTATAGCCCTCCTCCCATCAATACCAAAAACAAGAAATTCACATTATTCTTCTTGTTCTTGAATCTCGCGATGCCGTCTTGATTTAAGGGTTTGTTCAAGAAGTTTAGAGGCCCCAAAAAATCCTGATTGCTAACTTAGTCCTCTCATATTCCTCAGCATTTATATCCAAGTATGCCGATGCCCTAGTAACTCTTACTGCAGGGTTCATTGAGCTATTGGTTGCGATCCTCAATGACTGCCTGGGGCGTGACCTATCTGCCCCCTCCCTTGCAGAGCAATTTGCCATCGAGATGCCAAATCTGAGGGCAAATTTATCTATCGAGATGGCGAATCAGAGAGCTGAGTCAGCCATTGAGATACCGAACCTGAGGGCTAAGTTAGCTCTCGAGCGGCACCGAAGATCAGCCTCTGAGGCGAGTCATGAACAGGAGTGGGATTGGGCCCCACCCCTCATGTCTACCAGTATAGAGTCCAGCAGAGCAACTAGGACCATGTCTGAAGGGCTGTCTAGCTTCACCACCAGCGACGAGGGGGGCCCAGTGTGTCAGGCCACGATTGGATAGAGGTAGGGGCACAAGGTAGGAATCGGGGGGTGGACAGGATAGGGGTGGGCTGGGTAGGAGGGGGACAAAGTGGGCAGGCTCTTTGAGCTGCATTTTCTTTTCAATCTTTCCTTGTTCATTTTCTGAATGCTCGTAGAATCATCAATACAACAGATTGTCGGTATGGAATGACTGAATTTTATATTTAACAATGAAAACCTCATTGCTAGTAACTTGCTAGAGGTCTACTTGCGCGGCCGAGTTGAAGCTGGATACCGTGTTTCGGAAGGGATCAACAAACTAATGAGAAGCAGGCAATGGAGTGCCAAGATCAGTGATGTGATTTGGATGTACCGTAGAAAGTAGCAGGCTGCACACGATATAGACAATGAGTACGAGTAGGAAAGCTGTCAATGGAGCAAAAGAGATCTTAGCAATCTTAGCAAGGGCTAGGGAAGAATTGCCAGTGCCCCAGGAGGTAGTATTCGACAATAAGTGTCAGGCATTTCATGAAAATCTCCTGAGAGTTATTCTCCATGACAGTAATAATAACCTCAATAGATAGGTTTGGAGGAAAATGTACGAGTAAATTAGGCACTTGACAAAATGAACACATTTGTGGCAACAACTAGTCTTAACGTAAATTTACTGTAATGTAGAAAAATCCGGCACCATCAACACTGCAGAAGATAATAAATGTTATAAAGAGTGTAAGAGAAATTGTGATCGAAAAGAGTTTTTGTACAGTACTGTACAGTACATAGGATATTCGATTATCAAGCTTCACCTTTTTATATGTTGCAGCACAACAAAACGCCGACCGGGAAGAAGGGGAAAGAATGGCAGTTTTATCTCGCTGCTTACCAGAAAACAAATTCACGAAACTTAAAATTATGAAATTCTCCTCTCAATCGGACGTTTACACCCTAACCCACGATTTCTCTGACCCGTGCCGTGGTCGGTCCTGACCACTGGTCATGGCATACCGTAGGGGGGTGACCAGTGGTTATTAGATTTTAAAGGTGACCACTGGTCATGCCAACGCTGGGGCGAACCGCCGTGTAATAATACTGTGTTGCACTGCGGCAGCCATATGAACCATATTGGGAACGCCTGAGCAACAATATTTGGATTTCTTGCAAGGCAACCTATCAGACATTAACAGCGATACTGTTAGTGATACTTGTACCGGTGCGAGTATTACCCCGCTCTCCAGGTGGTTCAGTACTGAGGCATCGCACCCCAGCATCCACCACAAACTTGAATCTGAGCCCACCGATTCAACCCACAATATCTTCAACTCTTCAAGCTTCGATCCTGAACAACCTTCAACAGCAAACTATACGAATCGACATGGCTACGTCAGCCCATATCCGTCCAAGCGATACGGGCATAAGCTACGAAAACAGTTTTAACGTAACCAATAGCTACAACGCTACATATGTGGACGAGGAGCCCAAGATCCTCCAGTGGTTATCACCCCTAAAGCCTCACGTGCGCCACCAAGATGTGCGGACCCGCCGGCTGGAGGGTGTAGGGGAATGGTTTTTACAAACCGAGGGGTATCTCAACTGGCGCGATGGCAAGGATAAAGACAACTTGAATGGAGCTGTTCTCTTTTGTTCTGGGGCTCCGGGTGCTGGGAAAACCTATCTCAGGTAGGTAGATAGAACGATCCCCTATGTACTATGACAAACGAAAAAGGATGAACAATCACTAACAGTCGATGGCATTAGCTCTCTCGTGATAGATAGGTTATGTGATGAAGCTGTCAGGAATATTGCCGTCGCTTGTCTTTACTGCGACTTCTTAGAGCAGAAAGAGCAGACCCCCGAGAACATGCTGGGTGCCCTCGTCAAGCAAATAGTACGCGCGTTAGGATGTGTGCCTGGTGAGATCGATGATGCATTCCAGAAGTCAAAAAGAGAGGTTGGCGGTCGAGGGCTCCTTGTTTCAGAGGTTCTTAAGCTCCTACAAACAGCACTAGTTCCGCTTGATCGGGCCTATATCTGTATTGATGCGGTAGATGAATGCCTACCGAAGCATCTACCTGAATTTTTGCGCTCACTGCACACTATTTCCCAGCACTCTCCCAAAATCCGAATCTTCATCACAGGCCGGCCCCATATCCGGAGCGAGATCGAGGAATATTTCGCCGGGAATGCACAGTTTGTTCAGATGAAGCCAAAGAAGGAGGATATTATGAAATATGTCGAGATGATGTTAGATAACGAAGCGGACCGTGACGCAATGAACCCTAAGCTTAAGGAGGATATTATAGAACGTGTTTCGCAAACCATGTCCGATGTGTATGTAATGGTCGTTTTCTGTTCAAGACCTGGGAGGTGGCTGACCGTGTTGCCTAGATTTTTGCTTGTTTCCTTGAGAATCGCGGCAATCTTGGGAGAGGCAACAATCTACGAGCGACGAGAGCGGCTCGACGCTACAGCCAACGGTCTAGACTTAGCCGACGCCTATCACGCAACGCTGGACAGGATGAAAACGCAAAGCAAGGGCAAGTCAAGACTTGGGATGGCAGCCTTGATGTGGATCTCGCGATCAGAGCGGCCGATGAGCATCAGTGAGCTATGTCACGCCCTGGGCGTACGACTGAGATCCACGGGTATCAATCCTGAAAATGTCCCTTCCTCACAAACACTGTTGGCTTCCTGCCTTGGACTGATTACTGTGGATCAAAAGGGATCAACAGTGCGCTTGGTGCACTTTACTCTTCAAGAATACCTCAACAGTAATTCCGAAATATTTAAGAACTCATATGCGAAAATGGCAGAGGTTTGCTTGACTTATCTTAACTTCGATTGTGTAAACAATCTTTCGACTACCCTTAAAGATGCACCATCGACCCTCCCCTTCCTAAGATATGCATCATGTTGTTGGGGAATATATGCACGCCATGAAACTACTGAAGCCGTAAAATCACTTGCCCTTCGGCTTCTGAACAGATTTGATAGTCATATCTCAGCCAAGCTTCTGCTGTATTCAGATGACTACGCACGGCAATTCGTGGTGTATAAACCAAAACCAGAGGGATTCGGAGGACTTCACTGCGTGGCGTATTTTGGAATTGATGAGATCCTAACCTGTTTGTTGGAGGTGAAACATTTGGATGTGGAGGGGATCGATTGCTGTGGCCGTACACCCCTCATCTGGGCTGCCAGCAATGGGCACGAAAGGATCATAAAGACACTGTTGGCCCGCAAAAATACCAACCCAAACACTAAAGATACGAGGTTCGGCCGAACAATGCTGGGTTGGGCTGCGATGAGAGGGCATTGCGAAATTGTGAAGATGATTCTAAAATTGGATGGGGCTCATCCCGATTCACCAGATGACAATGGGATGTCACCACTTTCCATTGCTGCGTGGTATGGAAGGGAGGGAGTGGTGAAGTTGTTGCTGGAACGGGATGAAGTCAAGCCCGAGTTACAAGACAACGATGGGAGAACACCACTTTCCTACGCTGCCGAAGGCGGGGGTGTGGAGGTGGTTAAGATGCTTTTAGAACAGGATGAAGTTAGCCCGGAGTCAGAAGACAACGATGGGAGAACACCACTTTCTTACGCTGCCGAAGGCGGGGATGAGGAGGTGGTTAAGATGCTTCTAGACCAGGATGAAGTTAGCCCGGAGTCACAAGACAACAATGGGAGAACACCACTTTCCTACGCTGCCCAAGACGGGGGTGTGGAGGTGGTTAAGATGCTTTTAGAACAGGATGAAGTTAGCCCGGAGTCAGAAGACAACGATGGGAGAACACCACTTTCTTACGCTGCCGAAGGCGGGGATGAGGAGGTGGTTAAGATGCTTCTAGACCAGGATGAAGTTAGCCCGGAGTCAGGAGACAACGATGGGAGAACACCACTTTCTTACGCTGCTTGGTATGGAAATGAGGGAGTGGTGAAGTTGTTGCTGGAACGGGATGAAGTCAAGCCCGAGTTACAAGACGACTATGGGAGAACGCCACTTTCCTACGCTGCCGAATACGGGGATGTGGAGGTGGTTAAGATGCTTCTAGAACGAGATGAAGTTAGTCCGGAGCCACGAAGCAACAATGGAAGAACACCACTTTCCTACGCTGCCAAAGGCGGAGATGAGGAGGTGGTTAAGATGCTTCTAGACCAGGATGAAGTTAGCCCGGAGTTAGGAGACAACGATGGGAGAACACCACTTTCTTACGCTGCTTGGTATGGAAATGAGGGAGTGGTGAAGTTGTTGCTGGAACGGGATGAAGTCAAGCCCGAGTTACAAGACAACGATGGGAGAACACCACTTTCCTATGCTGCCGGAGACTGGGATGTGGAGGTAGTTAAGATGCTTCTAGAACGGGATGAAGTTAGTCCGGAGTCACAAGACAACAATGGGAGAACACCACTTTCCTACGCTGCCCAAGGCGGGGGTGTGGAGGTGGTTAAGATGCTTCTAGAACAGGATGAAGTTAGTCCGGAGTCACAAGACAACAATGGGAGAACACCACTTTCCTATGCTGCCGAGTACGGACGGGAGGGAGCAGTAAAGTTGCTCCTCTCACGGGATGGGGCCAACCCGGATTTGGCAGATAATGATTTCAGGACTCCACTATATTGGGCTTCCAAATATCGGTATGAGGGAGTTGTCCATTTACTCAAGGCTCATTTGGCTGCCCGGACCGTTGCACAAATTCACAATGTTCCGGCACCTTCTTCTATTGAGAATAATAATCAAGAGGCAACCCCGCTAGTCCAGCGCTCTTCTCAACCTGATATCAACATTAACACTTCCCAACAAAGTATTGAACCCTTACCCCTACCCGCAGTTCCAACTTTGCACATCCTTGCGAACAAATCCGAAACTCCCCCTCCCCATGTCACCATTAATTCTTGTGCCCCAAACCCAGAAACTCCCACTTCGGCCGCCACTGCAACGTTTGGCTTCACCAGAGCCTTCACATACCGTTTACCTAAGGGGCCACTTCCCGAATTTTCTGCGCATGCCTTTCTCTCCTCTCTGGCTAAAAAACGTTCATAATTACTTCCTAACTTAGCTATCCTAGCGGTCACACGTGCCTCCGCTTTTTCTTTTATAGCTTATGGAATTCCTTTTTGGCACTTTCCTCTCGTCCCTGTTTCCAGTTTACTTTCATTCTCTCGAATCAAATATGCCACTATTCTACTCCCTTTGAGCCGCAATCCTTATATACATCTCTCTAGTTATTCTGGGCCTTCATACGCGGCAAAGCTACTTTCACCCTCTTAGCCGGCAATCGGCAATTCTGCGGCAATGGATCCGGGAGTGGCAAATGTATTATATACTATATTTCTCTCTAGAAGATGAAAGCTCTATCAACATTGTCTACATGTTTCCTTCAACTATATCGTAAACCATGGTATCTGTTTTAGCTTTTCTAACTTACTGCGCCGGTGGCGTGCATGGACGTTTGTATAAAATCGGCGTATTATATCATAGGAGTTTCACCTTTTTTTATTTTTTTTGCTTTCCTTTCAACCTATTCAGGGGTGCCCCCTCTTTTATTTCTCCATGTTTAACTTATTCCTTATTCATCAATTTCCTAGCATCTCCTAGAGATCAAATATATATATACCGCGTAAATAAAAGTACTTTGGCTCATTGCAGTGTAAAAATAGATCTTCCTTATTTTATGTTCCGTGGGGACTTGTGAATTCCAGATCATATGGTCGTGATTCCAGGGCGGCAAAACCGGGAAAGTATCCCACAAACAGCAATCAATCGGCACCTAACAATGGTGTAACCTGCCATCTTCTGGTTCGAAGATTCTGAGTACAGGAGAGAACATTTTCTTTCCATCTCATTTAATTCAGGATATCAGCGTGCGAAAATGTCAGCAAGGGGAGGCCGTAGGCTGGACTATAAGCCTGAGTAGTATCCCGATAATGACTTAGACTTGATTCTACAAAATTCATTGAGTTTAGAGACTCAGACGCTGCAATACTAAACCCGCCACTCATCTAAGCTCTCTACCACTTCAGATCCAGGTTGACCACAGCGAAACTGATGCACACTAAAGTCGTCGGGAATGCTTCAGTACAAATTTCATCACGTGCGTGTACGACACAACTTGTTCCAGAGCTTACTCAGCACCATCACAGATAGTCACTCGCTACTGTATCCTCATGATAGGCCATGTTACAGACGACAGTTTTCCTTTTTTTTTTCTTCCCAATGTATACATCATGGAGAGTGGGAGCAGGAGGGGGAGGGTGAAGAAGAGTATATACTTCGTAAAAAAACAAAGCTGAATGAAATTCATTCCTCCTTCAACCAACGAAGATGAATACGCCCCTAGATGCGTATACATTTCAACAGATTCAACCAGCTTAAGGAATAAAGGTCCGGAGAATAACCCTTCCCTAGATCTGTCTCAGACAATTGGAGCTTTTCCATTAGGAGAAAAGCAAATTGAGTCTCTAGGGTATGACTGTCTAATAATTCAGTTGGCAAAGACTCACAGCTTCCAAACTGTACCTTAAGTAGGGTACTGTATGTAATGGGTTCATTCCTTAAATAATAATTCATCCTAGAGATATAGATCCCAAAAGCACCCGCCAATTATTTCCATGTACAGCCAAAAGTGTTCATGAAACCTTCGACAGAGATTAACGCAGCCTAAGGAATGGAGGGTATTGTGCAACTAGCGTCTCTATGTGGGAGGGGTCTATTCCCGGGGGGAGGGAAAAGCAGTTTCACGGACACTTTTTCTGGAGTGGTGGTACCGGTGAAGGTATTCTATATGTACTCGTACTTTTATTCACACGAGACTTCATTAAATATAGTAAGTTAGCCAAGACTGAGAAAAAGTTAACACATCCCCGAGATATTCTCAGCCATGTCATGGTGAGGGAAAGATTTTTTCTGGCCAAAGCTATAGGCCTTGGCTGCGATACGCTTGCAATATGAAAGATTGTGACAATCTAGTATTCAGTAGATTATCTATACCTGCACTCCCCAAACTCAACCAAAGGAGACAAAGCAAACATTTTCTCCCTCTCCAACTCATTCTTTCTTTATACTTTACTATATTACTTGACGAATCAAAAATGCACATGACTAAGAAACACAGAAAACACGCAGACGATTATGTAACGGAAGAAAAAAAAAAAGAGAAGGAGAGAGAGAGAGAGAGGGCTGAGGGCAACACAGGAGGATGTGTGGTTCACACACGACTAATTATGGGCTCCTAGCTCCTAGTTAACAAATAACAAATAAAAAAAAGTTTTTTTTTTTAACCGCCGAACGCGAATCTTCAGGTTGCGACCCTTCAGATCCAGAGCCGGAAACTGCCACGAGTTCCATTTGGAAACCCGCCTCCTACCTCCAAGTTCCATAGGGCAGCCAAGTCTAAAAGACCTGTCCTCCTACATGTCGGAATCAGGAACGATATCTTCCTGCAAGCAGGGAGGATCGAACCCCTTGGCTCCCGCTAGATGCACAGCAAGCGTGAGACTTAACCACCGGGCCAGCTAGGAATTTCATGGAATATAGATGTGTGAACTAATCCTTAACCTGCACACACAAACTTTTCTATTTTTTTTGTCTGGTGGTAAGGAAAACTAGTGTGATAATATTATTATTGTTATTAGACATACATGTCGGATAGTTTGTCCAAGCAGATGGGTAAATATTCTCATGAGAAGGTAAATTAAATTAAAGACATGAATAAGCTTTCCCTCTTTTTTTTTCTTTTTTTTTTAAAAAAAAAACAATTAATCACAGCGGGAGTATCATCAATGATGAATAAAGAAAGGTGCTGTATGTTTGCTTGAGAGTAATATAGGATCTTGAAAGGCATCCATACAGTAATTAGTATATAACATGGAGTATTACATCCTGTATCCACTCCACAGTATAGCACAGGGCACTAGCTGAGCCCGGGCTCCTCTAGGCCTCAAGGGGGGTGGCTAACAAATTCGAACTTTGGACTTCTTGCTTGATAGATACTTCATAATGTATAGGTGACTCACTTTTTGGTAAGCGTGCAACACATAATAGAATAGAAGATTAGATCACCAACCGCACAAAGAAAACCACTTGAGTGTATTGGAAGGAAATCTCTTATTCTGCTCTTTCTCTATGTACTAGGGACCTAGAGTTCTATAAATTATAAGACTATATCTCTGTGATGGCATGCATAACGTAGTAGCAAAACCAGTACGGTAGCATAAAACCGGTATGGCAGTATAATGATTCCTCAGATGTATACCATCGCTCAGCACCTAACTTAATATTGCCAGCACCTGGGCTGCCACCGGTTCAAAGACCTTGATTGCAGGAATGAATATCTCTCTCTTCCTTTCTCCCTTCCTTCCTTCCTTCCTTCCTTCCTCCTACTTGGATGGAAGCCCCCTGGGTACAAAAAGTATTGAAGTATTTATTTTCTTCCAATTGCATGTTGCCGCCGAGTGAGATCCCATGTCTTTCATAACTTTGTTTGTGTTACGTTCTTCTGTATGTATTGCAAGCATAGAAGGCTTAGGAGATCTCGTAATGCTAACCCTTCGCGCTTATGGTACCATCGTACCACAATATATACCTTACATCCATTCAGAAGTGCTTGGATTTCACTAACTTATTGCTTACGATACTCCATTTGTATTATCCCTTCGTATCAAGAGGTAGGTATGTAGGCAGGTCTAGAAGCTATGATTGAGTGGAGTACTAAATCGCCACCACTGGTAGGCACTAAAAATTGGAAACTCTGCTATGTGTTTACAGCCCTCTGCAAAAGTGTTCGTGAAACGGCATTTCCCTCACGCCGGGGAATGGGCCCCTCCCGCATATAGACCTCAATTGCACAACGCCCCCCCTTTAGGCCGCTTTGATTTCCATCAAAGGGAAACTCCGTTTCACGAACACTTTTGCAGAGTGGCTGTACCCTAAGGGTAACTCCAGCTTTTGTTCCCGCATGATGCATGGCACATGCCGGTACTTTATTTCCGGCAACTTCTACAACTAGATAATTTCGCTTCGGGAGTTATGCTGGAAGACAGATCCGCAACGCAGACTATAAAATATGCAGTGTATTAAAACCGGCTGATGCCATGATATCATCGAGCGATCTTCTCAAACGAAGTTACTTTAGACTACTCGAGTGGTTCTAGACAGCGTATTTTCAAGACTCTCCTGCGTAGCTCTGCTCCCGACCCCCTGAGGCGACATAAGTCCCCTCTCCGTTCGATTCTAATGACTCGTGATCGCCAACAAGCATATTCGCGTTCCAGTCATGTTCTTTAATCGCATAAAATCCGTGGGCTGAGTGAAGTCGTCGTGCTTATTTATCTTCTCTTTTTTATTTTCTCTCTATCAAGCTCTTTGATATCTCCAGTCTCAAAAGGTTAAGATGCGTACAGTCGCGACAAGAAAGTAAAGGGACACTAGCAGAAAACTCTCCTACTACAGGTTTAAAATGTCTCGAGTAATATCAATTTATAACTAATACTTCGTTCTTGCACCCTCTTTCTCAATCAAAGTCCTAATCCTACCAGGCATACCATCTATCATCCTATAGATCTTATTCCAATCCCATCTTCCCCATTCCTCCGCTCTTCTTCTGTTGTTTCACGTCGCTTTCCATAATCGTTTGTGGTAGGCATTTTGGGTTGTGGTAGTATTGACTGGGGTGGGAGATGGGTCAGGTTGCAATGACGTTATAATGCCGTTGCAACCATCCCACATTCACCCTTGGTTCATCCGAGCCTAATTCTGCTAGTGTCCCTTTACTTTCTTGTCGCGATTGTATATTGCTTGGGGGCAGACCGTATGCGGTCGGCCAACATTTATGTACATGACTAAGACATGACTAACCCAATAAATATAGAACATGCTTGAAGAATACCATTGTAAAACACTTTACTGAAATAGGTTCCATCACTCTGCACTCATACCCTACGCATCCATATCAACATCTGCATCCGCACACGCTATCCATTTCCATACCCCAACGCAACCACAAAGGTTCGAATAATTTGTTATCCGACCTCTTCTTGGCCTCAACACATTGTGACCTTTCCTATTAAACCTCATCTTAACGTCACCCCAGTATCGTCCCAACAGTTGCTTCGACCGTCCTTTACACCTCCTGTAGCACTGAACTTCTCCCACCGCCTATAATCCCCAAAAGATCGCAGACCTGCCACACGTGCCGTAAGACCTCTCTGGAATGTAAGGATATCACATGAGATCCTGCTAACGGTTGGCCAAAGTTTCCTCCAAGTTACTCGACACATCAACTCAATCTTGGGAAGGTGACAATGGGCGAGAGAAGGCAAAATTTCCACGAAATGCCAAATTTCTTGAGCGACACTTACAGCACAACTCTGGAGAGGATAAAGCGACAGCAAGGGCCCAAGGCGAGATACGGCATTGCATCATTGATGTGGATTTCATTGGCCGAGCGACCCCTACTTGTGGGTGAACTATGTCATGCGCTGGGAGTTAAGGTGGGGTCTCCGGACATAGATAATGCATGGATCCCCTCTATAGAGACTGTCATAGGATCCTGCATGGGACTAATCAGTGTTCATTATGCAACATCAACTGTCCGTCTCGTACACAATACTTTGCAGGAATATCTGCGCAACCATCTTGACGATATCTTTGAACGCCCCCATGCCACCATTGCCGAAGCTTGCTTGAGCTATCTAAACTTCCGATCTGTTCGAGAACTTTCCCCAGATCATTCAACTGCGCCATCAACACTCCCGCTTCTAAACTATGCTTCCTGTTACTGGGGAGCTCATGCCAGGAAACAGCTTCTAGAGTCTACCATACCCCTTGCGTTGGCGATTCTTGATCAATACCCCAAACATGCCGCAGCAAATCTTTTTTTAAGAAGCCTAGAGCTTCCTCGGAAATCTGATTTCACCGAATCGAAGTTTAGTGGATTGCACTTTGTTGCATACTTTGGAATTGATGTACTCATGCAAGCGCTACTTAGCACCGGATCGCCCAGAAAGAACCAAAGGGATATGTGGGGCCGTACACCTTTGGGACTGGCCTCTAGGAATGGGCATGAAGGAGTTGCAAAGATGCTGCTGGACCGAGGCGATGCCAAACCCAACTCAGCTACCAATAGTGACCCAATACCACCGCTCACTTGGGCTTGCGCCAATGGGCACGAAGAAGTAGTGGAGATGCTGTTAAGCCGACCCGATGTCCTCCCTGACCTGGTGGATTTGAATGGCCAAACACCACTCTCGCGGGCTGCGGCGCGTGGATGTACAATAGCATTACGAATGCTATTAGACAGAGCCGATGTCAACCCCAACTCAGCAGACGATGAGGGCAACACACCACTCGCCTGGGCTTGCATCAATGGGCACGAAGAAGTAGTGGAGATGCTGTTGGGCCGACCCGACGTCCTCCCCGACCTGGTGGATTTGTATGGCCGAACACCGCTCGCGCGGGCTGCCGAGAGTGGGTGTATAGGAGCGTTTCGGATGCTGCTCGACAGGGCAGATGTCAAGCCCGACTCAATAGACAGTGAGGGTTATACACCACTCTTTTCTGCTGTTGCGAAGGGGAACGAAGGAATGGTGAAGATACTTTTGAACCGAACCGAGGTCAATGCAGGTTCCATAAGTAGCTCTGGAGGTACACCGTTCTCTGAGGCCGCCTCCCGCGGGGGTGAACAAGTAGCAAAGCTACTGCTCGCCCGACCTGAGGTCCGCCATGACAGTAGAAATCAATATGGTGAGACTCCACTCCTTTCTGCCGCTGGCTGGGGCCACGAAGAGATGGTAAAGCTCCTATTGGACCTACCGGATGTCCACGCCGGCTCAGTAACTGTCCATGGTCACACACCATTGTCTACGGCGGCGAGCCGCGGGCAGACAAGAATAGTAAAGATATTATTAGAACGGTCCGATGTCGACCCCGATCCCGTGGATTTGCATGGCCGAACACCCTTATTGTGGGCTGCGGAAGAAAGTCATGAAGAAGTGGCCAAGCTGCTACTCGATCGAAACGGAGTGAACCCCGACTCTGCGGATGAGGATGGTCGAACTCCTCTCGCTTGGGCTGCCGAGCGTGGACATGAAAATTTGGCAAAGATCCTACTCGATAGAGCTGACGTCAACCCCGATTCTGCAGATAGGTGGGGTAGGAAACCACTCCATTTTGCTACCATCCGGGGACATGAAAAGGTAATCAAGATGATCCAGGCTCGAAGGCAAATCCTATCAACCACCGGTCAACCCCATTCACTCTCCTAAAGAGACTCAGCCCCCGAACCTGCCACTCTGCCACTCTGCCATTATTCAACCCCTCCTAGTGGTATCGTATTCTTCCACCAACACATATAACTTATTTCTTTTTAATTGGGCATTTGTATGATTTTGGTCATTCTATTTAGAGTTTTTCTTTCCTCATACTTCCTGATCAATTATGTCTTCATTCTCATTCCAGTTTACGCTCACATTTTCACCCCTAGCTTCCTGATGATAGTAATCCAGCCGATGGTACTTAAACCAGTGTATATTTCTATCCCCTAGGCAAAACCGAGTTCTCTTCCTCAATTCACCTACCTATCACATACAAAAGTGAAGACATTCAATAACTTTAGTGAACCTTTGTTTTTCATTTTTTTCATTTTTTATTTGTTCTCTCTCTTCTCCTGATTAAGTTAAATAACATTTAAGTTCATCATAAAAATTATTCTTAGCTTCATTTCCTTCCTCTCCACCAAACCTGTGTCTCCAGTGCTTTTTTCTCGACATTCGGTGTTTTACTGACTTTACAATTACGTTTTGATGAGTTCCAATATCTCCACCGCCGTGTCATTACTCATTCCCTCCGAATCCCTCCTGGTTCTTGTCCAAGCACGAACCGCTCATAGAATGCCTTCATCGGTTCTCACTCGAAATGAAGTAAGCCTCTTTAAATATAAAGTAGTGTATAGGGTTAACCAATTCACCATAGCATCCCCCAATGGACTCGCTTTCCCCTCTTAAACCAATTTGTTTTTGAAAGGGGTTGGACAATTAACTAAAGGTGTGCTCTAAGTTTGGTCGTAAGTTGTGGCCGAGCTCAATCGGGAGAGAAGAAATTGTCATCCGTATTCAGTATTCTTTATTCTGTGGTATCATAGCCTTAGTCTCTGAATTTTAGATTTTGACGCCAATGTTTTTTTTGTTTTTTTTTGGAAAGGTAGTGGGTATGTAAAGCGGGTTCTTCCCTTCTTTTCTACTTTTCTACTTTTTTTTTTTTTTTCTTCCCTGAGAAATATGACCATGACCACCACGACCGTGAGTGGAGTGCCAAAGGACGAACAAAATACAGATCAGCAAACTATGGTAAACAAGGGGAAGAGGGGAGGATTGGGGGAGGATGGGAGGAGGAGAGAGGGGGGGGTGGACTGGAGAAGTTGACGGGAAAGGTGTTGATGGTTAGGAGAGGGAAGGGTGATGAGAGGAGGGGTGAATGGGAGGATTAAAAGAACGACAATCATGTCACCAAAAGAGCGGAAATCCCCGCGCCCGACAACTAGTACCCCTTCTCATGTTTGCTTAACATTTTGTAAAATTTTAAACTAACAAAGGCGGGGCATTCTGGGGACAGGGTCTCCCCAAAAACCGCTGCGTGACTTAGTGCAACTTCAATGGTATGATATCTATCCAAATTGCTAGAAATTGCACATATCGGATTTCTTTACTCCCCCTTCACCTTTACCCTTATGTCGGAGATTTCTCAATATGGATCCATACTGCTCAATTCCCTATCGGAAGAGTGTCACCGATCATTTCCTGGAGCGATAAGCTCTCGGGTTATACACTCGAGTTTACTACTTTTTAACAGAACTAAAAACGTAGTCTTAAGGCTCCCATTAACTGTATCAAAAAAAGTAAAGTAGGCAAACCACTTCTACTTAAAGAGAAAGCTCTCCGAGTGAGAATGAGTCATTACGGACTACTTCCATCCTTCCCTGACCCCCCCCCCCGATACCATATCTCCTTCTCAACGTTTCCTATTCTATGTAATATATTACAGTCTACGCCTCATCCCTGTTTGTTATATTCCCAAACCATCATCGAATTCCGCAACAATATACACCATCCCAGAGTATCCCAGGCTCTTCTCCCCGAGCTCCTAGGTCCGTTCTATCCTACCTTCCGTAGATCGTACCGTATCCCCGCCAACTGGCCAGGCATGTCATCTACTACCTACCACCCTAGCCACTGCTCTTCTTACGACCGAAACCATTCCCGATACACGATCACATCGACACCACGGTGATGACACCGGTACAGTAACACACTTTCCTTCTCCAGCCACACTCCCACGCGGCAGCTTACGTATCCTAAGCTTGTACACCGCCACCACCAGCGAAAACCTGCAAAAGCAGTACTTTCCCCTCCGTATCTCGCTGGGAAGTCCTTCCTACCTACGTACCATACCGTAGCATGCTAATCCAAGTACCCTACCGTAGCAATAATAAACCCACGTATAGTACAACGCCACCTGAAATCTAACTTAAATCCCCCCGGCTGATAATGCTCTCTCTATCAACACAATTATACCCGTGGCGTAATCAGCTGGATGAGCCGAGCGTCTGTGAGGCACGTGACTTGTAAACCTTGTAAACCTACAGTGCTTTCCGGAAGGTGGCTAGATTATCATAGTGCTGAGAAAGAGAGAGCGCGTAACGTGCGGATATAGTCATGTGTAGATACGGATACCTGAGGTGAGTAAGCAAGTAAGGGGGTCATATTTTATTTCATTTTTCCCCTACCGCAGTTTACTATAAATGGTTTGGCAATCTCGGTGAAAGGGGTATGTTGCTTGTTTAGATTCCCTTTTTGGGGCGGTTTGGTTAGATTAGTGAGGCATATACCGTGGTCTACTACAAGATCGTTATGTAGGAACTTAGGGGTTCGGTGGGGGCCCTTTTGTGGGGGGGGGGGGTATCTCGGGAGTACAATGTCTCGCACATCGTGATGATGGGGAGTAAATAACAATTCTTGAGAGAATAATAATAATAAAGTATGTTGCTAGTGTATGCCGATCAGAATATATTTATCGGATCGGCCATCTAGGAGTACTTTCTCCTACTGTAGACATTGTGTGCGATGATCAACATTCGACTTTCCCTAAACTCGCCAAGACAGAGTGATAGAGTGTGATGACGGTCGCAAATCTCATCCTCTTAAAGGACCATGTTGACGTCTGCGGCCGTGTTGAGTTAACTTGGGAGTTTACAAAAAGGGAGGTTGGCAATCCCATCTACCATGGGCAATCTCCCTCCGTCGACAAATTTAGCATCATCATCACCATCACACATCTCTGATCATCAGTACTTGTGTTGTACTTACCCGTGACCGATCGGTGATCAACAGGGTCACTTCCACTCTTGTACCATTTCGCCCATCCATCCCATCCGCATCTAGAAACGTGTACTGTACCAGGGTGTAAGGGTAAGTGATCGGAACGAAAGTGATCGGCAGAGCTTGCTGAAGAAGTTAGAAATCAAGGAAATACTGCAGGAAACCCTAACCCAGTCCTGGTTGTATTGAAGAATTATTGCCACCGCCTACCAATAATCTAAAGATGACCATCATCATTGCCACTACAATGAAGACAAAGGGAACCAGAAGTCAGCATTTCCCAAATGACAACAAACGCCAAGAAACAACTCAGGATGAATGACTTTGGATTATTACCTTGTGAGATGAGGCAAGGATGAAGTGGAAAGATATTGCAGCTCTAGTTAATATCAAGCTGAGTACTTGCCATGATATCTATGCCTGCTCGAAGGTTGATAATATACCAACAAACAAACATCGAACCAGTCGACCACCAATTTTTGACAAGGCTGAGAAAGAGAAACTTTGTCTCTTCATCACTCAGGATAAGAGAACATGACAGTTAGGATGGGAGGATCTGTTAACTGAGTTAGGATATGCCTGCTCAGTTCGTACTCTTCATAATGTATGTGCTTCAATGGGATATCATAAGCGGCATCCTAGAAAGAAGTATATTACCCTAATCTTTACTGAAGCTTGAATTATTGCTAATTAAATTGAATTTTAGATTTGGTGTTATGGAGAAGAATCGAGCATTACGGGTTAAATAGTGTCAAGACCAACTTCATTGGACTTATGAAGATTAGATTCGGACTTTATGGACTGATGAGTCAACTTTTTCGACTACTGGCTTTGGGCATCGCCCATGGGTTCTACGTAGACCAGAAGAGGAGTTTCATCCTGACTGTATTGATGAAACTTGGGAATCAGGAAGGGAAAGTGTGATGATTTGGGGTGGGTTTTGTGGTGAGATGAAGTCTGAGCTCCAGGTTATTCCACCAGGGGTAAAAGTTGACTCCATCTACTATGTTACACATATCCTGGATCCGGTCCTGATCCCATTCTGGCATCAAACTTGTGAGCACTATGGATGGACTCAGGTTAGATAAGATACCAGTCTTTTAACTATGGAAAATTTACTAAGAATTAATTTAGGTTGTTGAAGATGGTGCTCCTGGCCATCAAAGATTCGCCAAACATTGTCGGGCGATCAACCAGGTCAAGATACTCCCATGGCCTCCTCAATCACCAGATTTAAACCTTATTGAGGCATTGTGGGGAGATATGGAAACAGAATTAGGGGAAACATTTGGGTGGATCAAGTATATTGAGGTGATTATTAGAGCTGTAAAGGCAATTTGGGATTCAATTGAGATTAGCCATTTAGATGGCTTAATCCATAGTATGCCAGAACGCCTTGAAGCTGTGATAGCAGCAGGTGGTATGGCGACAGCATATTAGAAAAGAAAAAAAAAAATTAGAATAGGAAATGATCTGCATTCCGATCACTTTTTTCCTCATGTTAAATTTGAATTCTAATTGGTTGCACGCTGAGATCTCATGATAATGGTTGGTCGAATTAGCGGTTTTCCGATCACTTTCCTCCCCACCCTGGTACTGTGCAACCCGGTGCGCAGATCCGGAATTCGACATCACGGGGTTTTGGAGTAGACACACGCACGACACCGTAGGTACAATAAGGGGACGAGTACACTATAACACAAGTACCGTAGTAGCCTATGCACGAGATAGTCTACGTATAGAGTATCTACCGTTCCGATCTGTAGAGTTTGTACCAGGGAGTCTAAATACAGTAGAGGACAACATTCCTGCAATCACGGAATAGTGTGGTGTGAAAGAGATATAGAAGGTAATGTTTGCCCCCCCCTCCCCGCGCAGTATCGCCTTATCTAGCAATTCAACGCGTCCCCGCCACATCCCGACGGGCCCTATGGAGAAAAGGGGAGTACGGTACTGTACAGTGGGGTACTGTCGAGTACAAGGTCCGGCAAGAAGTTATGGAACAGTTATTTCAGGTTAACAAGCCCAAATATATCCCTGTCTGTTCCGGTTAATGGTCCATACCCTTGTACCGGCACTTGAACTTACCCAACAAGCCAACCAATCAATATCATTAACCCTCCAAACGATGGCTTAAATGGACCATTACAGTACCACAGATACCATACAAAAAAAGGTATTGTAGCCACGGTACGGCGCTCCACCGCAAGCTGTTTTTAACCAACCAACCAAACCCCCCCCCCTTCCATCCACCGCGTTTAAGTCAATCCAAGCAATGCCAAGTTTAACCCCATGCCCACTTGCCGCTCGCTCGTACCAACTGCACCGCTGGTCAATGCATGCCCATTGCCCGCCCGCCTGCCTGCGTGCACACGCACCTCAGAGGAAAAAGAATGAACTACTCGAGTAAATCTATTTTTTACGATTCGCGGATAATTTACCAAGCGCGAACTAGAATAGGATAGAACAAAGCGAGAAAAGAAAAGAAAAAAAAAGAGAGACAAAGAAAAGGAAAGAAAGAAAGAAAAAAAAGCAACCTTCTCATTATATATATATATATTTTTTTTCCACCTTTACTTTCATTTAGCATCATCGTCATTGACGACGTGAAGACTTTTGAACCAGACACGTTTATAACACGACGTAACGTAGCATAGCATAGTATAACATGGTCGGTCGGTTGGATGGATGGATAGATGCAGCTTGACTTCATCACGCTTCTTCACTTCCTCCTCTGTTCAGTTCACTTTTGCGGTAGGTTATCCTTTCACTTCCGTTTCAGCCTGGGGATATATATCTATTCTAAGGGTAAAGTAGGTAAGGTAATGAGTGAGTGAGGGGAAGGGAAGGGGCAAAGTGCAACTTCTTATACCTTTTTTCATTCATTCCTATTTTATCCTCTTTAATTTCGTTCACGGGGTGGAGGAGAGAGGTGGTGAAGGATTGGTGGGTAAGGTATGTGTGATGATGTTGATGATTATGTTATTGTAATGGGTAGGCGTGAGCTATGATTAGTGTTGGCCCATAGGCAACGTGGGTGACAATAGCTTAATTTGACATACGCTGTTTTGCAATGTGTGAGAGGGGTCTTTTTTTAAATTATCCATACGTACAGTATATACACCGTGGGCATGCTGAGTGGTAAAGAGGAGGAAAGGGAAGAAGAGGAGGAGGAGGAGGGGGAGGAAAAGGTGATGTTCCGAGTTTATTTTTGCGGTATCGTACCGAGGGATTATTCCTGTTTGTGGGTGGGTATTCTACCATGCGCTAGGCCACGGTCTAAGGTCGCCCACGGTGCGGTGTGGAAATGTCATGGTATGAGGACAAGTACCTCTGCCGTACCTAGCTAAGTAAGTAAGTACAAGTACCGTACGGACAAGTACAAGTACATAAGTTGTTGAATCACCAAACATCTAAAATGGGTTGTCTTTTTTGTGTTGAATTTTGGGGATATTCTGTCTCTTTTCTTCTATCTTCTGGCTCGCCGGAGGTGAGGGTTTGGTATGAATCGAATAGATATGGTCAAGTACAGTACAGAAATTCTTGGGATCTTGTTTTTTTTTTTTTTTGGTTTTGTTCTCTGAAAGTATTTATTTGAATGACGAAGAAGTGGGGAGGTGGTTTTGAGGCCATCGGTGTAAGATATGAATGATGATACTATCTTAGACGAAGGGAATGGAAGAAATAAAAAATACGTGGTAAGCAGTAACTTAAGATATGAAAAATTTGTAAAAGTGAAAAAAAAAAAAAAAAATGTAGTGGGTTGAAGTGAAGTAAGTTTATATAAGTAAAAGCAAATAAAAAAAAACAAAAGGAAGAAATAAATAATGAATGTATCAAAATATACATAGAATTGAAGTGAAAAAAAAGAAAGAAGGAAAATCTCAAATCCCCGTCGTAATCATGAAAACCTTCCAATCCCACTTCCGAATCCAAATCCTACCCCACCAGTACTTGTTCTCGTAGTCGCAGACATAGGTTCAGGAACCTCATCTGTAGTAGTAGCAACAGAAGACCTAGAGTTCAACATCTTCATCCTCCAATTATACCCTCTGGACGAGCCACGTCCAAGCTTCAACGCCTCCATCTGTTTCAATCCCCTCAAGTTCCCTCCAACCTTTCTTGCCATGGCCTCCTCCTCATCGTCTTCACTGCTGCTACTTGAAGAGCTCTCCTCCTCAACCTGCATCTGCTGGTCTTCCCATCGTACGGAATAGCCAATCACCTCAACGCCCTCAGCGAAGCCGACTGCTCGTGCGCCCGCTTTTCGCTTCTTGCTGTTTCCATTCATCCGCGAGGCGCCCATCTCGATCGGGGCGGCGGAGAAACTTGTTGGAGCGGAGTCCCGGCGCGCGTTGAATTGCGTGTTGCGCTGGGTGGAGAGTGAGGTCGGGGACAATGGGCCGGCAGAGACTGGTGGAATAGAGGACTTGGAGAAGGTCCTGCGGGTCTCGCTGGTGATCTGAAGTGATAGCTTTGGAGGCGCGACACGGCGTTTGTTGACTGGTGCTGGTGCGAGGAGGGGTGCTGATGTGTAGTAGTCTGCGTGGAGGGAGGTTGGTGGGCTGGGTGTTCTTGCGTCTATGGGTGACGAGGGGAAGTGGACTGCGAGCATTTTGATTATGATTTGGTGGTAGGTGGTAGGTTGATAGTAGTACGGTAGTAGTAATAGTAGTAGTATGATAGTTGTACGAAGTACGAAGTAGTGTAGTAGAAGTAACGGTGGTAATATCAAGCTCCTGAGCCTTTTTACCAAGCAAATGCAAATGCAAAATAAGAACAAAGAATCAAAAAGGTGAAAAGTAGAAGCTTTATCCTCAAAAAGAAACTGAAGACTTGTTCGTCTAATTACTTACCAGATCTCGGGATCTCAAAGCCCTTATGTATTAGTTCAACAATCTGTCATTCTTCCCCCTTCTTTCCTTTTTTTATTATTTTTATTTCTTTTTTAAACCTCCCCACCCACACACCACCACCACACCTTCTTTCTGTCCCGCTAAGCAAAAAACACCCACACGTCTATTCTTGCCCGCTGCTGTTTTAGGATCCGCGCAGGGGCGAAAGGGTATATTTAGTCCTCAACGAGTTAAAAAGAGTTATGACCCCCCTGTGCCCTCTCACCAATCAGAGATTCCCTCGTGTTTAAATCTACATTTTCATCCTCGGTTAGGTTGATATGGTGGGAGAAACGGTTGCAAAGAATAAATGAAAACTGGGTTGGGCAGGAGGAAAGACAGTAATTGGTCGCCACCAAGTATTTTTTGCCATCGATTCCGAGAGAAGAACCAACCCAATCGACCAACCCCGCGTCGGCCTCTCATCCCCAATCAAGAGATTTAATCAAATCGATCTACAAATTTCCCCAGTACGGTAATAATAGTAGGAAAGGCAAAAAAGAAGGGGAACCCGTTGGTTGGTTGGAATGGATTCTACTTGTACTTGTGACCCGGATAAGCACCTATTTTTGCAAAGCACGCGATGTATCCTCTACCTTTCACTATCCCACCATAAAGATCCAACAAGTCTGGGCCATAAAAACCCTCACACACCTATTTTTATACTGTGTTCGTTGAAAAAAAAAAAAAATGAAAAAAAGAAAAAAAACCCTCCTTCCCAGCGTCCCACACTCGCACCGCTCTACAAAGCGATAAGTTAATTCGTGCCCCGATTTGACACCCTGTAGATCTTTGCAAAAACCGGTTTTTATTTTATTCTTTTTGTTCCTCCCCACACTCTCGCCAGTTGAGTGGTCGAACCAACAGCCAAGCTTCCAAATTAACCTAACCTAACCTAACTGAAACGAAAAAAAATACCGTTTTTATTTTTATTTTTATTTTTCGCTTTTTATATTAAACACTGAGGAAGCAAAGTGGAGATATAATATTCCTTCTTACGAGTCCTCTCGTGATATGCTACGGTAGTGCCCCCGACTGACCTTAGTCCCGCAGGGTATGATGATATAGCGAGCGAGGAAATACCGTTACCTGCCCATGCTGAAATACGGTAGGGGGCAGCAAGCAAGCAGGAGAAGGAAGGATTGATCACCCGGCTCTGAAACAAACCCTAAACCACCAGGTATTCGGATGGATTTGGGTAGGTCGCTGTGTTTTAGAGTTCTTCGTCGTTTCATTTGTATGAGATGTCGTTGATGCGAGCTTGCTTGATTGCTTGATCGCTTTCTATCTTGGGAGCAGGGGGGGGGAAAAATAAAATAATAAAAAGAAGGCTACTACCGTATTATGACGAGTATGAGTAAAGTGGCTGTGAAGATTATTGTCGGAGAAAGATTTTTTGTATGCACAGTGGCTGAGGCGGGTAGTCAGGGCATCCTTTAACTATTCTTCACACGTAACTTTCCACCTCTTCCTCATACCGTATCATAATCGTAAAGAGAATAGAAGAAATAATAAGCAGCCATGGTATATTAACAGAAACCTCGGCATCCTACGTGCAAAAAGGAAGGAAAAAAAAAAAAAGAAGAAAAAAAAAAAGGTTTCATCAAAAGCCACTAAACACATTTGATATCACAGCACAGCACAGTAAGAAGCGCAGGCACTTTCCACGCTTTCAACTTCCTCACCATACCATGGCGGCTCCGTGCTCTAGACTAGACTAGCATCTGTTGCTGCGTCCCGAGAAACGGACGCCAACGTGGCGCGGCCACGGCACTAATCTCAACACGCACAAGTACCGTGCTTTAGAGTACAAGGTCCAGCAAGAAGTTATGGAACAGTTGATTCAGGTTAACAAGCCAAATATATCCCTGTCTGTTCTGGTTAATGGGTTCATACCCTGTACGTACCGTACCGTATCGCAGGTATGCTAATAAATCCCAAGCAAGCAAAACCCTAACATCGGTGGTGGCGCGGAATAGCCTTTGCTGGGTTTTTGGTGTTTAGTGTTTGTTTGTTTGGTGCTTTCTTTCTTTCTTTTTTTGGCATGGCATTAGATTGGGGCCCTACGGAGACAACTGCGATATCCCCAATACGACATCCTGCTGGAGGAGGTCTAGGCGTTTGGTGATAATGTCGAGGCGGGATAGGAAGGAAGGGAAGGGGAAAGGAGAAACGGTGATAATGAAACGGAGAAGAAGAGAAAGAAGAAGAAAATAGAATTCCTCCACCTTGCCGAAACAGTCGGATTCACGTTTTGGAGGTTATGGAAACTTGACAGCCTTATCTTACCTTCCTGCTTTGATGACTGGATATCCTACGCACTATCAATCTCGATATTAGGAGGAGCCTAGAACAGCTAAGTTCTCATAGTTTCAGCGATTAAAATACTTTTTTTTTTTTCCTTTTCTTTTCTTTTCTTTTCATCCCTACTATACTCTACTTGTAATTAAATTATGTGCGATATGATACTAACTCCTTCCTTCCCAAAAGAGCGCTCGGGGTTATGCTTCGGCACTCCAAGTAAGTATTTATAGCACAACAAGGCGACCCGATCAAATCTCGTGACAAAAATCACAACCTCTCACTCATGTATCCATTCACCCAGCCTGATCCCGGACCCCATCTCCCTCCCCACGCAGGAGGAAGAAAAGGAGCAAACGAACAAACCCAATGAAAGAAAGAATCCGGTGAGCACAGTTTTACCATACTCTGCAGTACCCGCGAATTTACAGAGCCTTACTGTACTCGCTTCCTTTCCTTTCCACGAACGGTTCATAATCGCAATATCTCCGTAGCATGCCAGGATATTGGCCTTCCCCCCGCGATACCCTACTTACAGTAAAACCCAGCTGCCAGCAGCATAGACTACAAAACATACGCCCTCACCGGCCCTCAGCACCACCCTGGATAACCAACGGCTCCAACTCCTTCTCGTACCATACGTAAACTTTTCCTCTCAGCCCGGCTGGCTAGCTAACAGACTGACCTCACTTACAGATAGTACTGCACTCTTCATCAATTTTTAAATTGTTTTTTTAAAAAAAGATACACTCCCTTTGGAAGCCGCTTCACCGGTGGCAGGGAGGGGGGGAGATGGGGGTTTTCTTGTTTTGCTGCTTCGGGATGTGTTGAGGTGGACTCGCCGGGGGGGGAGAGAGGCACTTTACTGTATCGTGACTTACGGTGCTCTAGTTTACTATTATAACTTAACAAGGCGGATCGGGTTGGGGTGGATGTTGTTGTTTTTGATGTTGAGATGGAGAGATTAGAGCCTCACGTGCGTTGCACAACACAGAGCGGAACGTACTGTAACGGGTTGGGGTGGGTGGGACGGACGGGTAAGGCTACATGCGTAAGGCGGGGGTGGATGTGGGACTTTTTTTTTTTTGTGTGCGTTTCTTTTGGCGTTTGTTGTGTTGTACGTTTGTGAAGTTGGAGGAGGTTGGGGAGTGCGAATGTGTGAATGTGTGAATGTGATGTGAGGAATGATACCGTAGGCCATGCTTTTTACCCACCAGTGGTATCGTACTGTATTCCCACTGAAGAATAAAATAAGTTAAGGCGAGCCATTATGATAAGGCAATGGAACCGTACGCGATTCGGATAATGAATACAATATGAGACTTGTGTTTATCCTCTAGGGCGGGATTGTTTTACGAATGTCGTATCGTGTATAAATACTACTGTTTGATATACCAGTACCCCTATCACCATATTATCATCTATCGTACGTACACCCTGAGCAGAACCCGCACAGTTTACCGTATCGCATACCATGTCTACATGTATAATCCCATACTTACCTTATTATCTCAATCACTAATACCCCCCCCCCACCCAATAAAACGCCAAAGAAAACGAAACAAACCCATCTCTCAAACCTCCTCCCTTCCCGTCGCACCTATTAATACCAAACCCTAACCCCTTCCACCCAAAAAGAAAACTCAACGATAAAGATAAACCACCATACGGGTACATACCCTTCCTCATTAACCGTTCTCGTCCATACTCAAATAGACTTCCCCTCTCCACAAAGCCAATTGGCCACCTCAATCCTCCATCTCTCTTCAGGAAATTAAATTACCCAACCGTGCGCGATCTTAGCATAGCTAACACAAACCGCACCTATGTAACTTAACACCGTTCATTATCCCAGCCAATCACACCCGTCACAAAAAAATTTGTTTTTTGTTTTTTTTTACACCACAGTAACAAAGTCTAATTGGTCTCCACATTGCCATGTTTGCTTAACTAACCTCGGCCACGATATCTACAAATTAAAGCGCCAATAAAAACCTCCATCCGTGAGTGATCATTTGTGCGGAATTCTATTATAAGTGTGCGCTACTGTACGCTTAAGTTAATCGTTGTGAGCGGTGGTTTTTGGAGCCCCGCTTGAGCGTTTTTTTTTTCTTTCTTCTTTTCTATTGGGTTGTTTGGAATTGCTGGGGTGTCACGCGAGGGGGAGATTGGCGGTGGGGTTGAGGAAAGTGAGGTGAGTGGGGGTGCGGGATATATTCTACGGTTTGGTGGGTGGAGGTGTGATTGGTGTGGTAGGGTGCTGTGCGGTACGGTGGTACAAGTTGGTTAGGTTAGGTAAGATATTGTCGTGCATGATGCGGCGGGAAGGAGGTGGTGGATGTTGATGTTTGCTGGTTGGTTGGCTGGTTGCGTTCCGGGTTTCACTTTCTTTCTTTGCGATGGTGATGGTGGTTGGGGGTTGTGCAGTGCAGTGCAGTGCAGTGCGTGCTGTACGGTGGTGTAGCTTGTCCTACTGTACGAACTTTGGAGATGGTGTTGATGGGAGTGGGGACGTCGTACGGTAATAGATTTCACAAAATACTGTTTACAGTAGTATGATATGATATGGTAAAGTGGCGGGTGTCTAGAGCATGAACTGCTCTGTTACAAGTTAGTAAGAGCGGGGTTAACTTTCTCCGATGTACTTTTTTCCCTCTTTTATTTTTTTTTTTCCTTTCTTTTTCGCTCCTTTTTCAGCTTTAGTCGCGGTCATATATTGTCACTCTGGTTCGTTGTCGGCGATCGGTGATAACTTTAGGACTTGCGATCGGTTATCAATTTATTTTTTATTCCCTACGATATCATAGATAGCACGCAAGCTCATGACATTATCGCAATAGAGATGTGGGGTTGGATTTGCAATGATTTAAAACTTGAAGGTGCTTATTATGTCATGCTTTACTCGTACAATGCTCAAATCGGGGAGTTTTCGAGCTTGTCTAAAATTTAATGAAGGCTTAAGTCCATTTTTAAAGGAATCGGGAATGTCTCATCAGAGATGCGATTGAAAGAGCTATGGATAGTACGATACCTAAATGAAGGAGCTCTATCCTGAAAAAGCTATTATTATATAACGACAGAGTTCCCGTCTCCCGTCTCCTCTCCACATTCTCGCCCCGCCGTAAAGCATAACCAGATATGGCTAACCACTTAAACACCACCAATCACTCTAATTACGGGCACTATCAGCTAAACTAAACTCGTACAACCACCAACCAAAGCCAACTACAGTACCATATCTTCAGCGCACACAAATCCATAGCAGTACCATACATTCATACCTTCTTGGCAGTTTTTATTTTTATTTTTTAAAAAAAACGTGACTTAATCCACCACCCAAGCTGAAGCCCCACACCAACATACGATCACTCCGAACCACACCCCAAACCCCCGAATTCATGCGTGTCAAGCAAGACCACCGCTTCAACTCCGCAATGTACAGTATGTAGCCTCCCCCACAGGTATCCTCGCTACCGTCGGTATTGAAAGTATCTATCATACTTGGCGATCTAAAAACTACGAGTACCGTACAGAGCTGTATGCTGCGTTACGGCACTGAGAAACCCTGCATAGCGTAAGCTTAATTCCCTGTGCCACCAACAAATCGCCCAACCAACCAACCAGACAAACAAACAACTGTAGGAAACAAATGGCGTGCGCTGAAAAAATACTGTACATGCACGAAGGAGAGGAGAGGGGTGGTGTACCACGGTCCGCCGTGGGGGGGTTGTAAGGGGCTAAACTAAGTTAAGTTAAGCTAAATCGGGCAAGTACTCGAGGAATGCTGCTGAATTATGGAATGGTGCTTGTAGCTGGTGGGGTGGATATGGGTCTCTTACTCTGTGGGTAAGGTACATTAATGCCTGGATGAATTGTGGAAATTAAGCCCTCTCGGAAACTCTACATAAGTAAGGGAGTATTGTACTACACTATGCTTATACCTACATTGGGGAATAACACTTTTATAGATCAGTGTGTTCAAAGAGGCAGAACTTTATTATGGTTTGCAGTTGCCCCTTTTTTTCTTTCCTGTCTTGCTTCCTTCTGACTAGCGCTGTGCGGGAGATAAACATGCAAATAGTAGCCTGTCAAAGCATGCTCCGCCTGTGATGACCCAAGATATACTAACGCCCTGAGGTTACCCACGTAGATTACCTACGGCACCTACCTACACAATCTCTAACTCCCTCCTACCAAAACCCCACATAACCCGGTTATACTCGCGAGTAAAGCCCTCCACTATAATCCACCACAAATACCGCCCCTCGCTATCGCACCTATCCACTCTGGCACAAAAGCAGCACACGGGACTCTTCATGTAGGGTAGTGAAGATCCGGTGAGTACCTAGATCCAAGGGTGGCTGGTGCGGCAGTATATGGTGGGTTTCCGATGATAGCAGTATGAATCATTGAGGTGTTTTTTCATGATTTTCATTTTTGAAAAAGGTCCGTTAGAGTGCTTTAGTCATATATAGATCTGGGTGGGCTTGAGTTGTTTAGTTTGGTAGAGTTTTTATGGTATCACATGTAGAGATGCGTAGGCTGGATCACTGGGTGTCACTCGGTAAATTTTCCCCCTTGCTTAAGCGGGGGGGTTTTTGGCTGTTGGTTGGGGGTGTGATTATTCTAATGAAGGAGAAGGGATGAGGGGGCAGGGGGAGGTGCAGTACTTGCCTGGCTGAGGTTGGTGGATTAGGAATAATTCGGGTTTAGTAGCGAGAGAGAATCGGTATTCGGAAGTACGTGTGAGGTAGCTTAGTTGTGGCAATTAAACACAGGAAGAATTAGGGGATACATTCCTCCACCATACTGCATTTCACCTTTCTTTTGGCATAACAGTCTAACCTAATCATCAGAATTTGGGTTTGTCATTGCTCAGATTTAATGTTGCATAGTAGGTTATGTAATCAAGGTGTTCCTTTGGTATTACGTGGTGTTACGCATACCAATAGTGGTGGCAGGAATGCATACCTTATGGACTACATATGCATTCCTACACATGTCAGAGATGTCTTCCATTGTATTTGCCTTCTTAAGTAGCGCGTTTCTTCCCCTCCTTTCTGAGAAATCATCTATTTCTCCTTTTTATCTAGTCAACAAGCGGCTTCTTTCCTTTTTCTCAAGACACAATTCGTGTAGCATTCATTTCAACATCTTCTATTCTTGAAATGTATGCTAATATCACACCTGGCTACACTTTTCTGACTTTAGCCCCTAGTTACGATATCCCTGATCATCGAATATCACTCGCCTTTCCACCTCTGTCGACCTCAAGCCCAGAAATAGATTACTAGGATCTCCAAACTGAGATACCTATAAGTCGTGGGCAAAGAATGACACTGAGCACTTCTAATCCATGTTTTAACAAAACGTTCCCAACCGTAAGAGATAGTAACAAACCCTCCCACCTGTCAACTAAGACCTACATTACAATTTCTTATATTTGTACTTTAGAATAATCTCAGATTCCACGTAGATAATTGCGCTAGCTCGCTTATACAACATTCAAAGCCCATCTCGGGAGTACATAGATAGTATCTCTCACCAGCGGGCAATTGCAGACTCGGGAAAACCAGCTCGAGCCACGATTAGTGAGCATCCATTACTTCTCACTCGCTTACTCTATTCTGCAAGAAGTGAGGAAAGAACACGATGTAAAGTGGAATGCAACAACGCACGAGTTTTCAATAACGGTGTTAGCCTAAATGTAAAACAATTTAACCCTCCGCAGAGAAGACCAACACCACACAATCTATCTATCTACATAGTATAAGCAGATGTTTTGAAGCCTCGAACAGTTCCCATTGGCTGGAATTGAGATGGGAAACATTTTTGTGCCACTAGCTGGGTGGAGGTTTATTTTACGATTATTTAACAGGATTCCCTTGGGCGGTACTTGAATCAACAGAAGAAAGCCGTCACAAAAAAATGTTTGATCATGCCATGATGTGTTATGTAAAAATGTCAGTTTTTAAAGTTTATTTTACATCGCAGCATGCAGTGTTGAGGAGAGGAGAAGTGCTGATTAAGTCAATAGTGATAGAGCAATTAGGATACAAGCTGGGAAAGACATCTACCACTTAGAATGTGATTGGTGGCAAGTGTGAGAAAAATGGCCATCCTTATAATCTATAGAAGGCAAGAGAAAGCCGGCCTATAATGTGAGTGAGAATCTTGCACCATGACAAAGCTCAATGTTCAACAAGAGCTGCAAGAAACTTCTTTTCTGCCTGCTTTAGGAGTAAGAATTCAGAATGTCATGACAACTTTGGGAAATTAAGGACTTATGAGCGAGGCTGGTTTTGATTAAGTGAGAGCTGGTGGGTAGCGAGATTTTAGTAAAAGTATTATAAATATTACTGTAACGAGCCCATGTCCATGTATGTATATGTACAGTACCGGTAGGTTTGTTTACGCGATATATATATTTGATCTCCAGAAAATGTTAGAGAATTGACGGGGGGGAATAGGTTAGGCAGAGAAATAAAATAAAAGGCACTTCCGAACAAACAAAATGGGTTGAAAAGAAAGAGAGAAAAAAAAAATCGAGAAGAAATAAGTGAAACTCCTAGCTAAGCTAACTTTTTTTACAAATGCCCAAGCGTACCAGCGTGGCAGTAAGATAGAAAAGCCAAAACAGATACCGTGGTTTGGCATGTAGTTGAAGGAAATATATAGACAATGTTAACAAGTAATAACAACGGTGAAAGCTTTCATCTTCCGGATAGAAATATGGTATAATGCATTCGCCACCCCAGCATCCATTACCGCAGAGTTGCCGATTGTCGGGTGAGATGGTGAAAGTAGCTTTGCACCGTATGGAGGCCCAGAATCGCTAAAACGGTGCATATAGGGGTTGCGGTTCAAAAGGGGTAGAATGGTGGCTTATATGCTTTGAGGAGAGAATAGAGGCAAAGTGGGGAAGAGAGGAAAGAGTCGGAAAGGAATTCTACAAGTTGCAAAAAAAGGTGGGGCACTTATGACGGCTGGAATAGCTGAGTTAGGAGAGAATTATGAACGCTTAGCGCTTTTTGGCTAGAGACGAGAGAAAGGCTTGCGCAGAAAATTCGGGAAGTGGCCCCTTGGGTGAACGGTAAGTGAATGCTCTGGTGAAGCTAAATGTTGCAGTGGAGTGGGAGTTTCTGGGCTTGGGGCACAAGGGTTAATGATGGCGTGAGGAGAGGGAGTTTCGGATTTGTTTGCAAGGGTGTGCAAAGTTGGAACTGCGGGTAGGGGTAAGGGTTCAATACTTTGTTGTTGGGAAGTGCTAATGTTGATGTCAGGTTGAGAAGAGCGCTGGACTACCGGGTTTGCTTCTTGATTATTATTCTCAATAGAAGGAGAGGGTGCCGGAACATTGTGAATTTGTGCAACGGTCTGGGCAGCCAAACGAGCCTTGAGTAAATGGACCACTCCCTCACGTTGATGTTCGGAAGCCCAAGATAGTGGGGTCCTGGCATCATTATCTGCCAAACCCGGGTTGACCCCATCCTGTGAGAGGAGCAACTTCACTGCTCCCTTCCGCCCGTACTCGGCAGCATAGAAAAGTGGTGTTCTCCCATAGTTGTCTCGTGACTCGGGATTGACTTTATTCCGTTCCAGAAGCATCTTAACCACCTTCACATTCCATCCCTGGGCAGAATAGGAGAGTGGTGTTCTCCCATCGTTGTCTTGTGACTCGGGCTTGACTTCATCCCGTTCCAGAAACAACTTCACCACTCCCACCCTTCCATACCAAGCGGCGTAAGAAAGTGGTGTTCTCCTATTATTGGCTTGTGGCTCTGGACTAACTTCGTCCCGTTCCAGAAGCATCTTAACCACCTCCACACGCCCGCCTTGGGCGGCATAGGAAAGCGGTGTTCTCCCATTATTGGCTTGTGAGTGGGGGCACACCTCATCCCGTTCCAGAAGCATCTTAATCACCTCCACATTCCCTTCTCCGGCAGCATAGGAAAGTGGTGTTCTCCCATCCTTGTCTTGTGACTCCGGACTAACTTCATCCCGTTCCAGAAGCATCTTAACCACCTTCACATCCCCGTATCGGGCAGCCTAGGAAAGTGGTGTTCTCCCATCCTTGTCTTGTGACTCCGGACTAACTTCATCCCGTTCCAGAAGTATCTTAACCATCTTCACATCCCCGTAACGGGCAGCATAGGAAAGTGGTGTTCTCCCATTGTTGCTTTGTGACTCGGGCTTGACTCCATCCCGTTCCAGCAACAACTTCACCACTCCCTCCCTTCCATACCAAGCGGCGTAAGAAAGTGGTGTTCTCCCATTGTCATCTGGTGACTCGGGATGAGCCCCATCCAATTCTAGAATCATCTTCACAATTCCGCAATGCCCTCTCATCGCAGCCCAACCCAGCATTGTTCGGCCGTACTTCGTGTCCTTAGTGTTTGGGTCGGTATTTTTGCATTTCAACAGTGTCTTTATGATTCCTTCATGCCCATTGCTCGCAGCCCAGATGAGGGGTGTACGGCCATAGCAATCGATCCCCTCCACATCCAAATGTTTCACCTCCAACAAACAGGTTAGGATCTCATCAATTCCAAAATACGCCACGCAGTGAAGTCCCATGAACCCCTCTGGCTTTGCTTTATGCGAACCCATGTGTGGCCATCCGTAGTCATCTGAAAGCAGCAGAAGCTTGGCTGAGATATGATTATCAAAGCGGTTCAGAAGCCGAAGGGCAAGTGATTTTATGGCTTCAGTAGTTTCATGGCGTGCATATATTCCCCAATAAAGTGAGGCGTATTCAAGGAAGGGGAGCGTCGGCGGTGGAGGGTAAAGGGCAGCCGAAAGGTTGTTTACACAATCAAAGTTAAGATAGGTCAAGCAAACCTCTGCCATTTTTGCATATGAGTTCTGAAATATTTCGGAATTACTGTTGAGGTATTCTTGAAGAGTAAAATGTACCAAGCGCACTGTTGATTCCTCTTGATCCACAGTAATCAGCCCAAGGCAGGAAGCCAACAGTGTTTGTGAGGAAGGGACATTTTCAGGATTGATATCCGTAGATCCCAGTCGTACGCCCAGGGCGTGACATAGCTCACTAATGCTCATTGGCTGCTCTGATCGCGAGATCCACATCAAGGCTGCCATCCCAAGTCTTGACTTGCCCTTGCTTTGTGTTTTTATCCTGCCCAGCGTTGCGTGATAGGCGTCGAGCCGCTCTCGCCTCTCGTAGATTGTTGCCTCTCCCAAGATTGCCGCGATCCTTAAAGAAACAAGCAAAAATCTAGGCAATACGGTCAGTCATCTCTCAAGTCTTGAATAGAAAATGACCATTACATACACATCGGACATGGTTTGCGAAACACGTTCTATAATATCCTCCTTAAGCTTAGGGTTCATTGCGTCACGGTCTGCATCGTTATCCAACATCATCTCGACATATTTCATAATATCCTCCTTCTTTGGCTTCATTTGAACAAACTGTGCATTCCCGGGGAAATATTCCTCGATCTCGCTCCGGATATGGGGCCGGCCTGTGATGAAGATTCGGATTTTAGGAGAGTGCTGGGAAATAGCGTGCAGTGAGCGTAGAAATTCAGGTAGATGCTTCGGTAGGCATTCATCTACCGCATCAATACAGATATATGCCCGATCAAGTGGAGATAATGCTGTTTGTAGGAGCTTCAGAACCTCTGAAACAAGGAGCCCTCGACCACCAGCCTCCTTTTTTCCCTTCTGGAATGCATCATTGATCTCACCAGGCATATACCCTAACGCGCGTACTATTTGCTGAACGAGGGCACCCAGCATGTTCTCGGGTGTCTGCTCTTTCTGGGCTAGGAAATCGTAGTGAAGGCAAGCGACGGCGATATTCTCGACAGCTTCATCACATAACCTATCTATCACCAGAGAGTTAATGCCATCGACTGTGAGTGATAGCTCATTCTTCTTCTTTCTTCCCAGTTCATAGGGCATCGTTATACCTACCTGAGATAGGTTTTCCCAGAACCCGGAGCCCCAGAACAAAAGAGAACAGCTCCATTGTCTCCATCCTTACCATCGCGCCAGTTGAGATACCCCTCGGTTTGTAAAAACCATTCCCCTACACCCTCCAGCCGGCGGGTCCGCACATCTTGGTGGCGCACGTGAGGCTTTAGGGGTGATAACCACTGGAGAATCTTGGGCTCCTTGTCCACATACTTGTATGTGGTGTTGTAGCTGTTTGTTACGTTAAAACTGTTTTTGTGGCCTGTGCCTGTATCGCTTGGATGGATATGGGGTGACGGCGCCATCTTCTTTCGTGTGATTTGTTGAAGGTTATTCAGAATCGAAGCTTGGAGGGTTGAAGATATTGTTGGCTGAATCAGTGAACTCAGACTCAAGTTTGCGGTGGATGCTGATGGTGAGATGCCTCAGTGCTGAACCGCCGGGAGAGCGGGGTAATCCTCGTACAAGTATCTCCAACAGTATCGCTGCCAACGTCTGACGGGCTGCCTTGCGAGATATCAAAATATTGTCACTCGAGCGTTCCCAATGTGGTTGATAAGCCTGCCGCGGTGCAACACAGCGCTCGAGTATTATCCCAGGGCGGTTCACTCTTAGGATACCGTAAGTTACCGCTCAGCTAAAACATTGAACCAACTACTGTAATAAAAGCTGCTATGCACATAGACTTTCTTCGTATCATACAGTACTCAACCCCCACTGGATTGAATGCCGAGCAGGCAGGATTAACCACCACCCCTCTATCGTTGCAGATATCTTAATTTTACTCTACCAGAATACCAGCAGTGAATCATTCGCACCACTCACCACTCTGTTCACCTCACATTCTGCCCAACAGCCTCAAGGCAGAACAATCCTTTAATTACAGTATTACGCATCTGGCGAGGTTGGCCTCAAAAAAGTGAGCAGAATGGCATGCAACAACCTAAACCATTCTACCTCATGTTTTCCATTCAATACATTCTGAAGCCGTAAAGAAATTGAAAAATTGATTCTTTAGTCCAAGATTCTTTCAAGTACCTCCCCAAGAGCCCACAGACTATCAAAGAATTGTTGACCACTTTGGCATGTCATATTACTGTATTGTAAACTCGAAGTTCAAAAAAAAGGGCCAAGCCTGACCATTTCCCAAAAAAAATCGTCAAAAAATGGGCTAAGACCAGTGTACCGACGACCATAGCTCTCTTGACAATTCTTAAGTAAAATCTAGGAAATTATCTCACGTAGATAAAAATTCTGTTTCAGTTGTTTCACCAGATCAGTTATTGGAAGGTCATGAACATGCTGCTTTGGGTGGAAAACCCTTACACTGCTCATCTTTTTTAATGCAATCCTCGAATATCAACTTGTGCGGGGGTATGTACAGTACTAGTACAGTGCTGAAAAATGAAAAGGGTGATCCCCGTTTTGGAACACCACTAAAAAAACGAAAAACCGGGGAAGAGGACCACTTCCGGAATAGTCAACAGAAACAGAGAATGATTACTTCTCTAAGGGGATGAACAAAAAAACGAAGGAACAGTCGGTCGAAAGGTAGAATAAACACTGCTATATGTGGGCAAGCACTGCTCGCACAGCTAGGAGTCGAAATATTCTTCCGCAAGGAAAACAATTCCGTCACTGGAACTACGATTGAAGAAAAAAAACAAAAAAAGAATTTCGTAAAAGAGAAAAATAAATCCGTGTTCCAATCTCAAAATCTCCTATCCCCCTCTTTTCATCTGTCCTGGCTGTCTGACTATTTATGCTGAGATCCTCAAGAATAAATATCCCTTTGTTTCCATCAATCTTCCAATAATTCTTCTTCCGATGTTCCGCTCACTCTGTTTCTCTTCTGTTCCGTTTTTTCCGCTTCCTCATATAGCTCTCACCTCACATGTTATCCAAGCTAACTACTCAACAAACAACTATGATCCAAAGTCTATATACAAAAGCTACTAAATCTTCCAATTTCTATTCAACAAAACAACCGTCACCCATAGTATTTAAGTTGGGTAAGAATAGCTATCACTGGGCTAAAATACCTAGCCAGATTTTAGCCTTCACAGTACTGTACGGTAACCCACTTACCGTATCATATGTTCTAGTGCCCACTAAACCTAGAGCTTATTAGAGGGATTTCGCAATGCAAAGTTAGCTTAATTCTAGCTTGTTGCGACGGCAACCGGTCACAGGTTAGGGTTTGTGTCTCACTTAAGAGATGCCGTACGCTTAGTTCTAGCTAAGATCTAGCTAAGCTAAGCGTAGAGATAGCTAATTTGGTAACGTTCCACAACAAACCATCATCCACCACCTCTTTCCTCCACCACTTCCATTCCTCCACCACAACCCCTCTCCAACTTACCTTCTCTAAAACAAAAAAGTTTGGGTTACAGCTTTTATGGAAGTTGCGAGTATTATTATCTGTTCAATCCCTTCATTTCAAGAATAATTTCACCTTTGAGATTCCCAGTAAATAGTTTGAGTTCCCTGCACAAGGCTTCTCAACCTGTGCTTACTCTACTTCTTTTTACTTGGAGTAGATAGAGTGAGCTACTTGCATATGGCTTATCAATCTATGCTTGCTCCTCTATCTTGCTTGCAATCTATTTCTTGTTGAATTGATTATTCCTCACCATGGATCACTTTCACATACAGCGAATTACTTGCGAGGCATCGTGTTTTCTACTTGCGGTGGATAGACTGAGCTGATTGCATATGGCTTATCAACCTATGCTTGCTCTTCTATCGCACTTGCATCAGATCAATTGTTTGTTTGATTGTCACCTTTAGTAGATTACCTTCACATACGGCAGATTACCTTCACCCATGGCGGATTACCTTCACCCACAGCGGATTACCTTCACCCACAGCGGATTACCTTCACCCACGGCGGATTACCTTCACCCACGGCGGATTCCCTTCATCCACCGCAGATTACTTGCACTGCGTCGCTCTTTCTACTTGCAGCGGATAGACTGAGCTAATTGTATAAGGCTTATCAACCTATACTTGCTCTTCTATCTCACTTGCGTCAGATCAATTTTTTGTTTGTTTGCCACCTTCGGTAGATTACCTTCACATATGGCGGATTACCTTCACCCATGGCGGATTCCCTTCATCCACCGCAGATTACTTGCACTGCATTACTCTTTCTACTTGCAGTGGATAGACTGAGCTAGTTGTATAAGGCTTATCAACCTATACTTGCTCTTCTACCTCATTTGCAATAGATTGTTTGTGGTATCGATTATTACTTGTGATAAGTCAGGAAGAAAAAGAAATATTTTGAGACTCGGAAGACAACAGAGACAAGGGTTTGTATCTCTTTATTTGTTTTTGAGAGTGACTAAATATTGTTATAACATTTACTGACAATATGGTTTAAAATAAAATTTAGATATCTTGACCTACTACCATTTCATTTGGTATGACAGATGTGAATGAGAATGGTGAAGGGAGTGATATAGAAGATGTGGTTGCTTTAGTAGCAGTAACTGCTGCTGTTACAACAGCAATTGCTACTGTTATCAAGCACAATATATCAAAAGAGCAGGAGGCAGACTATAAATACCGATACCGAACTCCACTCTCTGTACCAATTGGAGTCCCTTTCTGCCTTGATAACTTTACAGACACTTGGTGCCTTGAGTTTCTGAGGTATAAGGATCGTTTGACATACTATTATGAACTTTTACTAACATAATTTAGGTTTAGACAACAAGAAATTCGATTGTTCTTGCCTTATCTGGAACTATCTTCTATACGGTTTCGGAATAGGTATTCTTGTACCGCAGAGACTGCTATTTGCATTTTACTTTATCGGTTGTCTGCACCAAATCGATTGAAGGAAGATATGAAGGTCTTTCGGCATTCAAGATCATGGATATCATCGATATTCAACGACGTTGTAGAGTATCTTGTTGCGAGATATTCAAAGCACATGGAATGGGACGAAACAAGACTTACTAGGCAACAAATCTTACGATATACAAACACAATCGAGAAAAAGGGAGGTGTGAAAGGTGTCTGGGGGTTCATAGACGGAACAATGCGTGCGATTTGTCGACCCACCCTTCATCAACAACAATATTATTCAGGATACAAGAAATGTCATGGCTTTAAGTTTCAAGCTGTCATGACTCCGGATGGGATTCTTTCCTGTTTGGCTGGTCCCTGGCTTGCGCGTCAAGGGGATTGGAGTATGTTTGTTGACTCTGGGTTAGCCTATCACCTTAGAGCAATTAATGTTGCAGCTGATCCTGATCAGCGATGTTACCTATATGGTGATCCAGCCTATGCCATGTCATATGGAATCGTTTGTGGATATAAGGCAACTACCAGAGGTTCTCTTGACCCTGTTCTCAAAGCAATGAATGCACATATGTCAAGTATGCGAGTTAGTGTTGAGCACGGCTTCGGGAAGGCTATGACCTTATGGTCATTCAATGGTTTTAAAGGAAGTTTGAAGAGTGGTCTTTCACCCGTGGCAGGCTATTTTTTAGTTGCTGTCTTTCTTTCAAATATTCATTCTTGCCTCTACAGAAATGAAACCTGTGAGCGTTTTCATTGTGATCCACCTTCATTGGCTTGTTACTTATCATTACATCCGAGTATAATATAAGAAATTACATGTTCCAACTTTTCTTTTACTTTTCCCCCAACTTTAATAAAATCCCTTCTAACAGCTGATTTGTTTTCACTTGCTGTTCCTGGACATGATCTGCTTGCTCTTTTCTTATTTCTCCATCTTTTCGCAAATATTCCTCCATCTTCTCCAATCGGTGCTCCATCTCATGAACTTTCCCTAAATTTTCTGCTCGACTCCCAATCTTCTCTGCCACAAGTGCCACTGCATCTCCCATTCCCTTAACTGCTGCCGTCATTTCATGTGTATCTTCTCTTACTGCAATTCACCTTGTTTTTTTCTTAGAGAACCAATTTCTTTTACCGTAGCTGCCATTGTCCCTTCTCCCTCACTACCAACATGACCTTCCGATGAAATTGCCTCCTGCCCATTCTCTCCCTTCTCCTCTGAAGTATCATCCTCTTCACCATCACTGCTGCAACTCGAGAAGTGATGTTTCAAGTGTGCGCTTCGTAGTAAATTCGACCTATGACGTTCGGCATCGTGTGCTTCTCTTATAGCTTGATCTTTTGGTTGCCGTGCAATTTCCTTTATATGTTCGCGGTCCTCCTCTACCTCCATCCACTTATCAATAGCTTGGGTAAACTCTGTATCCTCTTGAACGGTACCAGATTTGCGGTTTTGAATTCTCAGTTGGATACGATGGTTTGCTATAAAACCTTTTACTGTTCCTTTTTTTTTTTTTCACCCAATATTGCTTAGCCTTGTACTGATTTAATTTAAATTGTGTATATTATAAGTCAATTACAAACCTACCTGTAGGATCCTTTAAGGATACACCTATCTCTTGCTCAAGCAAGCCTGATATCATCATCCAAAACTGACCCTTCCTCCTTCCTTGAAAATCTGCCTGATTTTCAACACAAAGTTTCACAAGTGCAAGCTTATTTTCATCTGTAAGATAGGTACGATGGCAGGCAGGGATTGGTGCCTGAGACTGTGGGAGTTGTGGGAGTTGCTGGAGAGAAGTCATTATTGGATTTATCCAAACTTGAAAGAATATCAGAAAATGAAAATGTAAATAGGTGGCAGTAGCGATTCAAGATATCATGTATCTCGAGTTATTATTTCGTCATACATTTTTTGTGATTGTTTTTTCTTATACACTAATGCTGCTGATTAAGTGCTCTTACAAGCTAACTTTTCCCTAGAACTGTGAAATCCCTATTTTTCAAGTTCGCTTGTTGCAACAGTAAACACTGATGTCACAGAGATAGCGATCCCTAACTTTGCATTGCGAAATCCCTCTATTAATGGAATGTCAAAAGCTTATTTTCTTCTCGCTAAGCTAATTTTGACATGATCGGCAGCTTTTGTCTGGGACCCAAGATGCGCCCACTCCTAATTAGAAACTCTACGGTTGGCCAAAGCCCACTGCAGAGATTTCAGAATTCCAACTCTCAAGTTGCTTAGTAAGCACTACTGGTCTCCATAAACATCCGCCTTCCGACCCCATCGACTTGTGTTTCGCTGGGTTCAACTTGGCCTGAAGTGAAAGACGGCTTTGTTGAGTACGTACCGGTATGAATACTAGAGCTTCTGGGTCTCTCAGCTCAATGGATTTTCTGGAATTAAGTCCAACTCATCACAGGGATACTGGCCAAGCTCGTAGTTAAGCCTTTGGCCCATACTGGCATTTCGCACGACAGAAGGGACGACTATGCTGCCATAGCCATTCATCTGTTACAAACTTGCAGCTTGTGCAACGGATAAGGTCCCCCGAATACATAATTACCATAAAAGAACCATAACTGTACGAGTAAAAAGATGATTAAAATGATTGAACAAACAAAAAAAAAGACTTATCTGACTTGTTGAGCACGCTGCCGTTCATCGTAGTAGAGAGCACGCCACAATTGAACAGTCTAATAGGTTGAAACACGCTGATACTGGAAAAGCCCCATCATGGTTACTTGCTTGTCTGGGTGTTGGCTTATGTATAATAATCGAACAGTATGATAAACATTGAAGTAAACTTAAGCATTTGTATATATACACTCGTATAAAAGAAGTATCATAGAATCAAGGGATCCCTCACGCTTGCCCAGCAATCTTTGAAATTTGCTAGTTATTAGGGTCCAGTTCCCACACTGTTTGGCTGATGCACAATTCTCGCAGGATCCACTACATCAAACCCTAAAATGAGATGACGCTAAAGTATAGTACCTGCAGGGTACCGATTTAGCTATTTTTGGCCCTTAAGTTAGACTGCCGTATTAATGTGGAATTACTGTGATTGCAAATCTGGATGCTATTGGTGGTTATTGCTAATATGTGATCTATAAGTATTGGTTACATCCATGTTGTTTAAGTTAAGGAGTAAAGTTTCTGGTCGGGTTGGGGTTTAGTCAAGGTTTATAGTCACAGCTCGCTATCCGGGATGGCCAAAATTCAAACAATTGTCCGGAACAGAGTGATCCGGGACAACAAGTAAGGTTTTGGTGCAAAAGAATTTAGGGCCTCTTTGATTGTAACGCTTGTTAGAAATGGCATCCTTAGTGAGTAGCATAAGAATCTTATGCGGTGTTTGGAAGAAAAGGAGGGAGTGTATTTTTTTGAAATCCCAAGTATTCTATCAAAACCTCCACTTTTTGTAACAAACATAATCTTGGAAACTGTAGCAACCTCGCCATAACCGGTAAATCCACCAAAAATAGATCAAGCATCCCCTGGATCGCTTGCATAATCTTTTGGGCAAAATACCGTACAAGATTAGATCTAGGATAAGAAACGGGATAAAATTGTTTTCCATTGCTTTGATCATTATTGGTACTAGCACTTAGGATGGGGACAGGTAGTGGTTTGCCAGTTTAAAAATCAAGTTTTTCTAGTCTATCCTCTTGTTTTTTTTTCTGAGGGCGAAATGGAATTTCTGTTTAAAAGAACCAAATTTTGGTCATCCAACACAACCACCATTTATGTGATGTCCACTCTCTCTGATATGATCTTTCTAACCCCCAAAATACCATATCTTGTGGCAACTGAATACCGTAACTTAAGCCCTTAGAATTCACACGATTTATATTTTGGGGGAGCGAGATATTCGTGATGTCGACATCTGGGACGGCGAGGTTTGGTTGTCTATGATCTTGATTCGGGATCGGGAAAGTGCAAGTCAGATTATATGGAAGTGCGGCTGAAAAGGTGTACGAGTAATAAAATTAGAGCCGCGCCAGTCGATGCGGGGCACCTTGATCTGTCGCTTTGTGGTTACACAAGGAGCCTCATAGGGACCCTCTGTTTACGGTAAGAAAATAAAAATGAGTCTGATACAATTGCACTTTGGCGGCTTGAAAAACCAGCCCTTCACACACACAAGCCAGCAACAACGTCTTTGAACTAAAAATTCATGTTTTTCTCTAAAAGCTCTTAACCCGACTATCGGTATTCGCAATCCCAAACTCAACTGAAATGTCTGAAAACAATACCGCGTCCAGAATGAACCAAGCCCGAAGAGCCGCTTGCAGCCTGATGACTCTGGACAGTGACGACGATGTTTTACGCACACTCGTACATTGTCATCTGGAGAGCATGGGGAGGTGCTCGAGTGGTATCGGTATCGAATCGATGTTTACAGCTGCGGTGTATTCCAGCAGTGTGCTGTCCCTCCATGCGTCTTTCGAGGTACGACGGCGATTTGGCTTGTGGGCCGTGGGGCCGACTGATGACTGTTGTTGGGTTAGGACCCCGCCCATGTTGCAGAATAGCCCCTTCCATTGGAGGATAAAATAGTGGGCAATTTTTCTCCGGGATATAACTCTGAGGTCGGCGTTTAGTGCTTTAGCTTGGTAAAATGCGCTGAGGCATCAAATATCATCACGGGAGGAAAGCTAGGAAGCTAGATGCTTAAACTGGCGACCTGTTGACCAGTCTTCACCGATCCGAGGTCCGGATATAGCCTCGCCTCTACATGCATGGCATACGAACTGTCTCTAAGGAAACTGAAGAAAAGCAGTCGAGAACAGGACTTACCAGAGGAGAGAATAATCAAGCTTCTCACGATCAGTGTACTAGAATGAGCTATCTTTTTCCTCACATAAGCCCCTTGTGTTGGGCCAGTGGATGAAAGCTCTTCATGATCGTGCCGGCGGTAAACACACGGCCTTCAGCCTGGCAGGCGAAAATTCCATTCATCAGATCGACCGTGATGGTTTGATTGGCGTTGAAATGATTGGATAGTGTTGGGCTACCGCACCGTGCCATAGCATAAGAGCCTAGCTTCCCCCCAGTACAAACAAATTTCATCAACTCATCATCATCTTCCCCATCATGCCCTGGTATCAACACCGCAAATAACATGAATAACTCCAAAGTTCGAGAACCAAACCCTTCCCAAAACATCAACTGCGGTAATGTGAACGGCAGCTATAACAACACCTGGAACAATGGCGAAATATCGGTGACCGACGAGAGGCGTCAGGTTCTGGAGTGGTTATCTTTGTTAACTCCTCGGCATCGGGATTTTAGAAGATCTCAGGTGAAGGGGGGTAGGCGATTGGCTTTTACGAAGAGACGAGTTTGTAAAGTGGAATACCAGTGAGGATGGGGTGGTTAGCCCAAGACTCTCTTGCAGCTGTTCCTAAAAGACCTCGATATCGCTACAAATCCCACAAACACCCATCGCAATTATTACCGAATGCTTTATTTTTCTCCTCTGGTTTTTCTTGCTCCTACTGTTCCCCTTGCCCTTCCGATGTATTTTGCTTTTGGAGGTTCTTGTTGTTTTTGTTCGGGTTCCTTTAATTCATATTAGGGCGTTCTTTCTTTTTTTTTTACAGGTTCCTGATCTCGTAGCTACTTCTTTCTCGCGTAATTTTTTTTTTCCCTCATTTCTATTTGTATCAAGTGTTTTATGGTGGTAGTGGAGGGATTCGTGCAAAAATCTATGGATAAATTTTCAACCCTAACCCTCGTCGCTATAAACTTGTGCACCCCTCGGACTTTGGGTTCTGAATTAACTATCCCGTCAGAAAATCCACGGAGCACAAGATGAAACACAGCAGGATAAGTAGGGTTTTCTGAACTCTCTGATTTTTGCGCCTCCCTATGACGTTAAATTTTACTTCAAATTTGTTTCCCATGTGCCGGGCCTTTAGGATACTCTCTGTTTTTGTTTAGAAAGGCAGCTTAGAAGGGAGAAGCATTGAAGGTAAATTATCGGCGATAGCAATAATTACGCTTATAGTGGTATTTAGAAAAAAATGGTGCATACCAGTGTCATAGAAGGGCAAGAACAAGCTGAGAATTTCCGCGCATTAAGTTAAAGTCATAGGATATAGAGCAAAAAATCCCAAGATTATTTTTGATGCAAATATACTAAACTTCCCTGTGATCCCATTGCTCAACGTCTTCCCGTCTTCTATTTTGTAATCTATCATATCAGACATTGTACAGTATATAGCATCGTCATCTCCATCCATTACTCAAAAAGAAGGGAAAAAATAAAAAAAATAAAAACACACAGTCCAATATATCTAAGTAGCTATAATATGCAAAACACCCTCATGCTAATCTAAATCCCAATCCCAATCCCCAATCCCCTTTCCCTTTCCCCCCTTCTCCTCCCTTCCCATTCCTCCATCCCACCAACAGTAACCTAAACACTACCCACTTTTCAAAAGCGTATTCAAAGCCCTCCCGACCACCCACCAATCCCCCCCCGCTTCCCGTTTAGTAGGCCAATGAGTTCTCCCGCGTGAATCCGGCGGCGGAATCGCCGGCGTGGACATCACTAAACGCGAAAATGGCAAGATGTGTTTTGCTCTAACTTTAGCGGATGACTTGTTCTGAGCGCTTTCGGATATCAACAACATTGGGGTTTTTTCCATGTCTTTTCTCTCTTTTTTTTTTTTTCCTTTTTCTTTTTGGCGAGGGAAGGAGCGTATTCTCCGATGTTGTAGGTCGCTAGGTAAGTAGCGTAGTAGTTTTCGTTTTTTTCTGATCTTTTTCTGTTTATATGGGTAAGGTAGATGGGATTTATAGAGATTTCGTTCAGCGGCGATGTGAGGGAGGGATGGGGTTTTTCGTTTCAAGATTGGGATGAAACAAATATCGTAGAGGTTTGTTTGTACCGTACCGTGGTGGTTTTGTTTCGGGTTATTTTGGTTGGTTGATGTGACGTACTGCACAGTACTGAGCACAGATAGTACTGCATGTTTCAAATATTAGTTCTCTTTGCGTGTGACATGGGATATGGTATTGTGGATCGAGTGAGTGACAGTGACGACGGCGTTTGATTGAAGTGCTTGTATCAAGATGGGCTTCATTACTGGTGCTGTATGTCAAGTGGCAAAAAAACATGCAGCATAAATTCCCTCGCTTTTTTCGATTAGCCCAATCTGATTTAGTTAATTATCCAAGGGTAAATTAACAATAGGCATTTCTCTTGGCTCGCTAAACTGTGTTCCCAAGACTGAAATTCGCACCGGACTGTTTCTTGTGGCTGTTTCATTCGAACCACCCCTCATGAATCTAACAAAGAGATATTCCCACAACAAATTAATTGCTATAATCAACATAGAATTTAATAATGGAGTATTTTGCGATATGATACTACGCTGCACTTTACAGTCAGTGGACTACCGTAATAGTATAAACATCACGAGTGCCTGTAATAATATTGGTCCGGGACTTTGTACAACGAGCGCTTATCGTTCCGGTTCTCGCTTGTGATAAGGTCGGCAAAGCGCCCTATCAAAATGGCGGCCCCGATAACATATCGGAACACTAGCGTACAAAACCTCAAGTATTGACGGCCTAGCAAAATCTCGAAAGGGCCGAGTCGATTCATACACACGACAACCCATCGCTCTTTCTCCTCTCCCAGTTATTCTTTCCATCATAATGACCGACAGCAAGTATTTTCCCAACGGAATCGCCAATAAAGAATATCTGACCGCAGCGATATGCGCCTTCGCAACACTTGTCGTTTGGAAGGTCATTTCTGGCATTTTTTTCTCCCCGCTATCGCATATTCCCGGGCCACCGGTGACGGCGATAACGCCGCACTACATAAACTTCCTTTCAGCGCTCAACCGAAGGACGGTGGGGACTTATGCATTGCATAAACGGTACGGGCCAATAGTTCGGATATCACCCACCGAAGTCTCGGTTCTTTCCCCGCAAGCGATCAAAGAAGTTTACTCTTCCCCTCATTATACCAAATACACACCCCTATACTCCATCTTCACGCACTTTGGCGCCCAGAATGCGTTCACTAGCTGCACTCGTGAAGAGCATGGATGGCGGCGAAAGGCCGTGTCGGAAACTTATTCGCTGTCGTTCGTGCTCAGGGACGAAGCAGCAACGGGAAAGGTGCTCAAGGTCGTCAAGGATTATTTAAGTTTCGTGGAGAGCGATAGGAGAGTTGATATTTATAACGCGAACACGTTTTATGCGACAGACGTTGTAACCGGGAAGATATTTGGGTTGGAGGCTTCTATGAAGACTCTCGCTGGAAACGAGGCACATCGCGAGATTGTTCTCGGGCATTATTCCCGTACCCGAAGGACTCAGGTTTGGATGTACATTGAGTTCCCATTGATCATGAATGTATTTGAGTGGTTTGCATTCTATACGGGCCGGATGTGGAGCTGGGCGTGTGGAGAGGAGATAGAAGATTGGGAGATGGTGAGCCAGATTCAGAAGTGGGGTTGGGATGCATATATGGATGCCAAATCAAATTCTCGTGATGGCACAGTTGCCGGGAGACTTGCGAGACTTGTGCAAGAGGGTAGTAATACCGAAGGGGTCTGGAACGATAGAGGCGCCGTTAGTGAGGTAATGGTAAGTGGATTTTTTTATTTTTCGCTATTTGATTATCACGAGAAGCACTAGGACCCGGCAGTCCGAAGGTCGGAGGAACAAGATTAGTGCGCCATCATACACGTTCAAATGTTTTGATAGTTGCATTATGATTCTAAATCGCGGAGCCGGGGGATGGTGACCAGACTGTGCCTTAACTTATTGATTTTATTTGATTTGGGGGACTGATTCTTGTTTCTGCAGGACCAAATGCTGGCGGGTATGGATACGACTGGTATGTTAACAAAATTTGATATTTTTTCACAGCTATCACCAGCATCATAGTAGTAGAATTGTCTGCTCGGCCTTCTATACCCACCAAGCAAGTAGCGGCATATATGAAGGGTAAACCGTATTGCTGACACATATAAGGTGACACATTATCATTCCTGATGTACCAGCTGTCACTTCCAGAATCTAGGAACGTTCAAAAGCGACTACACTCCGAATTGCTCGATGCTTTCCCCAAGTCAGCCGAGGCGTCAAGTTACGGCTGGCCTCATACAATGGATATTCCAACCCTCCCTCACGAAACAATTCTCAAAGTTTTGAACCTCCCGTATCTCGACGCTGTTCTCAAGGAAACTTTACGACTGTATACAGCCATCCCCATTACACTCCCGCGAGTTGTTCCTCCCTCCACAACCACCGATAAGATTAGCGGTCATAGAAACGGAAGAATCGTTGAAGGTCATTTTATTCCAGCAGGTGAGATAAGCCCTCTCTCCCCATCTGGTAGTTTCCCCTCGCTCATCAGGAGATTTCAGGGACCACCGTAGGAACATTGGCCTACGGTATTCACCGCGACGAAGTCTTCTCCCTGGAACCCGAGCAGAAAGGCTCACCCGGAGGCGTCGATAGCTTCCTTCCGGAAAGATGGCTGATCAACGGGGGCGTCGAAGGCGAATTAACCCCCGACGAGTTGGCACAAGAAAAACAAAGAATCCGAACAATGGAGGCCAGGCTTTGGGCTTTTGGCAGCGGCGGAAGGAATTGTGTAGGAAGACAGTATGCCCCCTCCCCCTCCACTCTGTCATTCGGCGTTATCGTGACCCAGTCCTAGCTGTGACCGGAGATCGTTCTGGCCAATTCGGAGTAGAACTCGCGCTTACAGGTGATCATTCATGAAGCCTCTCTATCCTCGAAATGAAACTATTGCTCGTAACAATATATTCGCGTTATCAAACGCAGGTTACGCCCAACAGTGGTGTAAAAATAACACACAAGTACGCTTCTCCACATTGATTCACCCCTTGATTAGGAAAGTCTGAATGCTAAGAACAGTCTACTATTAAGTCGATGGAATGAGCGCAGGACATTCAGGGATGTATTGCCATTTCGCGGGGTGGATGGGATCGTCACGTTCACTCCTTACGAGAATTAATTCTGCTTTTTTTTTTAAAAAAAATCTGGAATTATTTTATGATGCTGGGATCTACTTCCTTCTCATCCAGGTTTCTTTCTCATTGATAAACGATGATTCATCAAAACACACGCGATGTTCAGGAATAAAGGAGGGGGAGGGAGGTGGGGGCGAAAGCAATAAATAAAAAAACCGGTCAGAATAATTATTCCACATTCGAATCCCGGTCAATTAATCAATCAATCAACCAGCCCTCCCTCCGTGCCTTAATCTCATCCCCATAATATAAAACCGGGTTATACTACCAGTAACGCCCTTGTACGCACAACCAGACAAATCCAACCAATCGGCCAAACCTTTCCATTCCATCTCGAACACAACAAAAAAAATAATTCCCAGAATCTGATTTCAATCATTGTGTAATATCACCTTTTAGAATTCGTTCATGCTGTACTGGACCGTACTCGCCACCTCATTCCTGGATGAACCTGCGCCGGGGATGGTAGAAAGTGGGAGGAAACAAGAGTGGTTATCAGACCAGACCTTCCGTACCTCAGAGATCGAGTTTGCTTTGCCTTACTTTACCTTGATTTGCCTTGCCGTTGGATACTTTACTTAGCTCCGGCTAATATATGCATATAATTGTCGTGTATTTTGAGAAGAAGAGATTGAAATATCGTAGGGAGGGATTAGTAACTTATTCCTTGAGTGCTGTTGTAGCTAGCTAGAGAGAGAGACATGAGAGGAATGTGTGCAGGACTATTCTGTACTGTATGGAACATCGCTGCCATGTAGTAACATTTCCTTTGACACTATTTGTATTACTGTTATATGTCCTGGGAGTGCGGAAGAGTAAAGAAAAGTGGAGTGGAGCTGGCGGACGGAAGAAAGAAAGAAAGAAAGGAAGGAAGGGAGGGAGGGAGGAAACTGGATGCGAGTTCATGACGAGTCGTAATTTACTACTTGTAGAGTGTGGGGATGAGGTCTGATATTGTCCGGGGAGTAAAAAAGTCAAACTTACAACGCTTTTGATGTGTTTTTTTTTTTTTAACATTTTTGGCGATTCGTTAGGTTGGTGTTGTGGAGGTAACTTATAGCAGTATGGCTAGATATCATCCTCCTAAAATAATGCCACAGGTCTTACCTACCTATCCACGCTACGAGAAGATACTGCTATTTTTTCTTCGAACCTTCTTCATCGTCAAGTCCCTGTCAAATCCAAACTTGTACTGTAGTCTACCGTATTGCGGTAACTGTAGAACCAAACAAAGTTCTTGGTATGATACTGGAGACAACAAATTTCAGACTGAGAAGTTAGATATACCCACCACGATCCAACTTACCTGTACCCAACGAATCAAAACTCATACCGTACCTCAAACTCAAACTCAAACTCAAAAAATACCACATAAAATATCATGCTATAACGCTGGTATCATCACCTACCCCCTAGCGCGACCCAAAAACCTAATTGATCCACGCGCCATGCTATGATACTTTACACGCGTACAATAATAATAACAATATTAGTATATAACAGATCGAGTGATACACCTCAACATGACAACCATCTCGCGTTTCAGATACCGGTACGATATCGAAGGGGGAAAAATACAATGTGAGAGTGCTAGTGTGGGATATATACTTCGAGGTATATATATATGTTGCCTTGCTTTTTTGATTGTCTTGGGGAAAGAGTTCAATCCAATTCAATTGAATTCAGGTACGTTTTCGTAATACTACCATAGGTCCCACCGCTTTCATTTGTTGATGTTTTTTTTTCATTTACTTGTAGATGGGCAGATGTTTATTGGTGGAGGAATGCATGATCCTCCGCGGGGGATTCTCTTTTTTTTTTTTTTTTGATAATAGTAATAATGAAGAATTAGTGATTCTGTATATATACCATGGGGCAAGGTGGCTGAGGAACGGTGCCGTATTTGCTTAAAGCTCTATAGGTCTAGGTGTGTTTATTACTGGTGTTGGAAAGTTTTGGTTTGTATACCGGTAATATGATGGTTTAGGATGGGGAGTTACAGTAGGAGTGAAGGGAAGCTGGGGGCTGGGGGCTGGCTGGGGGGGGTTTGTCGCGGCATTGGTATTCTTGGCGGGTGAGCTTCAAACTCTAATAAAGTGAAATGATCGGACGTTTCACTTTTTGCCTTGTTTCGCTCTTTGAGCTTCTCCCGTCATTCAATTTGCTTGCTTGATTCAACGTTAGGAATGTGGAGGGGGAATGACCAAGTGGGTGTCTGTTGATCACATCGTGATATCCATTTCTGTGATTACGAGTACTGTAATTTGTGTAAACATTGCATATGATAATATGAAAATATTCTATGCTCAGTGGACTATCTATGATACTCTAGCGCCTTCGTGCTGACTTACTTCACAAGATAATGTAGAGAGAATCTCGTTTGTGGGGTTGGTCACACGGCACCGTGGGGAACTTACGGGGGAGGAAAAAAAGAAGCAAGAAAATCAATGAAACGGGTGAACCAGTTTAGTACTGCACTGTATCGAATCTATGATATAATACAATTACTGTCCTCCCCGACTACCTAGCTCACGAAATCATAAATTTATTTCCCCCTTTCCTCTCTTCCTCCTAACCAACACCTGCTAGTTCCTCCGCTGGGGAATGGGGACAGGCTACAGTAGTTCGTTTGAAGGTGAGAGTGAGGGAGCGAGAGTACGGTAACCAGACTTGTTGTTCTTTTTCCCAGCGAGCGAAGGGGAAGTATATAGCCATCGGGTAAATTTATCTTGCAAGGATTATTTGCGGTTCTTTACAGTACTAACGTAGTGTACGAGTGAGAAATGTGATGTACAAGATCATACTTGAACTAATGTACGAAATGTAATGAACACCTACTCTATAATTCACAACTCCTCAGGGTCCATAACCAAATCGGTAAACGCAAACCCGTTCGTACAGGAAAATTGCTATTATTTGCCCAATTATCCATGTCTACGTAGAGTATTAGTGCGGGTGGTTGTTTAAACCCGTCAACCTCTAAGTTACACCCCCTACCACCTCCAGTTGTATGTATATTGGCGTTGATCTGCTTATACGAAAGTGGCAATAATAAACTACTCTAGTAGTTATTTTAACTGACTTAGCGCACTAATCATCTGTGTCAGGTGGAGATTTGATAAGTGAGGTTGAGTAATAAAAGAAGAGAAAAGTGTTGAGAGTAAGAAAGAGGGAATGTGGGAGGGAGGAGAGTATCACTATCCTTTGGGGAGTCCCGCTTTGCGTCGAATGTCTGGAATACTGTTATCCAAGTCGGCTATTATGGCGATCAGGGGAGGGGTTTTTATTCAAGGGCAATAGTAAGAACTCTGTTAGGCTAGACACGCTAATTCAATGCGCTAGTCTCAGGTACATTACAAATAAGAGAGGAGAAAGTAATTATAATAGTTTTATTGCCAATTTTCTAAGTTACCGGTATCCTGATGCTAATGCTGGTGCTTAGTTTGTGAGATATCAAGGTAGATTGATAGATGGGGAAAGGCTTGATCTCCTCTAGTTAGTAATATCAATGTTAGGCCGGGAAAATCTGGAGAGAGATTAAGATCATGAGAGGGCTTGGACCTGAGTGAAAACTCGCTTCCTGTTTTTGCTTGATGGACGGATTTTCTTTTCTTTTCTTTTTCCTTTGCTTCACGGAGGTGCTTGTCTATGCCAGCTGTTTCGGGAAGTTAGGATGACGTCTCGGAGGTTATGTGGGGTATCGTGATTGCATCGCATAGTAATAATTTGCAGATGAGGAATGAAAACGAAGAATTAGTGTATGGGTACAGTCCACTGCCCAGTGTACAGAGCAAATATCATAGGGATGAGTATTTGCAGCGACCCTTGATTGATCTTGTCTTCTGGCCCACATGAACTCTCGCTTAGGGGAAACCCCTGTACCATAGCTAGTAGTGTGTTGTGGCTTTATCAAGTTTTGTCTCTCTTTACATTAGTATGTTTATATAATTATCTCATGTTCCTGGCTGCACGGAGGTGTCTTCATGGAATATGTTATCGACCCGCTCTACGCCCGAGGGAATTCCACTTTGCCCCAAGTTTGGTTCATCGTAGTATAGATTGGAGAAAAATAGACATTTAGAGTCACATCTCCCGCCTATCCATTCCCAACTATCTCCGGATTCCAATCGAGTGACACTATACCCCACAGACAAAAAAGTTCTGAAGGTTGTTGCTGCTGCTACGTGATATATAAATCTGATCAGCTATATACACACTTTTTGCTTTCCCCGCCTCCTCCCTCTCACCCCTTCCCAAAAACACACACATAAACCTCCCCTCCTCCTCCGCCATGATACAAGTACCTACTATGTCGCATACCACCTACATGCCATAAACAAAAGAAAAGAAAAACACGCCTCCACCATCATCCAAATCCTACACCACTTCCCCAAACAAATTAGTTAAGTGCAGTACTCAAATTATCCGCATATATTAAGTTTTCCTTTTTTCTCCCACTTTCTTCCCTTTCCCTTCTATCATACCTAGCACTTCCCATTCTACCCCGGTGCATTCAAATTCATCAGGTCCTCGGCGATAAGTACAACTGAGGTACATACAATACATATTCTTACACCAGGATTTTATATTAACGCAAGGAAGCTCACATGATCTGTAGATACTGCAAAGTACGCCATCAGAACCTGGGTGGGGAACCTCGTTACTTCAATATCTTTGTGGAGCTGCGGATTCACGTGTGTGTTGGGTCTACTGTTGCGGGAATGGATTATGAGAGGGAGGTTTGAATAGTTCTTGGACATAGGTCATCGACAGTAGACCGTTGTACCTCATCGCAACACAGTAAAACCACACCAAAACGGTGAAAAAGAATAGTCATTGTAAACTTACACTTTCCATGTCAACCCTCTCATGAATTATGACATAACTATATTTCCATGCAGCTAAGAACCTAGGGATTCCAAATCTTATTTTTATTTTAACAATTAAGTTGGGACTTGTCTGCTGTAGGCAATTGGGTGCAGTGAAGCTCTAAATGTCAGTTGAAGTGCCATTGATTTATATGGGTGCCCACAGAAGAAGGTACTTAATCCGAAAATTGTTGATTTCAAATATTCACACACAGCCCAAATATGAAGGAAATTATCTAAAATTTCCATATGTTGCTCACAATAGATAAAACTTCAAATCCACAAAATCAGGCAATAATTGAAAGACAGGTTGTTGTGTTCTAAGGGGACGAAAAATGTCATTTTTGGTGTAAAAAGGACGAGTGCCGATGAGCTGTGTCACTGTACTGTACAGTACATAATTTTGTTTTTGTTTTTCTTGCCTCTTGGGTTAAGGATGGGCGTGGAGGTTGATGTGAATTCTTGGATATCTCAAGTGATTGACTACGATGCTTTCTGCTGGTCAAATGTAGATTACTTAATTCAGTTGCTGTGGGTTGAATAATTTAGATATTCTACTAAACATACACCGGAGCTTTCCTTTTTTCTTTCGTTCTCTATAATGAAGCATGCGGACTTATTCCACGAAATTGGTCTAGTGACATTCCTCATTTCATTTTGTCTTATCTCTCACTGTTGAATAGGTGAATGAAAGAATGAATGCTGGCGCGCCTCTGGCCCCTCGATGGCTAAGTTAGTTAGCTAGTTTCATATGTCTAAAGACTACCCACTATATAGACCTTCGCTGGTGTCCCCGTCCCCGTGAATCTTTAAAATGGATGGATCGTACATAACGCAAGAGCGGGTCTAGCCGTGAAAGCTAGGGCTGGCTATTCAGATGTTTTCTTCTTTCATCCTTTCCTTTTACGATTCGGATATAACATAATATCTACGTTGTTGGTGAAGTACGGTACCATATGTAACTCATCTTATTTAGTAATTATCGGGGGGGGGGGGGTTTGTCTCACCCTTTTCTTTTTCTTCTCCCTTTGCTTTTTACTGGCTATTTTGCAAACTTAGCTACTGTACGATTAAGTGTGCTCACTTTCGCAGAGTTTATATTGGACTGTGATATCTGGCGTAGTGTACCGGGGGTGGTACTTACACATACATATACACCATGCAGCATGGCATAATTCATTGAGAGCGCACTTAGTTATAGTGGCAATATCTCACTCTTTTTCCTTCTTTTTCTTCCTTCTATTTCTCTCTCTAACCTTCGTCTCTTACCCAAGGAGTGACAAATATGGCAAATCTGTGATACTCATCATATATCGCCCTAACTAAGCACACCACCAGGACGAATAACGCCCCTAGAAGTACACACGTAGAGACAAAAGAAATTACCTATCTATCACTCATGCACCTTTCTCACTCGATACCATATCACACATACATTTCTAGATAACCAACCCAACCTCTTCCTTCCCACTAACCACCTCCAGCCCAGCCCAGCACATTACCGCACATTACTATACCTTCCCACATATAGTACCTACCCCAATCCCCAAATTTAGCCTACATACATACTTACCTACAACGACCCTTAAGTTGAGCCAAGTTACTGTATACAACCAAATCAAATCAAAACCCCGTCTTGAGGGATTTTTATGCAAGTTTGTATTATACTATACGCACAACAATACAGTACAATATAGTATCGGACAAACCTGGCTGCCATAGTTGCCTTTTTCTTAAGAGTACTGTACTGGTGCGGGCGGACAAATAGGTAGGTATCATATATTACTCTTTGACTGATTGAGAAGAAAAAAAAAAAAAATGAAAAAAAAGGAGCCGCTAGGTATGCGAGCCTTCGTGGGTGAGACGGGCAGGATATCTAACGGGTTCTGCACGGAATGGGTGCCTCTTTCAGAATTGGAGGATGGTAGTTGTGTAAAGTGTGAGGTTGTGTAAGGTGATTCAACCCCTGCAGTACTGTAGTTTTTTATGTTTTGTTTTGTTGTGCTCATGGAGTACTATCTTTGCTATCGCGGAATTTGTTTTTGTTTCGTTTGGGGATCATGGCCTAAGCTTAGCGGAATAGGTGAGTTGGCGGGAGAGTAGGCAGAATTGTGTTTTTTTTTTCTTCCGGATTTTTCTGTTCTTGGTTTTGGTACTGGTTCTCCATACATCCACGCCCACCGTTTGTTTCTACTGAGTACAGTACTGGGTTGCAAGGTAGGATAAGGAGAGATGATCTGACCTCATGGTGCGTTTATGTTGTGTTACTGAAGTTATGTACGAGGGATGGGATGGGATGTAGTCTACTCGAGTAGCTGTACTGTAATTGAGTGGTTGTCTCCAAGCCGAGCATTGGGGAAAAAAAGTTTCGGCGGTAGTATTTAAGTGGGGGTGATGGGGTGTGTCTGGGCAAATCCATTACAGCAATTTGGCACCTGGGCGATGAGGATGCGCTCTTTTTTTTTAGCCCTTCATTTTCCTTTTCTATTACCTTTTCTGTTTCTCAAGTATAGTGATTTCTCCTCTGAGCAATCTCCCTAATATCTTTTTTTCTTGTTCTTTTGTTGAAACATCTGGATTGGCAAGACCTGATAATGAACCGAGTTTGGACCCAGTGCCCCGGGGTCAGATGGATGGAAATGCTAATTCAGATGCCATGAGTATGATGATCGAGCTCAGATACCACTATACCATGTAGTAGGTATAATGTCATGATGGGATGAAGCATGAGGACTTATGGATGATAGGTGGAACGTTCCTCTTTTTCTTCCTTCATACTTCCTCTTTGGTTCTGTCTGACTTGAATTTAAAATATAAGTTTTTCTTATGGTGGTAGAAGCGATAAATGTGTACCAGTCCTAATTGAAATAGTGCACTGATCAAATGCCAAGAGCGCCAAGAGCACTGTTTTTTCTGTCCACCAAGTCTTCCAACTCTTCTTTTCAATAATTTCTCATTACCTGGTCATCCCATAATATTCTCTCTGGAATCAATTTGCAAAAGAAATGGATTCAGTAGATTGTAAGTGGAATCTATTGACTAAATTTACATTGATTCTGCTCACTATTAAGTCTATATTCATAGAAATTGCACTCAGATATTTTACTATTGCCATGTTGCACATGTTACACTTTTACACCAAAATCAGTGGTGTTCAATTGTTAAATCAAGTGTGGAAACCAGGTTTTATCTATTTAAAAAAACAACTAGCTTCTAGTGCTCTGTCTGGCACACATGGTAGTGGTTTTTTCAAAATGAATTCCAAAATTTTTGCGGAGTTATTTACATTCGTGTACGTTCAGATCTTGGTACACATTCATCGCTTCTAACACTATACCTCCACTTTTTTTGGAAGTGGGAAAACTCACCGCCCCCACGTCTCAAACTCTCAATTTGAACCCCACTCTATTCCATTCATCCCTTCACCGTCTACATATATCCATCCATCTCATCTCGAGTTCTAAATCGAGAGAGAAGGAGTAAGGAAATATGACAATTTGGAACAAGCTCCTGCTGCAACAAAAACAATCACAAAAAGCAAGACTAATCCGTAAGCTTTAAAGTACGATACTCTTTCCTTGTTCCTGGCTGTTTTAAACGTCCAATGCAAAAGGAGGATAAACACAAGACGATCTCTCACCCTACATTGTCTACGAGTACTGTACTGTACAAGTACTCGTACAGCACAATACCGGTACTGTCGCACTTTTCATTTTTTCATTTTTTCAATAACTTTAGTCCCTTTCGGATGTTACTTGTAACATTAGTTCAGGTCGGGTGCTTCGCCCATAAAGTTATCCACAGTGCGGTAGCGAGAGACCCGAATCCTGAGCAGATCCCTGGATTTCAAGCAAAGTAGAGTTTCTTGTTTGATTGGGTTATTACAGGGTTTAGCCCCAACAACCCCGCCCTCCAACGCGATACATCACATTTCCTGGTCCGGGCTTTTTGGAACCCATGTGGGAGTACTGGTAATAGTTTGGTGGAATACGCTCTGCTTTGAGCATAGGATATGGGGGAATAGGAGAGTATTACACAGAGTTATTGTACCGATGGATAGTATGGTTACGAGTAGTCATTGTGTGGAACTGGAGAGCATTTGTATTCTTTGGGCAGTGTCCGTTACATACCGGTAATTGAACCTCTACCTTGTTTCTTCCCCGGAGAGTGGGTGAGCCTTGGAGGGTGAAGAGGACAGGGTGAGTTTTGGTGAGCTGGATGCTTTCTATGCAACTATGGGCTCTCATCACTGTGAGGGAAAGGTTAGGGGGGTAATGCTAGGGGCAATTCTGTTATGCGGTAGGAAGTCTACAAGTACGCTATCCACCACACAACGGTAATCTTCGCTTGTAAGTTGTAACGGTGGCGGTTCACACCACTCTTTTTTCTCAACACCATCGACTGTCTGTCACCATCCGTCGCCATTCCCGCTGCCAGCTGCCAGCTCCCCACACACCGCCACGAGACCACGCTTTTCCTTTTTCTTTTTTTTTTCCCATACTGATTCACTTTGTTTTTTAGCCAGGCACAGCAGTTGGCACCTGGCTATATCCAAACAGAGTACAGACCAGACCGGACCAGACCAAACCATCCGTACATCCAACTAAACCAATCTATTCCATCCAACCCATCCTTCCATTCCGTCCCATCTCGTCTCGTCTAGTTAGAGCAGTCTCGTCTACTCGTCCCTCCCTCCCTAATTCTCCTCGTCCTCAATCCCTCATCCCTTCCCCTCCCCCTCTATCCATATCCATACCCATACCCGTATCCATATTCACCCCTCCGTTTCCACACGCACACTCCCTCTGCCTATCCACTTCCCGGACGAGGGTAGGGAATCTACTCTATTCTGTCATAGCATGAGCCGTACGAACTGCTCAGGAACGAGACAGAGAGCTGTCTTTATCCAAGCATTCATCCTCTGAGGAAGAAAAAGAAAACGAAAAAAATAGTATGTATGCACAGCATGTGTGTTTGATCTGTGTATGCGAGTCTAAACAATTTGTAGGCAGCTTGCGGTGCGTGAAAAAGTGCCTACCTGCTGTCCTGTACGATACTCGAACACAATTCTGTAATACGAACCGCAAGATAAACGGAAGGAAAAGGAAAGAAAAGGCAGAAAAAAAAAATACATCCTATCCGCTGAATTCGCTTGAATTCATTTTCTTTTGAATATTCGCTTCGGGTGTGGATGCATAGCATAGTTACTGTTAGCGGACCTCCGCCGATAAAAATAATAATACGGTATAGGTCTGGACATTGGTGAACTACTTGGTACACCGCATCTCATATCGACCTACATACATATCGACGTATCACAGAAGGTGGCAGGCAAAGGAACTAGAGCAGACATTTACTTCGGCCAATCTTCAACCGTTTCGCTTCATCTGCCTATTGTTGTTTCTTTTTCTATCCCATTCCCCGTTACACCCTAACGCAGCTTACACCTTCCTCCACCATACATCACACTTCACACCCCCTACCTCTTCCTTTTTGGTCCTTTGTCCGTCTTCTTTTCTCCACCCCGCAGAAATTCTTTATATATATAAAAAAAGGCACCAGTCTTCAACCACTGCTCCCGCCGGAGCACGACGAGGAGAAAACACTCACTGGCCCACCACATCCCTTCCCTTCCTCCTCTCCCCGCCAGGCAACTCCATCGTTCCCTTACCCATCTCCGCTCTCTAATTTAATATCTAAGAAATCTCCGGTATATCCTTTTAAACTAGCTTTCTCGCCTACTCGGCCAGTCGTGTGCTGACCAATTTTGGTTTGCAATATAGTGATTGGCGGTTACGACAGCTTTTGTCAACCTGTCAAACCTTGCTTGCCACGACCTTTTCCCCGTATCAGATATATATTGGGATTTAGGGAAGAAATAAGTTTAATAGAGAGACATAAAAAGCCAGTAAGCACAGTGCAACCATTTAAGAACTGTTGGCAATATATAGCCAAACTACTTCCACTGTGGCGATTGCTGTATTCAGAACGTCGTCGTTCAATTTACGATTCCCTCTTTCTCTAATCAGTAAGGGACCCTCCTTCTTTTTATCCTTCCCTTCATCTCCAAAACGGATCGGACGCGCGCTCGGGCTGCCACGCTCCTTTTTCTCTATTTTTAAAAATCCCTCCTTCATTACGAAGTTACGTATCCTAAGAGTAGAAGTAGAAATCTCCTAGCAAATAAAAGAGTAGATACTTAACTGTGCTCTATTCCTGCATACTTCCCGATCTCTAGGAATCTTTTTGCTTCTTTTTAACTTTTTTTTTCACACAAAAATCATTCAAAACGGAGAACCTACACAGTTTCCAGGGACCCAAATTCGTGGTCGATAACCCTTCTGTCGCACTGGAGTCAATCACAATAGATCAGCCTTCCATAAGGTTGGCACCGGCGCCCCGACCGCGGAGGAGAAGCAGCCGTTCGATATACCGACAAACCGGAATCCGCAAGGGTGGCAGTGGCAGTGGGAGTGATAGCGGTAGCGGCAGCCCAACAGTCAGGATGGGGAGAATGTCTTCGATCTTGGGATCTTCCTCGCCGGATGTTTCGCCGACTACTTCGGCACCGTCGAATGGACTCCCACCCCTCCGTGATGGGTTCACTTTGTCCTTGAATACTTCAGGGGGAGGGAGTGGTGGTGGAAGTGGAGGAGATGGTGGTGCTGGTGGTGCTGGTGGTGCTGGTGGTGCTGGTGGTGCGGGGAGTACTTCGAATGGCGGTGGTAGCACGGTGACGGGTCCGGGTAGTGATGCTGGAAATGGAAACCGCGAGAGGGAACCTTCACAAGTGTCTGATAGGGATGTTACGATGACTGGTACCTCTACAACTTCTAATGGGACGAATGGGGGCTCTTTGCCTACGCCCACGGGAAATAGAAAGAGGCAGAGCGTTGACGGAGTTGAGTATCCGAGGCGGAGAGCTACAATTGCGGTATGTCTGCTTTTTATATCACAAAAATTATTTCCCTTTCCCCTTTTCTGCGTCTGGCGTAGAATTGGGGTTTGGGGGTATTTACTTTTCGGAAAACCTCATTCTTGAAAAAAAACCCCCCCTGGTTCTCGTTTTCTTTATTTTTATGAATTGAGAGGCTAAGGATATTGGCTTACACACATGACAGTGCGAAGTCTGTCGTTCTCGAAAGTCTCGCTGTGACGGATCACGGCCAAAATGTCGTCTCTGTATCGAGCTCAATGCGGAATGTATTTATCGTGAACCCGGTATTAAACTCGATGCCGGAGACAAGCTCATTCTCGAACACCTCTCTCGGATTGAAAACCTTCTTCAGACCGCGTTGCCGTCTAGCCCATCTAACAGCCACGTTCCCTTATCATCCGAATCATCAGCCATCAGCACAGCCACAGGGCTTAGCAATGACGATATCCTCATGAAATCGACTCTCAATCTTTCGGGTGTAGGGAATTCTGGGCCGGTTGGGTTGGGGACATGGTCCAACTTTTCAAGCATGCCCAAGATTCACTCGACGCCCGCATTACATCTCCTGCAATGGCCTAAAATTTCCCAACTTGTTTCGCGACCATACAGCCCCTCCCATTTGTTACAGTTGGAATTGGCTAGAACTCCCTTACAACTTAATACTTCTTTAACTCTTGATTTATCGAATACCGCGGCTTATGTACAAACTTTCTTTGAGAGGGTTAATGTCTGGTATGCTTGCGTTAACCCATACAACTGGACAACTTATTACCGCACGGCACTATCACAGGGCTTCCGTAGTGGACCTGAGAGCTGTATAGTGTTACTAGTGCTGGCACTCGGATGTGCGAGCACGAGGGGAAGTATCTCCAGAATTCCACAGGATGAGGGCCCACCCGGGATGTCTTATTTTTCCGCAGCATGGGGGTTACTCCCGTCGCTGATGACGAGAACAAACATGTTGTCTGCACAATGCATGATTCTCACATCTGCCTATTTATTTTACATTGTCCGACCGTTAGAAGCATGGACATTACTTAGCAGCACGAGCATGAAGCTCCAGCTCCTGCTTAGTACTAACCCACCCGCTATGCTTCCCACCGCAAGCAGGGAATTGAGCGAGCGCGTATACTGGAACGCTCTCCTCTTTGAAAGGTAACTGACTCCCCCCACTTTACCCCACCCCCACCGTAACAAAATCTAACACCCAAATTAGCGACCTCCTAGCAGAACTCGACCTCCCACACTCAGGTATTGTCCAATTTGAGGAATCCGTTGGACTCCCCTTTGGCTTCGAAGAAGAAGACGAAGAGCCTGTGGGCGGCGGTCGCGACGACCTCTGGTACTTCCTCGCCAAGATCGCCCTCCGCCGTCTCCTAAACCGCGTCAGCCACCTCATCTACAGCAAGGGCGCCTCAACCGCCATATCCTCCCTAGCACCCATAGTCGCAGAACTTGACTACCAGCTAACACAATGGTACGAATCACTTCCCATACCGGTGCAGTTCCCGCACGGCAGAGTCCTCCTCTCGAACCCCGTTCAGACGGTCCTTCGACTCCGCTATTTTGCCTGCAGGACCATCATCTTCCGACCGTACATTCTTGCCGTGCTCGAGAACGAAAAGTTGGGAAATGATAGCACTGTCCGGGAGAATTGCAGGAAGTGTTTGGAGGCGTGTATTCGTCAGTTGGAGCATGTTACTGAGCAGTATTACCCCCCACCATCCCATCTTTTTTGAACTAAAGGAAAAAATGAAAAATGCAATGCTAACGAAGACTAGCCACGCTGGCCACATGCCATATCTATGGCAAGGTGCCCTATCGATGGTCTCCCAGTCTCTCCTGGTCATGGGGGCTACCATGTCCCCATCCCTATCTTCCGTCTTGCCAGCACCAGAGCAGATGGACGTCATGTTCCAGGGCGTTATTGAAGAAGTTGAGCACTACGCACATTTAGCTCCCAGCCTCCGCTCGTCGGCGGAGATCATCCGAGAAGCGGAGGAGAGGAGGCAGATTTTCTTGAGGAATGCGAGCATGAGAGTATGATTTTATTTCTTCCTAAACTTATTATTACCACCATTTGCTTTCCTTGAAACATATTGTTTGGTTTGGTTGGGGGCATGGGGGGTTTCTGGAGTGAATGGGCAAATGGAAGTCGGAAATGGTGATGAAGTACGGTACGAAACGAAATGAATGATGATACTCGCTTTGTATAATTATTATTTTTCTTTTTACTTTTCTTCTTTTACTTTACTTTTACTTCGCCTTTATTTGCTTTGCTTTGATTTCGATACCGAAGTTAGCCATACTCTAGAGTTTGGTTTTTTTTATGTTATGTTTCATTGGTTCGGTCGTGTTGGAGTCAGTTAGTCTCTTTATATCCAACGGCTTTCCGGGCTTGACCTTTTTCTTCTCTTTTCCTTTTCCCTTTTTTCGTGACTTGACTTGCCAGCGGGCGTCTGGCGTTTTGTTTCTATTTCATTTCAGGTTTCATTTACGAATTTTTTTTTTTCCTATCAAGAAAAAATCCAAATGATCGATCGGTTAGGCATTGGCGGGGTTATTGATTATGATTGCATTTTTTCCACGAATCTTTTTTTTCCTCCCTCAATCTATTTTCTGACCAGCTCACGATATTATTGTAACTGTGGGTCTGGTGGAGCAGCTGTTATGGGAGGCAGGAGCTTCGGTGGGAAGTAAGGAAGGAAGGAAGGAGGAAGCATAGCACAACAAAAAGGGAAGGAAGGGGAACAAAAAAAGAAAGAAAGAAAAACGTGGCATCGCAGTTTTAATTTTCTCCCTCTCTCTCTCTCTTTGTATCGTAGCCTACTCTCCTGTACTTACCGTACCTTACAACCTTGTAATCACGCCGATTGCCGAGAGCTCACCAAGGAAAGAAAAAAGAAACAACCCCCCGCGCCCCCGCTCTCATCTTCTAGTCCTTGAAAGGAAAGGCAAATCAACCATCGCGAAGCAAAATACACTTGTGGAGAAAGAAACCCCCCCCCCCCCCAAAAAAAAAAAACCAAACCAAAATAATCCAAGTCACGGTACCGTAGATAATAACAGGAACAGGAACAGCCAGGGCCACATCGGAAACTAATTTATCCGGCGCAGTGTGGGGGGACCCACCACCGTCAATCAAGAAATCCACGTGGGTTCAGGGGTTGCCAAGTCTCTCCTGTCCGCCTCGCCTGAATTAAGCTTACCCTTGTCACGTCTTGTCTTGTCTTGTCTTGCGATGAAGTGGGGTGCTGTGCAGCGCAGTAGTGGGATTTCAACTCCGGACTGAGATGCAGTACTGGTATTGTATATACAGAGTTGGTGGAAAAGGATCTAACTTAAGGATGTATCTTTGTGAACAGCAGTTGCGTAGGGTCTTGCGCTGGGTAACTAGTTTATTGTCTGCAGTACTTAAGGTTTGCGTGAAGTATGGAGGGGGGGAAGGGGGGGGGGTTAGCTATCTACAATCTGTTATGAATAACTTACACACGATAATAGTACTCGGCCTGTTGGGACGGAGGTTAACGTGAGATATCAAAAACTTTAAAAAAAAAACTACCGTACTGTATGCCATACATATCGTAGCATAGAGTAGAGAATCGGCGATTCGCTCCCTCACCGACTATGTATTATTTTTTTTAAACAATACCGGTAGCGTTTGTGATTTGTGATTAGATCCTGGCGATACCTGCGGACGAAAGAAGTAATTTAGGTTGAAAGATGACTGCTAAAGAGATGTTCTAGATTAACTTACTTCGTTAAGAAAAAAAATAAAAAAAAGACAAACTTCCAGAACTGATAGGGAGAGAGATTGTATTTCCCATTCCATTGTTTGACCTACCAGTACCATTATTTGGAGAAATATGAGAATTGAAAAGAAAAAAAATACTCCCCTCGCTGAGAACGACTGACTGTGCCATGAGGATGAAATCTCTCCATTACTCGTTCACTTCCGTACCCGGTCACTGGGGGATTCTTCGCAGCGAGTCCGGTGCCATATTCATTGACGTTCTACGCTGTGCCTCATCAGTGTTTGGTCTTTGATTATTTGGGAATGAGAATTATTTGTATAGTACTGCTGGTGGTTAGGCCATTTTGTTCTTTTTCATTTCTTTCTACATTTGCCATGGGCGGGTTATAACAGAGTCTCCTTTCAACGGAGGTTTGCGGTTGGGGGTGTATTAGCAGTAATCGAGATTTAGTTGATATCATAAGGAGGGGCCGGGGGCGGCTGAGGACGCTGGGAATGCAGCGCTGTGGTTGCTGATGGGGCGGGCGGGGGAAGAGCGGTCGAGTGTGAACCACTTTGTGATACTGATAAAGGGATTCTAACCTCCGCTGTGGAAAATTGCGATTACTTATATTCGTCATTAGGAGCGTTGTAATTCACTGATGAAGGCCTTCTTCTGTCAGGCTAGGATTTCACAACAATACTTTCTTTTGACTTTTGACTTGTAAGGTAAGCCCCCCTGGGAGTATGATACTTACCTTAGTGGGGTTTTTTCATAATTAATCACTCGTTATGTATATTGCCGGTGATACCAAATATGTGCAATCAGTGTGCCGGGCAATAGTAACCCGAGATACTAGCAATATGTAAAATAGTAGGAAGCGGTTCAGAGTGAAACTTGAATCAGAATAAAATGATAATAGAAGAAGCAAAAGTAGATGAATCATGATTGTGATAGATATGTTGATAGAAAAAGTGCTTAATCGCTTGAGCCTATTGATTGCCGGAGATACCAAATATGTGCCATCAGCGCGTCGGGCAATGGTAAGCCGAGATACGAGCGATATGTAAAACAGTATGAAGTGGTTCAGAGTGAAACTTGAATCAGAATAAAATGACAATAGAAGCAGCAGAAGTAGATGAATCATGATTGTGATAGTTATGTTGGTAGAAAGAGTACTCAATCGCTTAAGTAGGCCAAGAAATCCATGGCCGTATTACAGACCGCTTCCATCCTGCAAACACGGGGCGCAACGCTTAGTAGTTCAGCGCCACAACACCCAACAGAAAACATACATTCATTAACTAATACTTGAAGACGGCGAGAGAATCGCAAAGGCTAAAAAGTCAAATATTATAGCGAAAGTTAAGACCGAATGGCGGAGGATCAAACAAGTCCCTGGTAAAAATGCGTTGCTGTGCTGACTGAAAGTCAAATGTTTCGGAGCCAATCGCATCCTTAGGGACCCGAACCTGGAACCGGAGATAGTATTCAACGTTTCTTGTATGAAGCTACTTGAGTGATTTCCCAAGACAAACCGATGGCAGGATGGCCAGAACGTGAGGAGAGATGATTGGAGTGGGGCAGACCCTCCACCCTAGTAGGATGACCGTACCACAGCTCAGGTAATGTTCACAGCAAATGCTAGATTCGTATAACAACTCAACATCACTGATTCTCACTCCTCCACGATTTTCAAGATTGATGACGGGTAGTTAAAATGGGAAAAAGAAAAATTAGTGATCCCATGAAATCCCGACAAGGATTTGACATCGCACTGCCTCCAATGTTACAGTTATATTCGACTTTTTCAGAGCGGAGTAGGCTAGGTAAGCCAGCAATACCAGGACTGCACTGTTGCTATGGTATTCGCCATAAAATCTCCAGTAAGGCTGAAGGTGGCTTTGCGGGAAGTCCAGGCACAGAAGGTCGCACAGCCCGACAATCACAGATCCATCGCCACTCCCGTCATGGCAATCACATCCTCTCACTCGACAAGAAGCACCCCCACCACCCGGGAGCTTGAGTCCAACTCCGGCGTGGAACAACTTTCAATGCAAAGCATAACTTCAGCCTTAAGGGGTAGTAAAAAAGAAAAATATATTAGCTATCTAGTCTAACTTTCCCGTTCTATCTGGTCCCATCATCAGCGCCGTTGCAAGTACTTAAACGAAATAATCAATGCACATCAAAAGAAAAACTAAAAAAACTAAAAAAATCCAAGGAAAAGAGAAATATATGAGGAGAAACGGAAAGATGTGATATCGTGGAGAATTTAGGATAAGAACAATGCAAGAGCATGAATCAAAGAAACCCGAACAAGGATACGAAAAATACAAGAATTAAGCAGCTCTGAAGGACTAAGGATGAGATAGGAGAAAAATACAGGAAGAGAGAAAGAAGGACTATTCGGATATAAACCAAGTTGGCTTCCGTGGTGTTCGTACTAAAGTCCGGGTCGATATGGGATGTGTCTGAGGGTTCCATGGGGGTTTCACCAAGACTATGCAATTGTAGCGTCATGATGTCGTTGTAGGATAGATCAGGGGTAACTATGGGGGCAGGAGTTTCGCCCGACAGACTAGTAACTGGAGAGGGAGAGGGCGATTTCCCACCGAAGGATTCTGGAGGATTGGAGTTGAGGCTTAGCTGTTCGCTGAGCAACTTCACTATGCTCTCGTGCCCATACTCGGCCGCCCGCGAAAGTGGTGTTCTGCCGTCATTATCGGATGAGTCGGGATTCACATCTTTGCGTTCGAGGAGAAGCTTCACTACACCCTCCTGCCCATACCTAGCCGCCCGCGAAAGTGGTGTTATGGCTCCCGTATCAGACGAGTCGGGATTCACGTCCACGCGTTCGAGGAGAAGCTTCACTACACCCTCCCGCCCATACCTGGCCGCCCGCGAAAGTGGTGTTCTGCCGTTATTATCAGATGAGTCGGGATTCACATCTTTGCGTTCGAGGAGAAGCTTCACTACACCCTCCTGCCCATACCTGGCCGCCCGCGAAAGTGGTGTTCTGGCTCCCTTATCAGATGAGTTGGGGTTCACATCCTTGCGTTCGAGGAGAAGTTTCACTACACCCTCCTTCCCGCGCTCGGCCGCCAACGAGAGTGGTGTTCTGCCTCCCTTATCAGATGAGTCGGGATTCACATCCTTGCGTTCGAGGAGAAGCTTCACTACACCCTCCTTCCCGTACAGTGCCGCCCACGAGAGTGGTGTTCTGCCTCCCTTATCAGATGAGTCGGGATTCACATCCTTGCGTTCGAGGAGAAGCTTCACTACACCCTCGTTCCCGTGACTGGCCGCCCACAGGAGTGGTGTTCTGCCGTCATTATCAGATGAGTCGGGATTCACATCCTTGCGTTCGAGGAGAAGCTTCACTACACCCTCCTTCCCGTACAGTGCCGCCCACGAGAGTGGTGTTCTGCCTCCCTTATCAGATGAGTCGGGATTCACATCCTTGCGTTCGAGGAGAAGCTTCACTACACCCTCCCACCCATACTCGGCCGCCCACGAAAGTAGTGTTCTGCCGTCATTATCAGATGAGTCGGGATTCACATCCTTGCGTTCGAGGAGAAGCTTCACTACACCCTCCTTCCCGTACAGTGCCGCCCACGAGAGTGGTGTTCTGCCTCCCTTATCAGATGAGTCGGGATTCACATCCTTGCGTTCGAGGAGAAGCTTCACTACACCCTCCTGCCCATTGCTGGCCGCCCGCAAAAGTGGTGTTTTGCCGTTATTATCAGATGAGTCGGGATTCACATCCTTGCGTTCGAGGAGAAGCTTCACTACACCCTCCTTCCCGTACAGTGCCGCCCACGAGAGTGGTGTTCTGCCTCCCTTATCAGATGAGTCGGGATTCACATCCTTGCGTTCGAGGAGAAGCTTCACTACACCCTCCTTCCCGTACAGTGCCGCCCACGAGAGTGGTGTTCTGCCTCCCTTATCAGATGAGTCGGGATTCACATCCTTGCGTTCGAGGAGAAGCTTCACTACACCCTCGTTCCCGTACTCGGCCGCCCGCGAAAGTGGTGTTCTGCCGTCATTATCAGATGAGTCGGGATTCACATCCTTGCGTTCGAGGAAAACTTTCACTACACTCTCGTGCCCAAGCTCGGCCGCCCACGCAAGTGGTTTTTTGCCTTCCATATCAGCGATGTTGAGATCCACATCTCCAAGTTCCAGGAGCAGTCTACAAACAGCTTCGTTGTTGTTTCTGGCGGACCATGAAATTGGCGTGCAACCTACAAAATCCCTGCTGTTCCCATCCCAATCCCCCAACTCCAGAGCCAACGCAAGTTCTGTAACCCCGAAGTAAGCGATAGTGTGCAATGCAGTAAATCCGCTGCCGGAGTTCCGCCTATCACGCTGGTACAGTCGCCAGAATTCTCGATACTTGACTATAATCCTTCCTGATATATGGCGATCATACCGGTCAAGAACTTGAAGTGCAAGTAGTTTTCCATGTTCTGTTAATTCCTTTTTGGCATGCACTCCCCAGTAACACGATGCATATTCGAGAAATGGTGTTTCGGGTGGGGAAGACCAGAGATCAGAAGGTAGATTCTTAATGCTCTGGAAGTTGAGGTATGTAAGACAAATCTCTGCAATTTTCGAGTCAGCACTTCCGAAAAGGTCCTGATGTCCTCCAAGGTACTCCTGCAGAGTCAAATGTATCAACCGAACTCTTGAGCCTTCCTCATCAAGCGTGACCAGTCCAAGACAGCTGCTTAACAGCACCCCTATGGTAGGTACATTCTGGGGGTCCAGCTCGGTGGAATCCTTTTCAATTGCCAGCGCATGTTGTAACTCCTCCACCCGCAATTGTCGCTCGGATCGTGAGATCCACATCAGAACATCCATTGCTAGTTTCCCCATGTCACCCTTCTGCGCCTTAATCCGCCCCAGAGTTGCAGCGTAGGCATCTCCCATGCCCAGGCCACTGGTCATCTCTCTGAGTGTGTTTTTCCTCCGGGCAATTGTTGACTGTGCTAAGATGGCGTTTACGTTTAGTGAAACGAGCAGAAATCTGGGATGATGTCAGTAAAAAAAAAAGCTGGGAAAAATCTTCACAATATCATGATATCTTTCACATACATGTCAGAAATCTTTTCGGGAATGGTCCTGAGGATTTCCTCTCTTAAGTCCTGGTCCATCGCATCAGGCTGTGGATCATTACTCAATCTCATGATGATATACTTCTTGATGTCTTCCTCGATTGGTTTTATTCGAATTTCCGCGTTTTCTGTAAAATATCTCTTTATCTCATCTCTGATGGGGGGTCGACCGGTCATGAAGAGCCGGGTGCTGGGTGATTCTTTCACGACCTGTGCTAATAATTTGAAGAGCTCTGGCCGATGCTCTCTGGGGAATTCATCCAATGCGTCGATACAAATATAGCTCCTTTGTAGGGTACGAAGACAGGAAATTAGTAACTTGAGGATTTCCCCCGATTCTAGCTCTCGGCCGTCAATTTGTCCTTTTGCCCGGCGATATTCAGCCTCGACTTCTCCCTGAAGATGTTCCCAGCCACTGACGATTTGCTTGAGAATGGCACCTAACATGTAGGCCATGGACTGCTCTTTCTGGGCTTGGAAGTCGCAGTACAGACACGCCACCGCAACCGGGTTTTTATCATTTTGATTGCATAATGTTTCGATCACTAGGGAGCTGCATAAAGGTAGACACTACCAGTTAGCTCGCGCATTTGAGCAATAGCATGGTTCGTCATACCTGGTGTGTGTTTTCCCAACCCCAGGATCCCCATAGCAAAATAACACAGGGCTAACCACCCCGTCCTCACCGGTATTCCACTTTACAAACTCATCTGTTTGCAAAACCCAATCGCCTACCCCCTCCACTTGAGATCTTCTAACATCCCGATGTCTTTTCCGAGGCGCTAACGGAGATAACCATTCCAGAATCCGACGCCTTTCGTCGGTTACGGATATCTCGCAATTGTTCCAGGTGTTGTTATAGCTGCCGTTCACGTTACCACAGTTGATGTTTTGCGAAGGTTTAGGTTGCGGGGTTCTGAAAGTCATTTTGTTCCCCAGTTGACAAAAATAAATAATAGGAGAGAAGCTGGAGCGAAGATGGCGTCGATGAAATTCACTTTGGATCGGGGAACGCGGAGGTCTTAAGCTTTGGTGCGTTGGATTAGCATAGACACCGTCCACTTATTTCCAGGCCCAGGAAAGCTCGACAGAGACTCAAAAAGAGTGGGGAGACTCGCATACCGGTACGGCATTAGGTTGCCATTTTACTGCATATGCAGTAACACACCGTCTTATCAAGGCTTATTTTTCAGCCAGCTATCATGCAGGTATCATGGATAAATTCTCTGAATCCAATCATTTTCATGCGCAGGCAAGCCTTAGACACTTTCGAAAGAGAAAAAAATTGTGCGGCAGTGCGGCCTATGATATGGTACAATACGAGTGGTCCTGCAGTCGCACTGCATTTTTTTGTAACTTACCAATGGAAAAATCGTTGTTGAAAGGTGTCTAACACACACGAAAAAACAGTTGCTTGCTTGCCGTTTTAGGCTAGTTCAACCGAAATGACAAGGCTTAGCAATATTTGCACAACAGTGGGTGATTTTGCTTACCAGCTCTGCAGTTAGATGGTAACTTAATAAATGAGCAAATACCGCAAAAATCCAGTAAATCCACTATCGGGGATCGGGGTTTCAGCTCGGTTGCAGGGGTAAAAATGATCCAGCCAAGACATTGAGTGACTGGTTGTGATGCCGAAATTAAATAATTCGCACAGACTGTATCAAGTTGGAACAGTGTCAATGCCATAAAGCTTCATGAGAAAAGGTCCGAGAAGATTATAATTCAAGAGAGGAAGCAAGATATAAAAGCCAATAAATCAAGAGGATAGTGAAGAGATAGAATAGTTACCCATTCAGACAGCATGCCCCCAATTCGAAGCCCCAAACGACGGCGTGGACCAAAAGCGAAGCCCATCTGCGAGCGAAATCTAACCCAGCAAGAGTTAAAACCGATCCAATATCCTGAACGAACCTACAGCCAAAGTCAGAAACTTAGAGTCCTCGTATTCCTAGAGCATCATCAAATCCCACTACAGCGTCCAGGAGAGTACCGCCGACCAACACAGCAGGAAGCATCAGATACCTATCAAGTACCCCAACGAACAATTAGCGATTGGACAAGAAAGAAGGACAAAATAGAACAGATTGGAAAAGACTCACCAGTAAAGAAAGCAGCGGCTTTAGGTTATAGTCAGCAGGTACTATGGTAAGAGTTAGAAGATCAGTTATATAACGATTTTCTTGAAAGGCGAGAAGCTAGGAGGACGGTGCGGCAAGCTTGGTTTCGGATTCAATCGCAATTCCGATTTCGTGAGATTTACCCTAATGTGAACCCAGCTATTTTTCGGTTCAGCAATGGGTGGTTTCACGGTTTCCTTGGGCGGCATAAAATTAGTCTCCGCTGCATCACAAAAAAAGCTCAGAAGGTGCCGGAGGATTATAGGATCTTGGTTGTGAACTGGTTGCGGTTCAATCGACGGAATTCGCAACCAGCAGCAGGGTCTTTCTGGGATGTGGCAATTGATCATCCGGTTGGCCGATATGACTTATCGAATATATGTAATCTTGATGAGACGCCTATCCCATTCGAATATCTCTAGGGCAAAACATACAACACTGTTGGAGTGAGAACGGTTTGGGCAAAAGAGTCAAGGTCCGGATGGGACAAGCGGCAGGCAACCTTAGTTCTCTGTATTTTCGCTGATGGTATTCCACGGATACCACCAATGATTATTTTCCATGGTACAGGGCAAAGAGTGGAGTCAGAGAAGCTACAGTACCATGCAGGAGTGATTGTTGAGTTTAACCCTACAGCCTATATGAATGATGGTTTGTTTGAGCGATATATCACCAACTATCTAATACCTGTTCTGGGTGGCTGGCCTACCCTCTTTGTGCTCAATTTAATGGGCTCACATAAGACCCCTACTGTTCTCGACATTCTCCGAAAAAACAATATTACCCCATCTCTAATCCCCGGTGGCTGTACCAGCCTTGTCCAGCCATTGGACATTTCTGTGAATAAACCCTTCAAGGACCTTATACGGGACCTCACAGATGAGTGCATCTTTGAGCTGGAATCTACAGAAGAGTTTGAGAGGTGGACTGTTCGCAACCGACATATCATGACAACCCATTGTGTTGGCGATGCCTTTTACAAGTTTCATTCTGAGAAGGCGAGCATAATTTGTACTTCCTTTCGTAAAGTAGGCTTATCTCTCCTGGTTGATGGTAGTTTGGATGGAGAGTTGGATATAAAAGGTTTTACCGGCTTAGAAATTGGGAACTGGCAACAGGATTTGGGATCAGTGGATGATAGTGCTGATGTGCGAAGTGAGGAGGATCATGAAGTTGAATTTGTATCTGGATTTGAATAACTACTATTCTCGTTTGTGTTGACCTTCTCCCACTCAGTCCCTGAGGTCCGAAAATCAGAATTTCGGCAGTCGGGCCAGTCATCCTGTGTCTTGGTTTAATTACGCTTGCCCCCTTGCGCAACACCTAAGACCCCGATCCCCGATAGTGGATTTACTGGATTTTTGCGGTACATTATTATTATACGTACAGTAGAGAAGAAAAAAAGATGTAACAATACCGTAGCAGCCTCTACTATTCGGGTATGTCTGTAAAAATGGGAAAATTATGTCTGTCGATCCCCTACAAATCTCGATGGAGACAAGGGTTATGTTTTCCGATTTTTATGGACACATCCGAGTATTAGTACTATCTCAAAACATTGGATGACTTCTAGTACCACCCGTAGGCATTAGAAGAAATTTTCCAAGTTTCGTCTAATTGCAGTTCAGAACCAAAAGCCCCATGTAGAAAAATGTATGAAGGAGTAAGTACAGTACTGTAATTGCCATCTTTGCAAGTCGATGTCTTCCGGACTGGGCCCTTTTACTAGTAGCTTTAGCACCCATAACATAATTAATAAAAGCACTTCTCCTCTTTATCATTCCTATGATGCTTTTTTAACAGATACCTCATCGTTTGTTCGAGCACGCTCTAACAGGGGAATCCAAAGTGAATTCAAACTTGTTCCATTCACCGCCCCTGAAGTCCTTCTGTTTCACATCACATTCAGGCCAAGCCCTCTCTCTTTTTTTTTTCGGTGTTTTGATCCTTTTCCATTCCCCACTTTGAATACTGTGAATTCTCAAAGTCAAGTATTTTCCCCAACATGCCAAAATCTTGAAAAAGAAATTGTAACTTATTGGCGTTTTCTCACCCGCTTTTTTTCTTTCCCTCCCCAGTAGTAACCATGCCGTTTTAAGAACAATTGTTCCTGGGCAGGTTCCGTTGCCTTCCCTGTATGCTGTGTCGCATCTTATGATAGTACGGGTATTGTGTCAAGTTATTGTGATTCCAGAAACCGTTGTCGCTTTTGAATTTTCAATTTTTTCAATTTTTTTTTAGTGTTCACTAGCTCGAAAACCTCAACCAGTGTTCGGGTTTTTGGCTACCCCCCAACACCAGAAGACCTGGTATCGGGCTGAGTTTTGTATGCAAGCGGGCAAGTTGATAGAAGATTTCTGGGGATTCCAAAGTTGGGGAGTCGCCAAACCCCCGAATGCCTGCCGCTGATTTGAAGCTGGTGAACGCTAAAAAATTTCAAAAATTGAGAATTCAAAAGCGACAACGGTTTCTGGAATCACAATAGTTCTTTTTTTAAAATTTTTTTTTAACTATCCCCGGGGACCGAGTTTCTCCACTAATCGAGACAGAAGCTTCGGTAGCGCTGTGCAGTACGGCGGTATGGTGCCGGACAATGCCAATCAACACCTTAGTGAACCCAAAACACGACCAACTTCAAACTCCTCTAAGTCAACAACAACCACTCAAAAGCTCAAATGCTTCTGTAAAAGTCTTTATTTGATGGTTGTCTAAAGAATTACAGAGGGGTTTAAGGAAATATGAACTTCCTGCTGTGCTAGAGCAGTTCAAAGATTTCCATTTTTTGCAGGGGAGGTGCCCAAATTAACACACCCCAAAATTACTGTATCAAGTAATATCTTGGCAACACCATGCCTAATGCAGTAATTGATATCGCCGATTATTTCACTTTGTGAGATAACCTAACCCAATTTGGAAGGTGATTGCCGCTTAGTAAGCGACGGCGAATTAACACAGGTGTCGATTGGCAGTGTCCGGCACTATACCGTAATAGCTACTACAGCTGCCAGAAAATCAAACGTGAGGCTGAAAGTCACTTTGCGGCGAGTTCCGTCATCACAGATAGTACTAGTAGGAAAAGGCAAAAGGCAAGAGCATGAACTAAAGAAACCGGAACAAGAATGCGAAAAATACAAGAATTAAGCAGCTCTGAAGGACTAAGGGAGGGATTGGACAAAGAGACAGTAAAAGAGAAGGGAGAGAGCTATTGGGTAATAAACGAGATTTGCTTCCGTAGTATTCGTTTAATTATTATTCAAGAGGTTTGTCTAGGAGGTGTTTGAGTTGTGGGAGCGTTCCACTGGATCGTCTTCGTGAGAAGTCTGCATGCTCTTGACTGAAAATATAGATAATTGTGCCCAAATTCCCAAGTCCAACCACCACCCCCGTCCAATGTAAACAGCGACCAATGTGAGCAAGATACCGACAGCAACCGGCAAGAATCTCCTGTGGCAGACCAATCTTGTACCGTATCCACTGATCAAATTCGCTAACTCCGTCCCAGGATGTGTTACGTCCGAACCAGTGGGACTCTGGCTTGGCAATGCTATGTGGTTGGTGGAGAGAGACAGCTACAAGTGTTGAAAGTACTGCGCTCTGTGGTAACGGTTTACTGACCACCATTGTCCAGCAACCGCAATGTGGGAGAGTGAAAAAAAAAATACCTTTAACGCTGTCGAGATACATCGCTTGCCGGTATCTACATGAAACATCATTCAGCCAAGCCCTGCGCCAAGCCACTGTCCCACTGGCTCGGGCTTAACACATCCTGGGACGGAGTTAGCGAATTTGATCAGTGGATACGGTATATTACTCGCAGAGTGCAAAATTGCACATCACTGATCCATCTGCAATACAATACCGTATCATAAGAACACAATCGGCACCAATCCCACCAAAATCGGTGATGCTGCCTAGTTTTCTCGACCAGTGAAAAACGCCATTTGAAACCCCCAACCGGTCAATCAGGCCCTGAGTACTCGAACTGGCAAATTTCTCTGCGGTTGTCTGGGAAATTATCTCACATCCGATCCAAAATCCTCAGACGCCGATTCAGTAGACTCCGCGAATTTTTCTTTTCCCGCGGAAAGTGAAACGAACGTCCGGTATCTAGAGTCTATTCACAGTTATCCCGCAATACGGTACCGGTAGTTCGATACTTGTAAAACTCGAAATTTAGGATACCCATCTGATTCTTGTTTCTGGGCCATTTGAGGGGAAGAAGGTTTTAAACGATTTGTACTGCGCGAATGCAGTAGCCGGCAGTGACAATAGGTGAGTACGACAATAGTCTACCAGTAGGGCCGTATTCTTGCAAGTGCCTGCCTGTTCAGCGGCGTTAATGCTGAATACTGTGTAACCAACTCACGTGCGCACTCCATAACTAAGTAAAAAATTAGCTTATGTCATCATACCTGGCTCTAAGTTGCATGACTTTCGCGGTGCTCAACTCGTCCTTGTAGTGAAAGATGGCTTGAATGAGTATGTATTAGCACCGGAGCTTCTGAGCCTCGAAACTTAATGAATTCTACGGAGTCAAGTCCAAGTCATTACCGGGACACTGCCCAACCTCATAGCCGGGCATTTCGCACGACACAAAGAACGATTACCGTATGCTGCTGTATCCAACTTACTCGTGTATTGGATAAAACATCTACTTCACTTGCAACAAGGTTGAAGGAAACACTTCACAGAATACCGTATTTACTCGAATACAAGAGAACTGCGCTAGGGCTTTGTAGTTTCCTCTCCCAGTAAAGTGCTGTCTATATACCGGCGGTTTTGAACGCTGAATTTGCAGTGTTTTGATATAGCCTAGCCGAGAAGCGGAATTTCTAAGTTCTAGTGCAACTCTCTTGTACTCGAGTAAATACGGTACGCGGGGGGTACACTAAATAATGAAAACTATTTCTGCAGATCCCATACAAATCTTTATGGTTATGTTTTCCGATTTTTTTTTTTCTCATAATGGAACCCCCAAGTACAATCCTGCACCCTGCACAAGAGATGAAATCCCTGAATACCTCTGGTCTCTGCAATAGTATACTTTTGGACATACTGCTAAAAAAGGTAAAGAAGGGAAACAGGGTTTAGGGTAAAGAACAATCACTGTAACCTATTTCTCATTCTATCTAGCCCAGGGGTAAGCCCCGTTTTACGAACCTAATCATGTCTAGCTAAGCCGGCATGAGATACTCCCCCCAGCCAAGGGCCCCCTGAAAAAAATCCACCTCCTAGCCACCTGCCACAAAACAATCACTAACAACCCGCACGTTGCCTCGCAAACCCTCCCCCACAAAAGAAACCCTCCCCGAAACCAAGTAAACAGAGTTCTAGAGCTCCCCGGAGCAGGGCCACATGTGGACCCCCAGTGCTGACCAGCCTCCCTCAAAATCCCCCGCAAGGCCCCCGCAGTGCCGCCCCCTCCAGGACTCAAAGGAGTCTCCCTGAGATGGTTGGTAGGTAGGTCGAAAGGCGTCAGCTCAAGAAGACAAAGTAAAGTGTTGTCGAGATTAATGCCAAAATATTGTTGATTGCAGTGCTGAAGTTGTGTCACAGAGCTGAAAACAAGGTCCCAAAATCCGCCGGTGTGCCTGGAGGTGAGCCAGAGCTTCCAAAAATTGTGTAACTACACCAAGGCCACCAGGATACGCCAGCTGGAAGTTTTAAGGTGTGGGTGATGATTTTGGGGGTCAAAGCCATTCCCCGCAAAGTGGGAAGGTGAAGACACCCTGAGGATTGGGATCGCCTGGGGGTCACCCAGGACTTACGATGATTGCCTAGGAGAAATAAAAAACTCAACTCCTAGGTCTTATGTGCTGAAGGGTGGTTGTGGGTCCCTCAAAAGGGTGCCTGGAATGATCACAAAAAAGAATGAAAGGCTATCGGAATCATGTTCGTGTCTGTGCTAGGCAGTGTCGATAAAGAAGATATGGACTCAGGCCTCAAGAGGCTCCTTGAACCGCAAACTGTAGTCCCAGCCATCTGCCAACGGGAAAAAAAAGAATTTAGTTCCAGAAGGGGGTGCCTATGAAGAGGCGGGCAGTGGTGCTCTCATGGGAGCTCATTGCATGGGCAGCATATCAATAGCCGAAACAAAGGAAAACGAGCCAAAGGCATGAGCCTAAGGTAAGAATAAAGACTTTGAAGCCATCGTGAAAATCACTCAAAGGGCATTGATTGGGTGAACCCCCCTGTACCGTCGCCGAACCCTAACCCACAAGGAGGTTAGGACAATCACTGGCGACGATGTGTGGTTCGCACACACGTTATTACTTGTGATAGAACAAGCACGAGAATAAAACACTTGTTTGACTTAATAATGCGCGAGCTGGCGTCCATTGTAGAAAGCACGTAGCAGCTCAAGAACAGCGTGAGCCTCGGTGACAAAAGCCCTCCCTTCGATACCGGGCAACCCATCTGATGACCCCACCGGCAACCACTGTGCCCGCTTACGTAATTACTCCGTGTCACAGAGTCAACAGACCCCGAAGTAAGTTAAACTTCTGGGCACATCTCCCCGCCGTCCCCGCTCTAACACAAGAACCACACTACTACAATCAAGACTATAGAATCTCCCTTCCCCTCCTACCGAACGAGCTCATCCTCCGAATTGCCGACAAACTAGAGGAAGAATATTTACAACAAGTGATCTCCCTTACCCACAAATCGGCGCCTCTCAAACCTCCTCAGCTACTTCCTCATCGACAGAATATTCGAGGCAAGATCCGAGCGGTACGGCGAGCGGCTAATCTACTAGGCCGCTGCGCGCAACAACGACGCGCAAGTCAAGTATCTCGGGGAAAAGGAATCCTTACGTTTACAGGAGAACCTACACGCCTTCACGATGCGGTCCGTACACAAAGCACGACGGTCGTCGAGACGCTTCTATGATGCAGATTCGATACAAATTTACAGGACGAAGCGAAATGGGTCACGCCTCTTTATCACGCAGTGCTTGTCGGACGCGTCGATGTCGCGAGGGTTCTGTTGGCCCGGGACGATGTTCAGGTTAACCTAGCCGACCATCGCCAATGCACGCCGCTGCTGATCGCCGCGAGGGAAGGTCGGGAGGAGATGGTAAAGCTCCTCCTTGAGCATCCTAGAATACAAGTCAATCTACCGACCCAAAAGAGGATTTCCCCGCTCCACATGGCTTCTATAAGAGGTCGTGGGGCGGTTGTCCGGCGGATACTCAACGATGAGAGGGTTGACGTGAATGCTCAGGACAATAAAGAGCATACAGCGCTGAATTTAGTAACGGGGTATGGATCCGAGAAGATGATGGAACTGCTTCTTGAAAATTCTAGAGTTGATGTCAACAGTGGGCAATGTCAAGGGTGGATGCCGCTACATGTTTCTGTTGATAGACAGAGTGCCAAGAAGATGCAAATTTTATTAAACCATGAGGGGGTTGATGTGAATGCCAAAACTAAAGATGGTGACACACCGTTTCTCGTCGCGACGCGGAAATATAGCGAGCTTTGTCTGCGGTTGTTGCTGGAGCATCCAAGAGTCGACGTCAATGTGGAGGGGCATGCTGGTATGACCGTGTTGGCGACGGCGACGCAACATAAGTGGAAGAACATTAGAAAAGACATTAGATAAATAAAGCCTTATTCGGCACTCTGGAGATATTCCGATATCTCTACCTTTTTTACCATCTTTTTTTTTTTTTTTTCGCGGTAAACACATCATGTATCATATCTAAACGGGGCGGTGTTCCGGATGTATTGTACCCATACCTTTCACAGAAATAGCAGAAATAATAATTTCTCTTATATTTCTCCAATAAGGCAGCACTTTACGGGAAAGTATCTGCAAAAAAATAAAATAAGACAATCAAGTGTTCGGTCAAAAAAGTGTGCATTGTGTGGTGTTAGAGGGAAGAAGAAAAAAAAGAAGGGGGGGGGTGTTGGTATGCCTTGCAGTGAAAGGAAAAAAAATGCAAAGATTGGGACGTGTGACGTGTTTTACAGACAGTGGTTTTCAGGGCTGCTACTTTTGTATTCACTGTGCTGGGCATAGGGATACGGCAGGTCAAACGTACTCGAGGTGCAAATGGACATTTCGTTGCAACCAAAACTCCCAGCCCAACACCCCAAAACCACAAAGGCCGGGTAACTTTGCCCCACCTAAGGGAGCCTCAGCACCCGGGCATGCACAAAATGATGATTTTCAAATTCAGAAAAGGTGATATGAAAATAATAAATATATGAGTAGATAGCCCTGAATTCAGAGAATAAAGTTATCCAAGTGGCTAAGAAAGCGAAATTCTTGGTAGTGTGTAAATGCTGGCTTTATTGGTTTGATCTTATTTTGGCGGGTTTTTTTTGGTGGGGTGAGGGGAAAAGTCTATAGCAACCACCGGGTGCATCACTCACCCGGCCACACAAAATGATGATTTTCAAGGCCAGAAAAGGTGATATGAAAATAATAAATATATGAGTAGATAGCCCTGGATCCAGTGAATAAAGTTATCCAAGTGGCTAAGAAAGCGAAATTCTTGGTAGTGTGTAAATGTTGACTTTATTGATTTAATCTTGTTTTGCTGGGTGGCAGTTTTTGTTGGTGGGGTAAGGCCACCACCACCATCACACACCACTTCACCTACTACTAAACACCTACACTATACCATGCTATCCTCCCTACACTATACTATCCTCCCCCAACACCCAACATGCCTCAAGGACTCACCTATTGGGATATGGCTAGAATGCTTAAGGCTCAAATTCCTGCAGGTTTTTATAAGTTGGAATTGAATGAACAGTTTATTAGAAAGGGGAAGATGGTTGGAAGAGAGATATTGGAGCCATACCTACAGGAAGAGTTTTATTTTCAACTCCAGATGATGATTGAAACATGGGGGAAAGCTATGGGACTTTCTATCAATGGAGGTAAGTTTTTAAATCTTAGGATTAATTAATACTTAATACTAATATTCTTGGAGGGTTCTGGTTGAGGTGGCAGTTTGCACTCCATAGGTATGCTGTTGCCATGCCTTGGGAGGAGTATGAAAGCTATAAGAAAGCCTGGCCAACCACATCCAAAGATAATGTTGTAATTCAGCTAGCTGTTGTTGGTTCTGAAATGTGCATTGCCTTTGTGGACAAAAACAAGTTGATTCAGATTACTTGTATTCCTCTTTATCCTACTATTTCCCACCCTAATAGCTTCGCAACACCATAACTACCACCACAACTACCTACCAAGACAACAACTAAGACCTGGTATGATGCCAGCTTAGCTCCCTGCCCTATCATGGATATTACAACATTTAAAGAAAACCCCCTTCATTCCCAGAATCAACAAGCTCTTAGACATCAGAGAAAGTCTAATGCAATCTACTTTGAGATTGCGGGGTCCAAAAATAATTGCTTGTGGAATGGAATTGGTATCTCCCATGCTGTTGAGATATTATACCTGGCATTGATACATCCAGAGGAGAAAATATATAATGTTTTTAGAAGCCAGGAATTGAAGGAGAGATTGGTGGAGGCAATTGAAGACTTTTTTGTTCAGGTATGAAATTGTTACTTTTATTTTTATATTAAATATTAAATACTAATATTCTCTTCAGGCACACTCCCTGAACTATCAACAAAGAATCCTTGCCAATAAAACTCCAACTAGAGCCTTTGAATTTACCAAATCAACTACCTAGTACTACGACAGCCAAGTCACCAAAGTCTATACCAAAGTCTATAGAAAGAAAGATACACTAATCTCTTACACTCAATACCAAATATTATGGGAGGCTGGGCAGTTGGACAAGCAGATATGTGACCCCTTGTCATAAGGATGGGAGGAGGACTTGATGACGGAGACTGGAAGAGAAAGGAAAAAAAGAGTTCCAGTATATATTTTGGAGTTTAAGACTGGGATAGTGGTTTCAAGATATGTGATACTACAGGAGGAACTAAAAGTGGTAGATGACTATATAGTTACTGAATCTGAAGATGGAAGTGGAGGTGATGGAGGGGGGGCTGGCCAGAAAAGAAAAAAGAAGGAAAAATAAAAGGGTAGAAGAAGGTATGCATACACCATTATTTTCAAGTAGCCTGAAGGGGCAAGAGCAAGAATTATGACAATAGAGGAGAGAATTAAGGCTCATAAGTTTTTAGACCCAGAGACAGAAAGAGCTGATATAGGTCCTGTAAGCTTTAATGATACTGTTAAGGAGGGGAAGGATAGGGAAGTTGAGGTTAATAAGTTTTGTAAGAGATTACCTGTCAGGACAGGAAAGGTAGGGCAGCTGGTAGTTAGAAAGAAGTCAAGGTAAGAAATATAGACTAGATTAGAAAATGTATTTAATTGAGAGAAGAGAACTAAAGAGCAGATTATTGAAAATGAAATCAATTATCCAACTTTATTTGTTAGATATCATCATACAGCCTACCACTGATTATGTCAAAGAGATATGTACATGTCATAGTATGGCATCTCTGAGAGAGTCTTTATATATTTAAGGAATATGTTTATTCTACCTAAAAAGTCAAGCTACTTCTCATATGCATTTCTGTATACCTTGTTTCCTTGCTTCATTTTCTTTTCTCTAAAAATAATGTCCCCTCCTGGCACTCTCAATATTGGCTGGCTATATTTATGTCTGACAAGTAATAACTACTACACTACTATATATAGTAGGTAAAGATAGAAATGCAAGATGCACATGAAGTAAAATGGTCTTGATTCAGCCTTTGACAGCTTCGTTGTCATAACTGGCTATCCTATCATCAGAACTAAAACACTAACATCGATCAGTTAATTTATTAGTTATTAGATGAGGACTACTACTGTACTGCCACTAAGTTACTAGCAAATCAAGAGGCTGGATTTAATAGCACTACTAGCTAGTATTCGCCACCCTACCAAATGATAAAGAACTGACTGTGATTACTGCCAACTGCCAATGATTACTGGTACTGTTTTCATTGATACTAATCGTTTATTAATGGAGGAGACACTTGAGAGCTTCCTGCTATGGTTGACAATTATGTCTATATCCCTACTACAGCCACTCTTACAATTGCCACTACAGTGCAACCTCCAATAATTCTGACCCCTAAAACTTCCAACCCCCTAGTAACTCCAATATTTGGAGATACACCATATTTGAGATATGGAAAATCCCCTGAAAATTCCATGTCTCATATAATTTCCAATTCCAGCACCTTCCAAGGGTCTTAATTCTAGAAAACCCCTGTTAGGGAAAAATTACCAAAGAATTTTAGCTCAAAAAGGTAAAGACATGAGGAAAGAAAAAAGACAAAAGGGAGAGGAAAAATGAACAAACAAACACCAAGGGAGAAGAAGTCTGAGGGTATTCCTATCAGTATTTAAATGCATAAAACTAATGGTGGTTACTGGAACTCACTATACAATCGAGAATTTTGTCATACTTCACCCCCAAAGGTAGTATGTAATTGTTGCTTTCCTTGTCAGGATTCTTTATTTCAAATTTATAATCTCTACTCTATCCTTTATGTACCCAATTCCTAGAAAATTTTCCTTTTCTCTTTGCTGTCATGAGATATCACTCGATTTAGCCTGGAACTCAGAGTCTCATCTGCCAAGAACCCTCTCTACTTTCTATGTTTCCTTTATTTCCAGCCTCGTACTACTCCCAACTGCTGGAATTATTGGAGGTTGTTCCACTATATATCTCTCATATGGTACATTCCTCTGGCAAGTACTCTGATGATCGTAATGACATTTCATTCTTACGGCTACAATTGCATTCCTCTTGAAGACAATGCTATGTCCCTCTAGCTACCATGTTATATTTCTCTTATAGCCATGATTGCAGCTCTCACTCTGGCAACCATCTATAAAAGAGTATTCAAGAAGTGTCTGGGAGACTATATGTAGGAAGCAGTGAGATAGGCATTTAGAGTTACCTTTGAAAGACTTTGGGTTTTCTTTCTTTTCTTTCTTTTCTTTTTTCTTTTCTTTTCTTCACTTTGAGTGTCTACAGAAATATATTTTTTGGAGGAAAATACTCTTTTTTTGTTTGAGAGAGGAAGTAACTGAGCTTCATGCCAACTCTCAATCTTTCATTTTTTCTCCTTTCACTTTTCAGGGAAAAGAATCAACAGTATTGTTTAGTTTGTTGAGTTTGTTGAGTTTCATTTAGTTTGGTTAAGTTCACTATTTATTTCACATATGTTCAAGTTCATTATGTCTTCTACTAGGTACTCTTCTCCTTACATTTTTTCCCATAGAGTTTTGGAAGGAGTTTAATGAGGCTCAGGCTTTTTTTACTTTTATTTTTATTTTTATTTTATTTAGTTATCAGCCTACCAGTGGGGGTGTTGGATATCATCATCCAGTCTACTGTCAGTTGTGGCAAAGAGATATCTATATATCATAGTATGACAGCTCCACAAGAGTCTTTATGTATTTAAGGGATATGTTTATCCCACCTAAAAAGCCAAGTAACTTCTCATATACATCCCCATATACTTTTGTCTCCTATTTCTCCCAGCCTTTACAATATTATTCAACATGCCACACCCATATGATTGGGAACCCTTCCAGGAGATATTAGCCCAGTTCTATCTTATTGATGGGCTCCCATTGAAGCAAGTTATGGATATTATGACAGAGTGATATGGATTTTCACCAAGGGAAGAAGTGGCCATAAAAGTTAAACCCTATTATCGATCACTATTAAAGATCTAACTGTGAGAATATTTAGTTTGAGGGTATATAGAGATAGATTCTCACAATGGGGATTTACTAAGAGACAAGCATCATTATATAAGGATATGGAGCTTGTGGCTAAGTTGAGGGAGCTTTGGGCTCAAAATCTGAGTTCTTCTAATATGCTTCGCTGTTTATCACTTCATGGCTGGAATCTCTCAGCAATTCAGCTCCGAAATCTCAGATTATATCCTACCATTGGCCTCCTAATGGGTACTGCAAATGGAGACGATGCAAAGTTTGAGGCAGCTATTCAGGCAGAGAATCTTGTTAGAGAGTAGTTAGTATCAGGGCAATCTATTCAATATGTTAGAGAATATACTCTCAGTAATATTTGGTTGAGTGGAGTTTTTATCTCATAGTATGTCTGCAATACCAATTTAAAATAGATAACTTTCAAAGTAGTGCTAATATTTTCTATAGGCATCAATTGCATGATGCATTGCGGAGGCTGGATCTAGAGGGTGTGGCAAATAGAAGGAAGGCATTTACTGTGTCATGCCAGCGGGAGGAGTACTTTGTTAAAGGACTAAACAGAGTCTTATCAATTGATGGCCATGATAAGTTATCAAGGTTCAGTTTTGAGATATATGGTGCAATTGATGCATACTCTCATTATATTGTTTGGTATTATGTTGACATTTCAAACCGAACTGCAGTATCTGTCAATAAGCAATATCTTCGCCTACTTCGTACCACTCTATGCATGTCAAAACTGATATGCTCTAATAAAGGTAATTATCTCATATCTCATAAGTAATATAAATTAGCCTCAATAAATTCTAATATAATTTTGTGGTTTATGATAGGAATGGAAATAGTTTTACTGGCCCAATCTCATATTACTTTGAGGAGAGCAAATAAACCTGACCTCCCTTTTCATAAAGCATACTCTTATGGAAAGTCTACCAAAAATCAGAGAATTGAGGCCTGGTGGAACCTATTAATGGAGGGCCAAACCCAGGAATGGAAGGTCTTTTTTGCAGAGTTAGAAGAAGAAGGACAGTTTGATGGTGGGGATATTGATAAATCATGTCTTCAATACATCTATATGGACATCATATGCTCACACATTCACCAGTTTATTGCAATACACAACTCTCATAGTATTAGTGAGCAATGCCTTCGATCCCATTATCTTCCTACAGGACAACCATTTCTTCTCTATCACTATCCGGAAGGTGTCCGAGACTACAAAGAGCCAGTTAATATTGATACGCTTGCTGCTCTTAAGGCTGAGGTGAAGGATTTCAATCTCGATCAGTATCTTTCGGAAGAAACGCTGAAACTTTATGCACATCTGCTTTCAACCAGCAGATATCCCCTCGAGTTTATTTATGGTAATATGCAGCATAAAAGTGCATATATCTTTCTGCGAGAAAAGGTTGCAGATTATATCCAGAATGGTGAAGAGATTAAACTCTTTAATTCTCCTACTGGGGCAGAAGATTGGATACAGGCACATTACAATCATGAGATTGAAAGGCATCAAGATCAAGATCATTCAATGGTTATTGAAGATACCGATAATGAGGGAATTAATGAAGAGGGAATTGAAGAGAGTGAGAGTGACAGGATAGTTCCGGGTGAGGGGGAACTGAAGGTAGAGAAGGGCAAGGAGTCTGAATATTTCTGGGAAAGTCTGGGTGATGAAGAAGATAGTAATGAACTTGAAATTAATGATGGTTATTTTCTTGATCTTTAAATTGTATTATATGTTTCTATAAATTTGGGGTGTATCGCAGCCTAAAGAAAAAAATAGTCAACCATAATTTGACCATTCTCAATCTTCACTCATCTGACGCCCTCAAGTTCTCAATTATTTATATTTTTACCCTACTATCCTAATATGCCTTTATGTCAAGTTGACACTTGCTTTTGCAATACAATCCTACCAATGAGAGGCAATCCTGATGTTTGCGTTGGATGCAAGCACCCAGTTGCTGTCCATCTAGGTGACTTAGATGATGAATCATTATGGCATGCAAGTATAACCTCCCATACCTACCAGGAATTAAAAGTATATAACCTAACCAATATTATGATAGCAGCATGGAAGCCTACATTATCAACTGCCCTCCAAATAAGTTCAACTAGTAGTATTCTTCCAATAGTCAGGTTGGTGGTTAGTGAAGAGGTTCGAAGGCAACACCAATGGGTAGACTAGTCAAAAGATTATCCAGAATCATTAATCCAATCTCGCTTCAATACACTTTCTACTCTCTCTTCACCTTCACCTAAGCCTATCAACAAGTCTCTATCTATTTTTTTTTTTCTACAAAGGAAGTAATAGAGCTACACTTCATGGAACACCAATGATTATCCAACTTCAGAAGTCCGAGCGGGTTGATGATTGGCAAGAGTATCTCCACACCTAAGTCCAGGAACATCCAGCTTGGAAGTCCTTTCCAAACATCAAAACACAAGAGATTGATCCCCAAAAGCCCATTTGTGTTGGCCACTGGGAAGGGGGAAATTCCCTTCCAAATGCAAATGAACTTATCAAGAGTGGAATGATTGCAGATCTGCTGAAACTTATTGATAATCCTAAGTCAACTATCATTTTACCTCAGCATGGAAATAAAGGATGGAAACTAAGTGAGTCAATAAAGATCGGATATACTGTCTATATAAGGGCTATTGGAGATGAATCAGATGAAGATGATACCGACCTTCCTTCTTCCCCTCCCCTACTATCAGAACCTGAGGATAAGAAGCCAGCTCACTGCCCCAGTCGGAGGTACCGACGAAGGATACAACCTGTATAACCTGAGGTAAATGACAATAACAGTTCAAGTGCTCTAGAGTCTGATTCTCCGGAGGAAGGAGAAAATGATATTGGTGGACCTAGTCTTAAACAGGAGAGAAACCCACTACCAAAACTTCCCAGCCCACCATCTACCCAAATACAGCAAACCTTACATCCATCAACCCCTGCTGGGCCCAGTCTGGGACATAAAAGAAGCCTTACTATCCTGTCACCTGAACAGATTACAACAAGGACAACAAGGAAGTTGAAAAAGACTCAAAGTACTTCAGGCCTCTTGAATCCTATCAATCTTGATGATGACAAACCTGCCCATGATGATAATGCTGAAGGAGAGGTCACAGGCAATGATTTTGAACTTGGATTTCAGTTCATTAATTAATTCATTTAATTTCATTAACTTTTTCTTTATATCTTCCCTTTATTTCATTTTATCATTGGTTTTTATTGGATTCTGGTTTCATTACTATATTGTTTATGATGATGAGCAAGTGATATATCATGATTTCTAGCTTTCGCTCAGTCATTCATTCATTCAACCTTCTGAGTCAACCTTGTGGTATCCCCTCCCTCTATCATTTTTTGTTTTTTGTTTTCTTTTTCAGAATAGGTTTTTAGGCTTGCATTCTCCATATATTGCTCTTAAGGTTGAGGTTTAAGTTCAAGTTCAAGCCAGAATAAAAACTATTTCATCATTCTATGAATTTCACTTTCTAAGCTATTTGGATACCTTTTACACACTACCAAGAATTTCGCTTTCTTAGCCACTTGGATAACTTTATTCACTGGATCCAGGGCTATCTACTCATATATTTATTATTTTCATATCACCTTTTCTGGCCTTGAAAATCATCATTTTGTGTGGCCGGGTGAGTGATGCACCCGGTGGTTGCTATAGACTTTTCCCCTCACCCCACCAAAAAAAACCCGCCAAAATAAGATCAAACCAATAAAGCCAGCATTTACACACTACCAAGAATTTCGCTTTCTTAGCCACTTGGATAACTTTATTCTCTGAATTCAGGGCTATCTACTCATATATTTATTATTTTCATATCACCTTTTCTGAATTTGAAAATCATCATTTTGTGCATGCCCGGGCGCTGAGGCTCCCTTAGGTGGGGCAAAGTTACCCGGCCTTTGTGGTTTTGGGGTGTTGGGCTGGGAGTTTTGGTTGCAACGAAATGTCCATTTGCACCTCGAGTACGTTTGACCTGCCGTAATAGGGATACTTCTAGAAGATGATTGAATTTTGTGTTATCGTAATACAGAGGTAAGCTAGTTGGTTCCGGAAGATGGCACATAAGTCGGTACAAACCACTGCCGAAAGCTTCCCGAGAAAGAAGAAAAGAAGATGAAGAAATGAGAGGAAGCGGGGCACTACTTAAAGAAGCAAGTAGACATAAAGGAAATCATCGGTTTGCAGGAATGCATACAAAGTCTACAACGTATGCATTCTTACTGCAAGATTAGCGTAGTAGATGGATCTATTATGGCATCAACGCCTTACCCAAGACCCCCTCTAGTCACAGATACCCACTTGCTCAAACCTCGCGCTCAACTCCACTGCACCGAAGCAAGGCAAATAATTTCAGGGGACAACTCTTATTTTTCATGTGCTATTTTCTAACCGTGTTTTCAGCCTCATGAAGGGGGCTAGAAGTACAGTACATTTTGAAACAGCCTAGTTGAATGTAAGGTAAGTAACCCTAACCCATCATCTGATAATCCGGGAAAGATCAGAGAAAGCGGTGTTTTAGTTATTAGGGTGGGTAAAATTAACTGAAGGTTAACCCATCGATGGTGATGCTAGAAACGAGATACTACCTGAGAAGGTTTGAGTATCATACTTGTCCTATTCTCAAATCTATGTTACTGCAATGTTGCAATTGGAACGTGTACGGGTTTGTACGCTGTCGATATGAAACAATAATGCACATGTTCCACATGATGACGCAGAATGAGTTACGAGAAATTGGGTTTAGCGAGAACATACTTTGAATCAAAGATCTTCACCAAAGAGTTACTAATTGGCGCTGTTTCTCAAATATTAAAAATGTAAATTATCTATGGATGAATACGGATGAGATCCCGCTCCGAGAGATTGCACATCTCCGTCGCAGGATCAAAAATATATACTCTTGGAACTGGATAAAGGAATATATTCACAATCAAGCCTTGTTACCTGCCGAGCCAAGAACCACCACACATTAACACCCCCTCCCCCTCCCACCAAACCATGCCTGCTCCGGAACCTTAACTAACGGCACCAGCACCACGTTCTTGCCTTTTGAATTGCTACAAGACATCTTGGGCTCTTCCAAGACAATCTGCATCCCCCACTCCAATTTGGCTTCACCATCATCGATTTGCCTCTTATCCTCCACGTCCTCCAACTCTATCCCGACCCTCGAGTAGTAATACAGCGCACAGCTCATCGTAATCAGCGTTAATACCGCCGCGGAAATCCCATGGAGGGCGAGAGCATGCCGCCGCGTCTTTGAGGTGAGGAGTGTGGCGGTGAAGGGAATTGGTATGAGTACTAGGAGCCAGAGAAGTACCAAGAGTTTGAAATATCGAGTTGAAGTTAGCCTTTGGGGGCGGTGTTTTGTAGATGTGAGGGATGAGAGGGGCATATTCTTCTATCTCCGAGTTTTGGTTTTTTTTTAATTCCAGAGGGGGAGGTTGGTGTTGTGGGTCTCTTGATTTTCTCTACAAGAGTAGATATCGATGGATGGTTTAATAGAAGATAGATGGAGAGAGAAGAAGCGAATAAGCGAGTATTTATTCGGTTGTTGTGGTTTCAAGAGGGCTAGTAATTGGGAACTTGATAATTAGTCATGTAATGTCACTCGTAGCCGAACTACGGGACAAGGAGGGGCAAGAGGGTTAGATCAGGGAAAGACTCGGTGGATTCAACTTAAATGTCTTGACTTGTCTTTATTGGCTTTATTAGTACTCCTTGTCCAGGAGAATGGCGAGTGCAGGACTACGAATTCTTCAGCCACGCGTTTGCCGGGATGCAGATACGCGGACTTCTGAAGTTTGACCATGACGACAACTACAATCAGGCGAAGTTTGCTTCTAAGAGAAGCTATAAAGGAGAAATTTCCCCTGAATTCATAATTTCTCTCTCTCTAGCCCCCTCTCCCGCCTTCCAGCTCAATACAAGGCCAAGTCGATTCTGCAGGCTTTGAAACCCTCCTCTTTCAAACCCCAAACCTCAGCAACGCTTTATAATGGAAGCCTCTCCAATCTTCATCACCCAAGAAAAAGAGCGAGACTCTCCACCACCTCCATATAGACCACATTCCTCACCTCTAAAGCACCACATTTTCAGGACCGCCCCAAAACACCGCCCTCTACAAATGTATGACCCAGAGGATCTCTCCACGAAGGAGCAACTAGAAATGCACATCAGCCTTGCTCAGAACCTTGTGTCTGAGCTCATAGGCAAAATTTGGCTTTGGAACCCACTTACTAGAGAGATGGCCGATCCATACGTTATGAATATTAACCTCTACATTGATCAAGCTGAAGCCGTCATGGGAAAGATCACCAAGCATGAAATTGACCTAGTGGAGGGCAGACGAATGATATTGAGCAATGTGGGAAACCTACAGAGAATTGAAAAGAATCTTGACGAAGAGCTGAGGAAGAAAGGAATTTTGATGCCCGAGAGGTTTCCATGGGAGCCCGAGCAGTTGGTTGAGGAGGAGAAGGAAGGGGGGGAGAAGCAGGGGGCTATGGGGAAGTTGAAGAGGGCATTCTCGCTTAAGGCTTCTGAGAAGACCAAGAGGAGGGTTAGCCGGGTTTTGGATGTCGCAAAGGACAGGATTGTCTATGGACAGCCGTCGTTGAACGAGTAAGGGGTCTCAATGTGTGCTGGAGCGCGAATATCCACTCGAGTGTGCTAATTTATCAAATTTGTAGAAATTCTGCAAGATCGCGAAGTAGTTGGTTCATGGGTGTGTGATATGTGCTTTACGGATGGACTTCCAGATTGTGTTTCGGGTGTGTTAATCCCCTCCTATGGCATATCCATACGTTCAGCGATGTGACTAACACGGTGGTGTAGACATGACTTTCACAGAAATAATCCCAGGTTTAACCATTTTCCCACTAGTCTTACCTCAAGGTGTTCTCAAGGTGTTTCCGGAATCACCGTTAAAAACTGTCTATTGGAGTAACCCTGTATTGGGCATTATTCTTTAGCTCGATGCCGTCTTTCAGAGATTTCCTATTTCATACAGCCCGGGGCCATGATATTATAACCTAAGTAAAAATCTGACGGACTCTTGGGTCTCCTAGCTCTGACTTTGCTTCTATAGGACAATTACGCCGGATCGTATGCTATTGATCGGAAAAAAAAACTTTTTTATGTATTCTGCCGAACTGGGTTCGTTGCACTGAGGTCGGAAAAAACGTTTTTCCTACTTGTTCAGTCTGTACCCACGGCTATCACGGATTTGGTTGTCAGGCGATCATGTGTAATTTAGTAGAAAATGGTGTGAGGTCAGGTATCCGCCGAGGGGGTGAAAAGCAATTAAAAAATTTTTTCGATGGATTGTATGAGATGATTAGATGGGGTATTTTCCTTGAGGGTGTTTGTCAAAGTCAACTGGCCGAGGTGATGTACAGTACGGTAGTGTTGTAGGATGGTCCCGCCTTTACACCACAAGATGCAAGAACCTCTGAGTAATCAAAAATATATAACTAACTTAAGCTTGAGATATAACTTGTGTAACATATAACTGCTCGTTCAATACTCTACTGAAGAATGATAGCTTGGATATTTCTGCCCAAGGAAATATACAGCATGTTCCTGCCACGCCAGGGTTCCGGTTATGTAATTGTCTTGCGGCGCAGGATTTGGAAAGTTATCGTAGATGGACATTAGATGGTCCGGAGAAGTTTAGATGTTGGGATGTTTTACCGTGGGTTTATTCTTCGGTACTATCTTTGTCTTTTTTTTTTTTTTTCCTTTATCTCCTCTATAGTTCGGGAGACTTGTTTGTTGGTGTGATGACAAGCTATAGTAAGTGATAATTGATAGTTTGCTATGAGCAGTACGCGTTCCGGTGGTCTTTTCCTCCCCCCTTCCCGGGTCGCGGCGGTGTTATTGCACAGGTGAGATCGAGAGGAAACATAACCCCCATTAGCGCCACACGATATCGGAGGAGGTGAGGATTCGCTCATCATCCACTAGATCCAGCTGCGAAATCATCAGCGTATGATAATTTATATCCCTTCAATTCCCTACTGCCCGGTTTTTGGCGGAGGAGCTTTTTTTTTTTACCACCAGCAGGACTATTTGAGCGTCTATCTTGCCGACGCTCGCTGTATGGTGTATTGGTTGGTGTGCAATCGGTCTGGTTCCCATGCGATGATGGGCCGGTTGCAAAGTGGATGGAATACTGTGTTGGGGGGATGGCGGGTTTTCCAATGAGGGTAAGGGGAGTTGGACTCTACTCTCATGATACGGTAGTTTACCGTCCGGTTTTGCGCGGAAGCGTGAGGGCAGAGGGGGGGTTGTCGATGTGTTCCCGATCATGATGGGGTTGTGCTGCTTAGTGATGGTGATGGATTGGGTGGGGGTATAGTCTATACTTCAGTCTGCAGGAGAGTGCTAGGCTGTTGGACTTTGGAACAATTGTTGAGATCGATATTGGGCATTGGTAGACTGTAGACGACGATCCTGCACGATTATTCAGATGGAATTAAGTTAGCTTCGGTGCTGAACTGGGAGTCATTGTTATTGTACTTTACCTTATGAAAATACGTTGTTATAGTGCAGAAGCTTTATTTTAACGGTAGCGTGATGATGGTAAATTCTTCAGTTGCGCTTTTAGTACTTTGGGATTGGAGTTGTAGACGGGTTGATATTGCATACGTGCCGAAAGTATCCTACTGTACCCCCCCGCAAGGCACATTCCCCTATGTCAGCACCTAAGACGCGGGTGAATCGATAAAACAATCTTAGAAGAAAGAAGCCCTCATATAGCAGAAGCTATAGCGCAAGAAAATACGGTATGGAAGGTAAGTGTGTGAGTGCTGCCAAAACGAAATTTTTGGCGAGAATTCAAGGTTCTAAACTGTTAGAGCGTGTCGACTAGGACAATCAATCGATTGAAAAAACGGCCGCGAAAGCGCTTACCCGCTTCACCATCTGTGGATTCTCGCACTATATCTTTGTGTTTGGGAAATTTTGAACGTGGAGAGAGAGGGCAGAGCATACTGGTATCAGACCCGGCACACGCAACCTTGGCAAATTCCCGATAACCTGCTGTTTGATAGCGCACTGTAGTGGTCGTGCCACTTGGGACGCCCATCCAGTGCTGACCGAGAAGGTTTAAGTTTAGGACACCTGGTGCTCACATGACTTGTGAATGGGACAAAAAATTTGGTTTCCTTCATTTTTTGTTTGCTTCTTTGAACATTTTTTTTTTTGTAGAGAAAGTGTAATTTCCAACTAAGATGACTTTTTTTTTTTAGAAAGCCAATATTCACTTATATATCACCAGTTCTCCCTAATGCTGCTTAATATCCCAGTATTAGGTGGAGAGTTGGGTTAATATCCTATCAGCAATCAAAATAATGGTGAATTATGGAAGAAAAAAAATACGTCTACCAGATTGAAATCAGAGCTGACAGGTAAGTAGGTTTGGGACAGGGCCCTGCTGACGCTGACAAAAAGTGATTTTTTAGGGATGGGATACTACTTGCTGACAGCTGATCGTCCCAAGTTATATGATCACTACAGTACTTTGTACTGGTACTCGAGGATCCCACCCGAGATGCCAAATGCTTATTCAACTATCAATGACTCGAAATCCCTCTTTCATCACAAAAACAGCCTAGTCTCCCCCCCCATGTCCACTCACTGCAAGGATATCAATAAGCACCCTTTGCTGCGCCCACTTCGCGTCAGGTCGAACGACTCACTCGCTAGCAAAGACCCCTATCCACATCATACTGTACATAATAAATCTTCCCAATGTTCCCACCACCACCACAACCGAAACAACAACAGCCACAGTCTCTACATTTCCAACTGAGATGGCAGACTCTTCACCATCTGCTACTGCCGCCGCCGCCGCAGAAGCGGTAGTAAGTGAGTCGAAACCACTCCCACCACCATCACTATACGATGACCTCCCGCCCGCGTACTCCGCGTCTCCGCCTCCGTCGCCGCCGTTCACGCGGCGGCATCCGATCACTCATCGGATAGCGTACATCATGCATTCCGTCGACTCAGGTCTTCCACCGACGATACCGTACCCAGACAGCGATTCCGACTCTGACGTTGATTCCGAAGCTAGAGGAGGGCAACGACGAAGAAGAAGAGGGGAATCAATTCGCGATTCAAAAGCTTTATTCCTCCTGCGCGGTATATTCCGCCTAATCGCCTATTCCTCGATCTGTCTTACGGCGGTTTCGTTAGTGGTGAGCAGGTACTACGACATTTGACATTAACATTCCCAACGCCACCACCGGGGATCAACGACATCAACAAAAAAGTACAAGTGCATCTGCAGCGACAACACCCGAGCCAGATCGGCCCCTAATGCGGCCAAATTTCCCAGACATGTTCCCCCCGCTCCGCCACGACGTGACGGTCCAATGTCGAAAAACATGGGAGAACCAGATTCGCTATATCGACCTGACGCGCTGTCTAGATTGGGAGGAATCTTTCCGCACGGGGAAGAAGGTCTCGCCAGTCTGTCCGAGAAAGGGGGTGTATGATGACAACTTTGTTGATGAGTGTCTAGCCGTGCTCAGGAGGGTGCATATCGCAGCGAAGGAGTCGTGCGTCTGGCCCGACGAGTTCCAAATCTACGGCCGCACCGCTGCACTCGGGGATGTATGGAGCCATGGCAGCGTCGTAGAGGTTATGGAGAACATCAGACACGAGCGGGAAAAAGCTTGCAAGTGGACTGATATCGGAAGGACTGATTTTGAGGAGTGCGGCGCAACTCTGAAGAAGCTTTGGTCCGTAACGTCTGTTGGAGTAGATGGTTTTAGGCATTTCGAGAGTGTGGTGTCCACATTCCCGCCTGAGGTAAAGGCGGACTGTGGTGAGTGCACTATGGATTGGCTGATGGATGTTTTGTTGAGTTGGGATGATGTCGATGGTGGACCGCTGTGGCAGGGTGCCCGCCACTTTGGAAAAGCGAAGAGTGTGGATATCAAAACTCATATATCAACTATCCATAATGCCGCCAGTAGTTGTTATGACTGGTATAGGGTCCTGCACTTGCTGCCAGATATGTTCGAGAAGGAGAGGCATCGCACTTTGACCCCGAAGGAGAGGGGATTTGTAAGTAGCTTATCTTAAGACGGCCCTTTAAACGTCTAGTCTCTCTTTATATCACCAGTTATAGTGCTCTAATAATCTTGTATCGTATCGATCCTTCTCCGTAATATATTCTTCCGGATGTAATAATCTCAAAATGTACCCGGCGATTTGTTCTCTCCCCCCCTTGCTTTTCTCAACAGATATCGGATATTGCGAAGCATTGCTTCCGTTCGTACCTGTATATACCCCCCTTACGTCTCCAAACGAAGACCCTACTTTCTTCTTGTTGGCTATAGCTCAAATAAGTACCCTTCTCTGTCTCTCTCCCCCTCTTCAATTCCTCATTCTCAATCCTTCGTCGAAATCGACCATGAAGTTCCTCACAACCCTTCTAATCACGGCCTTCGCTGGCACCGTCGTTGTCTCCACGCACACCCACCAAAGTCCCAAAAACAACCTGCAGGTTCGCCATCCGGGTGTCCTCCCTGAGTAAGTAATGCCCCTCTCATTCCATGCTAAAAGCTAACACCTCCCCTCCCCCCCTCCAGTAACAATGATCCAGAGTCTACCGGCCTCGGCGAGCAACTAAAAGGTACCCCCGCGCCCTTTACGATCCCAAAGGAAGTACCAGACCTTCTCGCCGACTCCTGCCCGAAGAAAGATCTCGGCTTCTGCGGCAAGGAGAATTCCTGCTGCCCGATGAAGGGCACCTGCTGTCCCATGGGCGCTGGATGTTGCGCGGATGCGGGATCCGGCTGCTTCCCGGACAGAGATGGCAGGACGAGGTGCTGCAAGCTAGATATGGAGAAGCTTTGTTCCAGCAAGAACTTGTATCCCGAAGAATACCGTATGCTGTCGCGACGGGAATTATTGCGCTGCTGGGAGTTATTGTGTTAAAGGGGGTTGCTGCCGCGCCGGGAATATCTGTAAAGGGAGGGTGGGCGCTAAATCGAGCGGGCCTGATCCTCGAGGTGTTGCACCGGCGAGGTTGAGAGAGGTTTGAGAGATGATGATGGGTGCTGGATCTCGGCTTCGGTCGGTGGAAGTTTTTTTTCAATAGACGAGTTTTTTGGAGGGATATTGTTGGAATAGTAATACGGTATCTGTAATGGTGTGATGGAATAACCTTGTCACAATCTTCGGAAAGACTTGGAAAAACCGGCGCGCGGGAGTGGGGGGGGGGGGGTCAGATGTCTTGAATACTCTCTCGAACATTTCTGACGCCATTTCGTTGGTTTCCCCCAGCAAGTAGAGCCTAATGTGGTCTTGATTGTAATGAAACTAGCCAAAGGCGACTCTTTTTTCGATGACCCGTCTCTCCAGATATCCAGCGATGCTGTTGTTTTTTGTTTTCCAAGCTCTCCCGGATTATCAAGTCTCTTCAAAATCGCAATACTTTCATCAAATTTATCACCTGTGCTTTCCTTCCTCCTTTATCTCCAAGATATTGTCTCAATCTCGAAGAATAATTAGTGCTCCGAGTGATTCCCAATGATCGCATGTCACACAACGCTTGTTGCCGCAAGCATTACAGGAGTACCGTATGCCGCCCGATGATCCGTTACCATACGCAGAGGGACCACGAATACTCATCTTTACTTGTAGATCTTTCACTTTCGTCTATCATAAGTCCCCCTATTTTAACCATGGATACCACCAAGAAATGGGGTCGGGATTGGTCATTGTCGGAGTGCTGTCCCGGGTATCGCAATCCAGACCTGACCAAATAGCACCAACAGAATATTCCCCGTATCATCCCTGACCTATAGGTGAAGCCGTTTCGGGGCTCTGCCGCACTTTGTATCGCTAATTTCCAATTCGGCCATCGTTTAGGGTGCAGTATGAGTTCTCATAAGTGCTGTGCCGCGGAACACTCTCTCCTGATTGATGCGCAGTACTATAAGAGTAGCAAGGCTCCACTCGAGACCTCGAGTGCAGCCGCGCCTTCCGGTAGGCGTTCTGCCAACTTTTCTTTTTTCTCTTCCTTTCTTTCTTCTCTTCTCTTCTCTTCCGCCTAGCTTGCCAATGCCAGGCGTGAGGGATTGAGCAGGAGGAAGGAAGAAAGATATCGGATTAGGTGGCTTATCTGATGATCTGATCGGACTTTTGAAATTTTCATTGTACATCAGTAGAATTCTCCGCACAAGTTGTCATACGGATAAGATCCCATTGCGAGTCGCATTGATGAAAAATTGAGGAGATATTAGAGTAGACTTTTTCTTTGTTAGCTTACTGGCACCCCCATGTTGGAAGTATCAGGTCCATAACGTACCGTATTAATCTCTAACTTTGTTCTTCGTCCCAAGGTTGTAAGAAAGCGGAAGATCCCGTCAGCTATCACGTGCTGGGGAAATTCGTTTATCCCTTGGTCCCTCTGAAACAGTCAAATTCGTAGCCAGGCCAGATTTGGCAATAGTTAGCTGAACTTGGTCAGAAAATCGGATTTTCAGTCTCCTCATTGCTCAAATGACTCAGCGCTCTTGGCAAGTGTAATATTCTCAGCAAATCACAAAGCTCAAATAGTTCCAGGACCGGCTTAGCGCGCTGGCTACGAATTTGACTGTTTCAGAGAGACCAAGGGATAATAAATCTCTTGTCAAAAGTATGTATGCGCAAGGGGCTGAAAAGGTCTGAGAGGGGAACAGCCTTGGTTAATGCATGATATGTCTCGAGTGCTTGAGTATGTGCAAGCACCGTCCTACCAAAGCTTTCGGCATGGCAATCTGCTCTCGAGTAGGTTCGGAAACTTCCTTGAACTACAGAAAGAGGTACGGTACTGTACCGCTATGCTACAGTACCTACTGTAGTACCGTATAATCTCTTGAAATCCACCATCAGGTTATCAGCGGAAATCAGGACGTCAGCCCACGATAGGTTTAGTTTGACAGGTTAATAGGATTGCGAATACCAGTTAACAAGATCCAACACGTCTAGTGGGCCGATCCTATACCATGTTGGGAAAACGCTAGTCCTTCTCAGGAGCTTTTGACTCAGAATCCGGAAATTACAGGGCTATCGGAGATAGTGGATTTCAAGAGATTATACAAGGCACAGGGGGGATGTTTTCGTACAAGACAGGGATTATTTTGCGGGTTAACCTAAATCAACTGTTCGCTTATTTTCGAAGGGGTGCTTGTACGGTACACAGTGTATCATGAGTCAACCTGCATGGTACTGTGGAGGATATTTTATGTCACGCTAGAGTTGGGGAGTAGACCCCCTGTTGTAACTAGGGCTTAGTTGCCATGACTTTTGTTTCTTAGCTAGGTTGTTTTCAGGGTTAGGGCACGTGACTGGTGCAGCCTTGTGGGGCTTGGGAGTTTCTGTTGCAGTCGTCGACAACCAAGCACAACCGGGATGAGAACGAGAAAGAAAGAGCAGAGAGCGAGCAGGAAATAGCTAGGTATAGAAAGGCATCGAGATCTGTGGCAGATCTGCAGCTGTAGAGGAATTGAGAGATTGGGGGTTTTTCTGTTCTTTTTCTTTTCCTTTCTTTTTTCATCGGAATTTTATGAGAATAGTTTGAGACGGAGAATTATCCTGAGAGCGAGGGATTCAATTTTTCTATGTCTTTTCTGGGATAGCATCGAGGAATACATTTTTTGTGAAGAGGAGAGAGAAGAGGAAAGTGACCGAGCTGTAACCTTATTTCATTCTTGTCTAGTCCGGGGGTAGGCCCCGTTTCACCTAATTAAAGGTATCTAACTACCGGCATGAGATACTCCCCCCAGCCAAGGGACCCCTTAAAGAAAATCCTCCTCCCCGCCTATGTGCCTAACCCAATTTCATTGCCCCCTCGCGCAATCTTAACCAAAGGAACTCCCCTCCCCATCTCCTCTCCCCGTCCTCAGCTAGCTATCCTTCTGACCTAAGAAACCCACCCTGTCATCTCCATGCCCAGTGGTCGTGTATGTTAGCAAAAAAACCCGCCCGAATGAAGGAAACCTGCCCCATCACCATGGTGCCCAGTAGTCATGTACATTAGGAAATCCTCCACCCTGCCGTTTGCCTTCCCCCCTGTCAGTACCCCCTAGCGTACCCCTGATACAAAAGAAACCCCCCTCCCATTTGCCCTCAGCAGCCTCCATGTTTCCTCCTCAACAAAGGGGACCCACCCTGTTGCCTCCATACCCAGTGGTCGTGTACTCTAAGAAAATAAACAAAGGAAATATCTACTCCCCAGCATTGCTCCGCTGGGTCCCCGGGCCCTCCTCTCCTCTCACCAGTTCATACTCCCAGCCCTTCTTGTTCTGTTTCCCACCCCAGCTCTGTCTTTCTTTCCTTTCTGCTGCCATTTTCATGACGTGGTCCAGGTTGTGGGTCCACTTGTGTTCGGCTCTTCTCTTATTGTCTTGCCATAGCTCGAGGCTGCAGATCTCGTATGGTATCGTCCTGTGCACCCTTTGTGGTTGCGACGTGGGCAGGTTGACATTTGTCCCCCGTGTTTGTGCTCCATTGTATTTGGGTGAGTATTTGGACAGGGGTCTCTTCCTGAGTTCCTCTGGCCAGGATGGCATCCACTTCAGCAGTGTGGCCTGGTCTCTGTCTTTCTAGATCTCGGCCTTAGTGGGTTGCACCACTCCACAGTTTGATCTCAGATGTTCCCCAGTGATGTCGCTCTTGCCACAGGGGCACTTCCTCCGTTTCGCGTCCATGTCCTAGTAGGGCCAGGCTGCCATGGCTTGTATGTAGATCAGGTCCCTCAGGTTTTGTCTAGTGATGCCTCACAGGTGGGTGTATTTCCTTCTTGGTTTCCCCCTGTACCTCCCAGTCTTACCCTGGATACTCACCTTCCAGTTTTCCAAGAGGTGTTCTTTTAAGGCGTTTTTCCCCAATTTGTGGCTGAGGGATGTCCTTATCATGTTTTCGGCTGGGGAGTTTTTCATCCAGTCCTATGTCCACTGCATTGGTCTTTTGAGGTACTTGACTCTGAGGTAGAGGAGGTTGGGTTGGTGGGTTGCGTATAGCCAGAGGGGGGGAACCCCTAGTTCAGTATATATGGCATCTAGGGGTGTTTTCTGTTCGAGGTTGTAGGCCAGCCTGATTATTTTGTTCAGTGTTTTTTGGACCATGTCAATCTCAGTGACCCCTTTCCAAACCTTTATGCCATATGTCAGTTGTGGCATTATCAGCCCCGTGATTAGCCTTAGGGTGGTCCCCATGTTGAGCCCTCCCGCTTTGTATCTGTTGGTGAGCGCATTCAGGAAGAAGCTTGTTTTGTTGGCTTGCGTGGTCCAGTGCATGATGTGGGCTTTCCATTTAAAATCCGGGGATATGTAGTAGCTCAGCCATGTCATGACTTCTTTCTCCAGTGCTTTGACTCCCGCTATGCTAGGTTTGAGGTGCTTGTCCGGTGGCATGTTGATGTGGATGTGCTCTGTTTTCAGCGGTGAGAGGTTGTAGCCGTGGTCCTTGCAGGTCTGTTAGATCTCATCCAGTGTGCCTTGGTGTGCTGACTGGCCCCGCTCTTGGGTTCTGAAGGTCGTTACTACCAGGATATCATCCACGTAGGTTAGCAGTCTCGTGGTTATCCCAGGGGCATTGTGTGTCTTTATGGAAGTGATTTCCTGTACACTAATCAGGAAGAGGATTGGTCAGAGGGGGGAGACCTGAGGGGTTCCCTTGTCCGTCGCGAAGGTTCTGGAGGTTTTTCCATTGAACCTGTAGGCTGTGTTCCTGTTAGCTGCCCAGTGTCTTACCTATTGGCCCAGGCGCCGGTTCTTGTTTCTATCGTGCTGCAGACTTCTTCCATCCTGAGGTGGTTGAAGCCTCCTTCTATGTCCAGGGCTATCAGGCAGGCATGGGGTTGCTTGGAGTTTCGGATCATGTGGTCTAGAGCTTGTATGGCATCAGTCATGCTATTGTTTTTCATTACCCCAAACATGTTTGCTGTTAGGAGCCCTAGGTCAGCTATACATATTACCGCCGCTCTTTCCAGTATCTTGGTCAGAATGGGTTGGAGTTGTATCGGTCTCCAGCTTTTAGCTACCATGTAGGAGGCTTTCTTTTCCTTCGGTATGAGTATGGTGCTACTCCTTTTCCAGTTCTCCAGTATTCCATCTTTCCAGGCTCTTGTTAGGCATATGGAATAGTCTAGGCGGTGGATCATGTGATTCTAGGGATAGGTCACGTGTTCAAATCCCCAACATGACATAGTTATTTCTAGTTAATAAAACATTCTCGTATGAGATATTTTCTACCAACTAGATAACAACCTGAGCATCGTGATCTAATAACACCGACCGGTAGTTATTAGGCCGAGCCTCTTGCTTTGAAAGAAGTAGTGCCCCAAGAGGGCCTACTCGAGAATCGGTATGAGAGGTTTTCGCTAGATAAGCTATTGGCTCGATCGAGAGCAAAAAACCCTATATATCCGATGGGCCTTGTGATGCATCGATATGCGACACAATGGCCGCGCTCATTCATTAAAGCTGATCACTTTATGTTTTGAGGCAGAACAATTGGTATAGTTGCCATTAGGGCGGCATACTCAAATTACGTTCATATAGTGGAGAGATCGAAGGCTACCTACTGGAGGGGTGTTCACACCCCCCAGAAACAATAGGAGTTCGAAGAGATCAAAGCTAAGCAAGGCAAATATTCTCAGGGTCAAAGGTGTTCGCACTTAAGAAAGTTAAGAGGTTTTTGACGGAGGTACTTAGATAGTATGGGAGTTGGTTGTAGCCCGCGATAACCCAGACGCGGAATATAAATATCGAGGTACTCCCAGCTATCAGAAACATCAAGCAACGGAGAAGAGATCTTATTAATATATTTATTACCTTACTCTTGAGAAAACTATTATTACACATATCCTTTATAAAATACCTCGGGAAATACGAGCCTACCTTAACGATCTTCGTTTTATCCTACTTTACCTTATTTCAAGAAGCTTACGGCCTAGACCTACCGGCCCTATCTACGGTTGGACTACCCCATAACAGTATATTAATACTCTCTACGTTACCTAGGCTCACTACCTATACAATTACCTCTACCTACTACCTATACCTATCATGGATCGCATTAGACAAGACTCGCCTATGCCCTTGGCAATTCAAGGGCCAGGGCACGACGTACAAATGGAAGAAGGAGCCCCTTCCCCAGCCAGTGATGTGACATCTATACTGGCCACTACCGCTATGCAAAATCCCCCTTACCTCTCAAGCGGAACTTCCCCAGCAGGCTCCTTAAGAGGAAGGAGATCATGGGGAAGGATCGAAAAAAGAGTCGCTGTCCCTAGGGAAGGATCACACGCCCCCCGAGACAGCCAGAAGTTCCGGCTATCTTAAGACACATCATGGAATCCCTAAGCCAAGTTGACAGAAATTCTTCAAGATCCATAAACGAGCAACATATAGCCTATAATGAGCTGTCCGCACGAGGACGCCAATACGCTGACGAGCTCGAAAGCTACCGCACTAGGCTTAATCAGGGAGAACATATAGTGGAAAATGAGTTAATGAGTATAAACCTAAAAATGGGTGCATTCGCAGAGG
>ML120490.1:206563-294354 GCA_003788595.2 Choiromyces venosus 120613-1 | reverse complement strand
CTAGAATATGCCTCTTGTTACTGGGGAAGTCATGCAAGAAAGGAGATGACCGAGAATGTAAATTCACTAGCGATTAAAGTTCTGGATGAATTCGATCAACACATATCCGCTCAACTGCTTTTACTGCTTTATAATAAAGAGAAGGCCTGGGTTTACCCAACATTTTATGGAAATAATGGCCCTAAGGGATTTACCGGACTTCACAGAGCAGCATATATTGAGATTTCCGAGATTGTTACTGAGCTGTTGGATATGAACAAATGGGACGTCAATGCAACCGATTGCATGGGTATGACGGCATTCATGTGGGCAGTTAGAAGAGGCTATGAAGGGGTAGTGAAGATACTTTTGGAGCGAAACGATGTCGATCCGAATATGGCAGACACTTGGGGTCGGGCGCCGCTATCCTGGGCAGCTTCGAACGGGCATCCGGGGGTGGTAAAGATACTTTTGGAACAAAAGGATGTCAATCCGGATACGGCAGACACTTTGTATTGTCAAACACCACTGCTGCGGGCCGCTCAGGGGGGGTATGAGGAAGTGGTAAAGATACTTTTGGAACGAAAGGATGTCAATCCGGATACGGCAGACACTGACTATGGTCGAACACCACTGTCATGGGCCGCTGAGGAGGGGTATGAGGAAGTGGTAAAGATCCTTTTGGAACGAAAGGATATTAATCCGAATACGGCAGACCCTGAAGGCCAGACACCGCTCTGGTGGGCCGCTAGGTACCAGCATGTCGGGGTGGTAAAGATACTCTTGGGACGAGATGATGTCGACCCCAATACGGTATTCACTAAGTATGGTCAAATACCACTATGCTGGGCTGCCGAGAGCGGGTATGAGGAGGTGGTAAAGATCCTTTTGGAACGAAAGGATGTCGATCCGGATACGGCAGACACTTGGGGTCGGACACCGCTATCCTGGGCAGCTGCGAACGGGCATCCGGGGGTGGTAAAGATACTTTTGGAACGAAAGGATGTCAATCCGGATACGGCAGACACTGAGTATGGTCAAACACCACTGTCGTGGGCCGCTGAGAGGGGGTATGAGGAAGTGGTAAAGATCCTTTTGGTACGAAAGGATGTCAATCCGGATACGGCAGATGCTAGTGGCCGGACACCGCTCTTGTGGGCAGCTATAAATGGGCATCCGGGAGTGGTAAAGATGCTTTTGGAACGAAAGGATGTCAATCCGGATACGGCAGACACTGAGTATGGTCGAACGCCACTATCCTGGGCTGCCGAGGGCGGGTATGGGGAGGTGGTAAAGATGCTTTTGGAACGAAAGGATGTCAATCCCAATACGGCAGACACTGAAGGCTGGACACCGCTCATTTGGGCAGCTGCGAGTGGGCGTGGTGACATGGTAAAGATCCTTTTGGAACGAAAGGATGTCGATCCGGATACGGCAGATGCTAGTGGCCGGACATCGCTCATTTGTGCAGCTGCGAACGGGCGCGACGGCGTGGTGAAGATCCTTCTGGGACGAAAGGATGTCAACCCGGATACGGCAGACACTAAAGGCTGGACACTGCTCATTTGGGCAGCTGCGAACGGGCGTGACGGCGCGGTGAAGATCCTTCTGGGACGAAAAGATGTCAATCCGGATACGGCAGATGCTCGTGGCCTGACACCGCTCTCGTGGGCGGCTGCGAGCGGGCATCCGGGGGTTGTAGGGGCCCTTTTGAAACGGAAGGATGTCAACCCGGATACGCCAGACACTGAAGGCCGGACACCGCTCTTGTTGGCAGCTAGGAACGGGCATCTGTGTGTGGTAGAAATGCTTTTGGAACGAAAGGATGTCAATCCGGATACGGCGTATGCTAGTGGCCTGACGTCACTCATGTGAGCAGCAGAGGCAGGATATGATAATGTAGTAGAGATGCTTCTAGCACGTGAGGGTCTTAATCCCCACACAACTGACCTCAGCGGCGAAACAGAACTATCACTAGCCACCTGGAAGGGGCACTCAGCAGTTGTCAAGTTACTCTCACAACATAATCACTCCCTCACAAAGACATCGGATATCGATGAAGTCTCAGAGCTCGCTGTATCAGAGCTTTCTGACACCTCGTCGCCTGAGCCGTTCGACCTCCCTCAAACCACATCTCTGCCGGTCCTCTCAAGTTCCAATCCAGCCACGGATAGTCACTCCTGTTCGCCTGATCCTCCATCACCCGTCGACGGTGTATTCCGCCATTGTATCAATGTTACCTTCATTATCCTCATCCCCTATCTCCCCTCTTTTCGATAAGTCCATCATGGCCAACCATGTCGCCGCCATTCGATAGATGGTTAGTCTTTGCAAACTGGGTATGGACACAACTTTCACGGCTCTGGGGATCAACGAGAAATGGTTCCCGAGTCAATGGAATCTTGTACCGAGCGCCCAACCACGATCTATTGAGCTTAATCTATGTGTATTCACTTTGTAGATTGTATTTCTAGTTTTCTTTGCTTGTTCGGGTTCTTTTTTCTCTTTTCCCTCTACACTACCTATAAATATTTCTTCACCATTAGATGTCATGTTTTCCCTCTCTTCTCGTGTCAGCTCTCTTTCAGAATTGGATTGTATCATAGGTCTTGAGCTTTTTTAGAAATGTACATTTCATGGTACCAAGATGATCCTCTCTGGATAAACAGAACTTCTTCCTAGTACTGAATCCGCCCCGGGGGTCCACCGACACGATGATATCGTCACTGCCCTCGTTTATTATGTAGCTTTCGGATGAGCGCGATATACTAATAATATAATTAATGTCTAATTTGCAATGCGCGAAGCTTTAACTGGTAGTTTGTGATTATCTCCCTTTTTTTTCATGCACTAGAGGATCAATGTTATCAAGTTCGGAGGTAACCTATGAATGGAACATGAAAAGCAAAAAAAGTGTCCAAAGGTAATTCGTCATGCACGTTTTAGGGCTAAGTTACTGAACAGCTCATTCACGGCGTGTTACAAACTTGTTATCTTTGGTGAGAAAACAACAGCTTTCGGCATTCTAAAGATTGTTCCCTCATTAGTTCTTGCTCAGCTGCTCACACTCAACACTGGGAGCCGTTTCAGTTTCAGAAAAATACACATCTATCCCGTGCCAATGTTGGTTGTTTTTTCTTCACTGAGCTTGATGGTTTGGTCGGTATTTTCAAGAATGAATCACGGGTGAGTCTTGCCCTTTGCAAGAGATATCCTCGCGGATGCACAGTAATTATAGATAAAAATTGTCCGAAAGCCGCCAGTAATAGAACTCTCAAAAGAAGAATCGGGGGTGAAAAAGAAATTTTAACTCAGAACAATATTCTCGAAGGGAACGAATTGTTGGAACGTTCCGGATGATAGTTGGCGGGCGGTGAAAGTTGGTAGAACTTTGTTGGAGGTTGTTAAAAAGCTGGAGTTTAATGGCGGCGGGCGAGGAGGTTTATGGATTGTTTCCAACATTGTTAAAGGTTGCAGACATGTGTGGAATAGCCGGGAGTGAACTTGGAGAGATGTTTTTCCTTTGTTGATTGATGATCTTTCTGGGCGCAGACGGAAACCGGGAGGATACCGGAGAAGGTGGTTGAGAGGTTGTTCGTGATATATCACGCTATTTCTGCTAGTTGTTTGTTAGCTCAGGCGATAAATTTCTTTTCAGCTTACCGATAATATCCTTATTACCCTTCTTCCAGGATCATAATTCTGTTAAGAATGAGATGGAATTAATCATACTGCTGTCTGCACTTTTATATAGACACTAGGAGAAAGTCCCTGGTGCAAGAATTATTACCAGAGGTGAAGCAGTTTTGCTCATCTCAGGGGATTCATTCACCCATATTTTGGAAAGTATCCTACAAGCATCAAATGATAAGATATAGCCAAAATCCGGTCTTTAGAAACCTTTCCTTTTCTTCTCTGCTTTTGCGTTTGGCCAACCCGGAACCTTGTTATAAAATCATTTCCAATGGTTGTGTTTCGTAGGGTTTAGTCAAATGGATCGTGGTTTAGCTTACGCTCAATGATTAGTAAGGCATTTGAGAAACGGGGCTTGTGGCTTGAATTTCCCATCTAACCTTTCTTTCGACAATATGGTTTGTCTGTAGTTTTCTCGACAAGGATTATACCAACAGCCTTGTTAACAGGCGATAAATGTCTGCAGTCCTCAGAAGATTTATTCACTGCTTTGATACCTTCACCAATTCACTCCCGTTCACCGTAAATACTTTCATTCTCTATTGTGATGCTGGGGGATAATGAACATTCATCACATGCGTTGACATGGGAGAGCGAACCTGATCTTACACACCCTAACCGTGAATTTCATAACAATTAAGGAGTTGATCAGTGAAAACAGAGATCAGAGATTTGAAAGAAAAAAAAGAAGAAAAAAAAAAGGAAGGAAAAGGAAGAAAGATTTTTTAACGGCAAAGGCTTTAGACCGACGAATGATAGCCTGTGACACAACGAAAACGGCGATTAGTCACTTGGCTGGTGAAAACTCTGATCGCTGGGTAAAGTGGCGAAGTTCTCTCTCTCATTCAACAACACTCTCGCTCGCACGCACAACTCTCGAAAGCACAACTAACACAACGGTAGAGACAGGAGTATATATGAAAACCACAACAAGGAAATCCTCCTATCATTCCACTAATCACCACAAACATCCAGTTGCCCACTTCTCGCACACCCTCTTCCAGTCTCATCATGTAAGTCCCCCTTTCCTCCGCAAACTCCCATGCTAACAAACAAACAAAAAACAAGCTTCACAAAGACTCTCACGGCAGTCCCTTTGACTCCTGCGCCCGTACTATTCCACGCGCCCGTACCGTTCCTTGTGCCCGTACCGTTCCACGCGCCCATACCATTCCACGCACCCGTACTGTTCCATGCGCCCATACCGTTCCTTGTGCCTGTACCATTCCACGCACCTGTACCCTTCCTGCACTTTCCTCCTGCGGTGCGGCGAGTGAACGGCGAAAAGGCGAACGGCGAATAAACGACAAACAGCGAACAAACAGTGGAAAAGCAAACAAACGGATGGGCGAATAAACAAATAAATGAACGGCTGAATGAATGGGGTATGGTGAGCATGCCGAGCAGCATCCATTTCCAACAAGATTACTGGGGCAACAAGAAAAAGATCTATCATTCTGTGCATTCTACAATAAATACTCGATCACCTAGAGCTGATTTCCGCTACTTTCGTGGTTGTCCACAACCCTGGCACCCAAGAGTGGAGTTTGATGTATGGAACTATTGTGGGTTTATAACAACTATTATATGAGCAACTACTATCAAGGTTTGATAATTGAGTGAGAGGGGAGGGTATTGGTGGTTACCATTAAAATGTCGGAAAATATCTGTTTGGCGTAATTTTGGCCACTTCGTAAATGTATTTGCGCAGCCAGCTGTTCCTCCCAAGACTCCCATATAATAAAGCCAAAACCTTATCGAGTTTTAGGAGCTGGCAAGACAACTCTCCTCCGGAACAGTTTGACCGGTCTAATGAAGTCAATTCCAACCCAATTGACAAATTGACAATGGTAGTTTTCCATGAAATCGCTCAGGATGGAATACCTGAATAATGTTCGCAGTTTGCAGGACAGGTATCATAGAACTGCCTGAGATAAATCTAGGCAATCCACCACCGGACGGATGGCTCATCGGGGGAGGGGAACACAATGGAGAAGAGGTGGCATATGAAATGAACTGCAGAACACCATGGATCAAGAGATTTCTACGTTATCGTTCCAGATTTTTAAAGTTTCGAAGCGACGTGTTGGATTCCCAAAATTAGAGAGTAAACACAATTTCAGCTTCAGTGAGAAAATAGTGAATTTGACTTGTCACCTGGAGAAAAAATGGGGCCCATTGATCACTTCGATTGTTGATGAATTGAATATCGTCGTCAACAGGGGGTTACGTAGCATTCCAAGACCTTGAAGGCTGTCGGGAAGGACCAACATTCGTGAAATAACCTTCTTTTCTCTACCGTTAGTGTGGTCTAACTAGAAGTAATTCGCTTGGAGCCAACCATCACAGCCTATCGAAAACCACCTTGAGTCAGCCGGAGCAGGGGTTCGCCGCCTATAGTCGCAATACAATGGAAGAAGGAAAACATACAAAGTGGTAAGAATGAACCCAAATTTCAATAAGACTCTTAGACTGTAAAAAAAGGTAAAAGCAGCAAGCGAAAAGATACCGGGTCACTCTCTCCAGAGCTCGACACCGCTCCTCAGGTGTGGGACTGAATCTCTCCTCATAAGGCTCCGGCATGGCACTTCCCAAAAACCTACAGCGTTTGCCATTCATTCGCCGGTGATCCAGTATAGATAAGGACTCTGACAGTACATCGGTGATCGGTGATCACATTCGTCAATCTTTCAGTCCCAAAAGGCGCCAGACCCCCTTCCCCGGAATGTGATGTTTCTATCCTCGAAAAGGTTCATTGACCTGACTGCTACCGGCATTGTGAAAGATTCACATCATGTAATGTGAGGGCACTGGTTACCTCCAATCACGTGCACGACTAAATACGATGGGAAAACGAAAAGCCTTTTCAAGAAATTCAAGTTGGGCCATCGTCCGGCTAGAAGGCCACAGTCCTTATTGTACGAGCTTGTGGCTGCCCAGGTGGTGAAATATGTGGCTCATGTGGATGGAGCGCAAATCTCCAGACAAGTCTTCGGGCGGCTCGGTTTGTGACACGGGCCGCAGAGAAACTATCTCACTTGGGCCGAACAGGTTCGACCGTCAAAATCAGCTTTTAAAAGCTCTGGGCGAAGGATAGAAACCACTATTACCAAGTAGCTACTGCGAGTAAGAAACGAGTAGTGGCTTTAATTTCGGCTGTGAGAGTGTGAATTAACTTGGTGCTCAATTATCGCAGGAAAAAGGGAGGCAATGCAACGACTCATCCGTGAGTAATTACGAATCACGTGCAGTAGCTAGTGGTTGGCTGATCCAGACTTGTGTGTGCCTGGTTGCGAATTTAACTGTCTCAGACCGCCAAACAGATACGGTTGGTATCCAGTACTACAGTAACGCGGCCGAGAGATATATTAGTCACGTGTCTTATCACCACAAGCTTCAAAAAAGAACCCTCACCAAAATTTTGCTTATCATTTTCACGTGGCTAATATATCGATCGGCCGCGCTAGTACTGTACATGCACAAGGCCACCGCTGCTGGCGATCACTTCAAAAACCAATGAGCGATAAAAAATGAAGATAGTTGGGGGAACACAAAAAAAGAGCGATCAAGGATCAGGGTGAATATGATGGTTACAACTCCTGCTTCCAGGGTTCAAGGCTGACCAACCGGTATCCCCACCTTCAACCTTGTCAGGCGTAGGAAACACAAGTAAGCAATCGTGGCAGATTCAGCGGGAGCTCTGGCTGGTGCAACCAGCCGCCTCACCCCGCTTTTATTCAACTCTGTTCAAGAAAATTGTATAACAGTCAGCCTATTTCCCATCTCGACACCCCACCATATTTATCGTTATTTCTGGATACTATATCTACATGCAACCAGCGATTTGGGCAGATCATCATCTGACAAAGTACACAAACTCAGTCGGCATGGGTGAGAGCAATTATCGCAGCGGTAACGTTACACAAAGTTTCAATACTAATAATTTCATCAATACGAGCGATGACACTCTGGAAATTATGCAGTGGCTTTCGCCACTGGAGCCTCACAGCAGACATCAGGGCGTTCGCAGTGATCGGTTAGATGGTGTCGGGAATTGGCTTTTGGAGACAAACGAGTTTCGGGAGTGGAGGAGTGGTGAGGGAGGAGTCGATAAGGCAGTGTTGTTTTGCCATGGCAATCCGGGAGTAGGCAAGACATATCTAAAGTACGTAATGGAGTTTGGAATCGGGAGCGAGTATTTCTAACAACAATCGATGAATATTAGTTGCTTAGTTATGGATCATCTCTACGATCGTGCACGAGGGGAAGAAATCACTGTGGCCGGAGTGTACTGCGACTTCCGGCAACAGCGAGAGCAGACAACGGCGAATGTGATCGGGGCCATCCATAAGCAGCTGGCGCTAAAATACCAGGGAATTCTGGAACCTGTACGAGCAGAGTTCCTAATGGCAAGAAAGGAGTCAGGTCGACGGCCGCAACTCGGTGATCATGTTAGAATGCTGAAGACTGCCGTTTCATCACTGCCTCAAGTATTCCTCTGTTTTGACGCTCTCGACGAGTTCAACCCTAAGCAACTACCCGAGCTTCTTGTTTCGCTGAGAGAGATCATTCGGGAGATACCGAGTGTGCGAGTGTTCTTCACTGGGAGGCCTCAAGTCGAGGAGCTAGTCACCAGATATTTCACTAAAGCAATAATGATACCTATTAGCCCTAATTCTAATGATATAGAGAAATACGTGGAAAGGAAGTTGGAGATGGATATCGAGCTGTATGCAATGAATGATACTCTGCGTGAGGATGTTCGACGGACTATCCGGGAAAGGGTAGCGGAGACGTGAGTCACCCCAATCTCACTTCATAGCTTTAGTACTATATATTCATTAACGTTGGTGTGTAGCTTTCTCCTTGTTTCCCTCGTCATTGACGCAATCCTGGCGGAGCCCACTATCTCGGATCGAAGAAAAAAGTTGAATGAAATGACCACAGGCAAAGGTCTCGGAGATGCCTACGCCATAACCCTTGCCCGAGTGAAGGCGCAGAGCGGGAGTCGATCCAGACTTGGACTGGAAGCTTTGATGTGGGTATCGAATGCCGAGCGACCCTTACAAGCCAGCGAGCTCTGCCATGCCTTGGCGGTAGAGATAGGATCTATGGATCTGGATCCTGAGAAGGTTCCTGGGGTGCAAACACTGTTGGGATGTACGCTGGGGCTCATCACGTTTGAGAAAGCTTCATCCACCGTCCGGCTCGTCCACTACACTCTGCAGGAGTATCTTGTCAATAATCCGACCCTCTTTCAAAGTCCTCACTCTCTGATCGCCGAGGTTTGCCTAACATACCTCAATTTCCCACGCATCATGGATCTTTCGCCAACACTTTACTCAGCCCCGCCGACAGCCCCCCTTGTAGATTATGCTTCCTGTTACTGGGGAAGTCATGCAAGAAAGGAGATGACCAAGAATATAATTTCACTAGCGATGAAAGTTCTGGATGATTTCGATCAACACATATCTTCTCAGCTGCTTTTACTGCTTTATGATAACGAGAGCACCTGGTCTGACCCACGATTCTCTGTATGGGATATCCCTAAGGGATTTACCGGACTTCATGGAGCAGCATATATTGGGGTTTCCGAGATTGTTACTGCAGTATTGGATATGAACAAATGGGACGTCAATGCAACCGATTGTATGAGTATGACCGCACTCATATGGGCAATTATAAGAGGCCATGAGGAGGTAGTGAAGATCCTTTTGGGGCGAGATAATGTCAACCCGAATACGGCAGACACAAGTGGCCGGACACCACTCTCCTGGGCGGCTGGGAGCGGGCATCCAGGAATGGTAAAGATGCTTTTGGAACGAAAGGATGTCAATCCGAATACGGCAGACACTGGTGGTTGGACACCGCTCTGGTGGGCAGCTTGGGGGGGGTACGATGAAGTGGTTAAGATCCTTTTGGAACGAGATGATGTCAATCCCAATGCGGTAGACACCAAGTATGGTAAAACACCACTATCCTTTGCCGCCGAGAGCGGGTATGAGGAGGTGGTAAAGATCCTTTTGGAACGAGATGATGTCGATTCCAATACGGCAGACACCGAGTATGGTCAAACACCACTATCCTTTGCCGCCGAGAACGGGTATGAGGAGGTGGTAAAGATCCTTTTAGGACGACATGATGTCGATCCCAATGCGGCAGACACCAAGTATGGTAAAACACCACTATCCTTTGCCGCCGAGAACGGGTATGAGGAGGTGGTAAAGATCCTTTTGGAGCGAGATGATGTCGATCCGGATACGGCAGACACCAGATATGGTCAAACACCACTATTCTGGGCCGCTGAGAGGGGCCACGAGGAAGTGGTAAAGATACTTTTGGACCGAAAGGATGTCAATCCGAATATGGCAGACACTAAGGGTCAAACGCTACTATCCTTTGCCGCCGAGAACGGGGATGAGGGGATGGTAAAGATCCTTTTGGAACGAAAGGATGTCAATGTGGATACGGCAGATTCTAGTGGCCGGACACCGCTCTTGTGGGCAGCTAGGAACGGGCATCCGGGGGCGGTAGAGATCCTTTTGGAACGAAAGGATGTCAATCCGGATACGGCAGACACTGAAGGCCGGACACTGCTCATTTGGGCAGCTGCGAATGGGGATGCGGAGATGGTAAAGATCCTTTTGGAACGAAAGGATGTCAGCCCGGATACGGCAGACACTGAAGGCCGGACACCGCTCATTTGGGCAGCTACTAACGGGCGTGGCGACGTGGTAAAGATCCTTTTGGAACGAGATGATGTCGATCCCAATACGGCAGACACCGAGTATGGTAAAACACCACTATCCTTTGCCGCCGAGAGCGGGGATGAGGAGATGGTAAAGATCCTTTTGGACCGAAAGGATGTCAACCCGGATACGGTAGATGCTAGTGGCCAGACACCGCTCATGTGGGCAGCTAGGAACGGGTATAAGGAAGTGGTAAAGATCCTTTTGGAACGAGATGATATCGATCCCAATACGGCAGACACCAAGTATGGTCAAAAACCACTATCCTTTGCCGCCGAGAACGGGTATGAGGAGGTGGTAAAGATCCTTTTGGAACGGGATGACGTCGATCCCAATACGGCAGACACCCTGTATGGTCAAACCCCACTGTCGTGGGCCGCGGAGAGGGGGTATGAGGAAGTGGTAAAGATCCTTTTGGAACGAAAGGATGTCAATCCGGATACTGCAGATGCTAGTGGCCGGACGCCACTTATGTGGGCTGCACAGAAAGGATATGATAAAGTAGTAGAGATGATTCTAGCACGTGAGGGTCTTAATCCCCACACAGTCGACCTCGGCGGCGAAACAGCACTATCACTAGCCACCTCGAAGGGGCATTCAGCAGTTGTCGAGTTACTCTCGGAACATAATCACTCCCTCACAAAGACATCAGATATCGACGCAGTCCCAGAGCTCGCTGTATCAGAGCCTTCCGACACCCCGTCACCGGAGCCGTTGGACCTCCCTCAAACCACATCTCAGCCGGTCCTCTCAAGTTCCCATCCAGCCACGGATCCTCACTCCTGTTCTCCTGATCCTCCATCACCCGTCGACGGTATATTCCGCCATTGTATCAATGTTACCTGCTTTATCCTCATCCTCTATCTTCTTTTTTTGATAAGCCCATCATGGCCAACCATGTCACTGCCATTCGATAAATGGTTAGCCCCCGTAAACTGGTTATGGACACAACTTTCGCGGCTCTGGGGATCTACGAGAAATGGTTCCCGAGTCAATGGAATCTAGTACTGAGAGCCCAGCCATGATCTATTGAGCTTAATCTATGTTTACTCATTTTGTAGATTTGTATTGATCGTTTTCTTTGCTTCTTCGGATTCATTTTTGTCTCTTTTCTCTGTACACTACCTATCAACCTTTTTTTACCATTATATGTCATGTTTTCCCTCTCTTCTCTTGTCAGCTATCTTTCAGAATTGGATTGTATCATAGGTCTTGAGCGTTTTTAGAAATGTGCATTTCACGGTACCAAGATGATCCTCTCTGGATAAGCCGAACTTCTTCCTAGTGCTGAATCCGTCCCGGGGGCCCACCGACACGATGATATTGTCGCTACCCTCGTTAATTATGTAGCTTTCAGATGAGCGCGACATAATAATAATACAATTAATGTCTAATTTGCCATGCGAGAGGCTTTAACTGGTAGTTCATAATAATTTCCCTGTTTTTTTCTTTCAAGCAATAGAGGATCAATGTTATCAAATTGGGAGGTAACGGGTGAAGGGAACCCGAAAAGCAGAAAAAGTGCCCAAAGGCAATTCGTCATTCGCGTTTTAGGGCTAAGTTACAAAACGGCTCATTCACAGCGTATTACAAACCTGTTATCTTTGGTGGGAAAACTACAGTGTTTAGCATCCTAAACATAGTCCTCTCATTGATTCTTGCTAGGCTGCTCACACTCGACACTGGAAGCGGTTTCAGTTTCGGGGGGGTGCACATCTGTTTCGTTCTGATGATGGTTATTTTTCGCTCAATGAGCTTGATGGTTCGGTTAGTATTTTCAAGGAATGAATCCCCGGAGTCTTGCCCTTTGTCAGAGATGTCCTCGCATATGCATAGTGATTATAGGCACAAATTGACCGAACGCCGCCAGTAATAGAACCGTCAAAAGAGGGATCGGTAGTGAAAAAGAAATTTTAACTGGGAACAATATTCTAAAAGAGAATGAATGGTTGGAAAATATTCCGAATGATAGTTGGTGGGTGGTGGAAGTTGTTGGAACTATGTTGCAGGTTGTTAGAAAGTTGGAGATTAATGGGGGTGAGCGAGGAAGTTTGTGGATTGTTTTCGACATTGTTGAAGGTTCCAGACATGTGTGGAGTAGCCGGGAGTGAGATGTTTTTCCTTTGTTGACTGATGATATTTCTGGGTGTAGATGGGAACCGGTAGGATACCGGAGAAGGTGTTTGAGAGGTTGTTCATGATATATCACTCTGTTTCCGTTAGATGTTTGTTAATTCAGGGGATAAATTTCCTCTTGCCTTACCAATAATATTCTTATTACCTTTCCTCCAGGATCCTAATTCTATCAGGAATGAGATGGAGGTAATCATACTGCTGTCCGAACTTGTATATAGACACTGGAGGAAGTGCCAGGCGCAAGAATTATCAATGGAGGTGAAACTGTTTTGCTCGTCTCAGGGGATTCGTTCACCCATATTTCGGAAAGTATCATACAAGCATCAAGTGATAAGACATAGCCAAAATCCAGTCTTTAGAAACCTATCCTTTTTCTTCTTCTCTACTTTTTCGTTTGGCCGATCTAGAACTTTATTAAATCATTTTTAAGGATTGTGTTTTGTGAGGTTTTAATCAACTAAATTGTGGTTCAATGATCAGAAGAGATCTAAGGTTCGGGGCTTTGGTTTGAATTTCCCATCTAGCCTTCCGTTCGACCATACGGTTTGTCTGCTGTTTTCTCAGCGAGACTTGTGACTACAGCCTTGTTAGTGGCGATAAATGGCATGCTGTAGGCCTCAGAATCTTTGTATACTGCTTTGATTGCCTTCACCAATTCACTTCCGTTCATCGTAAAACCTTGCACTTTCTATCGGTATTGCGTTGCTGCGGGATATAGCGAACATTCATCACAGGAGTATCAGGCACAGAACTGCGATTATGAACGTAATCATAGACATTAGCGCTGTTTTAAAGCTGCTCGAACTTATTATTTGTTGTTTTCCGGGCGAATTGACCAGAATTAGTAGGCGGAAGGTGAGGAAGTCTCCCGTGAAACTCCTATCTATGGGGAAGTGAGATTTTGAATGACATGATGCTGCTCTCCGCGCCCCGCTCGTGTTTTCTTGATATTCAGATGGATCAGCTCTCCGTGCCAAAGAATTTGGACATTTCCGGGCAGTCAGTAAAGCCTTTTGTAGACCATCATATGCGTTGAGTCGTTGACCTTGGAGAAGAGCGAACCTGATCCAGAAAACCCTAACCCTGCTTACTTTACTGATCAATGGAGACAGAGATCAGAAATTTGAAAAAAAGATTCAAAGAAGGAAGCAAAAAGATAGCTGCTATCAACAAGGAGAATATCTATCATTCCGTGCGTTCTACAATAAATACTCGATGTAGAGCTGATTTCCACCATTTCCGCTATCGTACACAATTCTGGCCATCGAGAGCAGAGTGTGATGTCTGGAACTATTGTGAGTTTATAAAACCATTGAAGTCAGCTACGGCCTTTGGGGTTGATAGTCGGGTGAGAGGTGAGGGAGTTGCTGGTTACCATTAAGATGTCAGAAAAGACTTGTTTTGCATGACTTTCCCCAGTTTTTATGTGTGTTCGCGAAATCAGTTATTCCTCGCAAGACAACCCCCACCATGAAGCCACAACCTGATAGAATTTTGAGGCTGCTAAGCGAACCCTCCTCTGGGCCATCTTGATCTGGCTCTGGTGAAGCCAATTTTTACCCAATTGACCATATTGACATCGGTAGTATCCCGATGAGATCGCTCAGGCTGGGAAACCGGAATAACATTCGCAATGCATAGGATGGGTAGAACTGCCTGAGGTAAAACACTAGACAATGCACTGCCGCATGGATGGGTCACCCCAGGAAAGAGACGCAATAGATGAGAGATCGCATTTGAATGGGATGCAGAAAATGACTGGCTAAGTAGTATACATTTCCCCATCCCAGATTTCTGAAAGTTTTGTAAGATCCTGAAGCTACGGTGGTAGTGCCTGGATGGAGGAAGCAAAGACATTTTTACATTCAGTGGTGAAAGGTGAATTTGGCCCCTCATGTAGTGTAAGATGGAGCACACGGATCACTTTTGTTGTTAATAAAAATCGAATATCGTCATCAAACAGGCAGTTGCGTAGCATTCCAAGGTCGTGAAGGCTGTCGGAAAGGCCCGATAAGCGTGAAATAACCTTTATCTTTCTCTACTGTTAATATGGCTCAATTGGAGCTAATTTTCCAATTGGAGTGATAGACTCGAGCCGGTCATCACAGCCTATCGAAAACAATATGAGCCAGCAGATGTCGGGGTTCGCCGCTAATCATCGTTTCTCACTTGTTTTCAGTTTTCTGCTGGTAGTCGCGAATGGATGAAGGAGAACATACAACGTGGTAAGAAAGAACTCAAATATATTCAGTAAGGCGCTTGGACAGTGAATAAATAAAAATAAAAAAGCAGTAACTGAAAAGATACTGGCACACTCTCTCCTGAGCACAATAGAGCAATTCAAATAAATGAGAATACTCCTCACAAGGCCTCCGGCCCTTCTCAGCACCAGAAAGTTTACCATTTGTTTGCCGGTAAGCCTTTATGATTTATGATAAGAACACTGACAGTATATCAGCGATCAGATTCTTCAACCATTTGGTCCCGAAAAGTGCTACAACCTCTGTTGGTGAATATGATATTTCTAACTTCTAAAAGGGTCTTCGCCCTCGCTACCTTCCGGCATGGTAAGAGATTCACATCAGGAAATGTGGGAGCCACTGACTACCTACTGTCACGTACGAAACTCATTACGATGGTAAAACGAAAAGCTTTCGTAAGAAACCTGAGCCTGGCTATGATACATGGTCTGCGTAATGGGCGAAAGTCTTTAGGGTGCGAGCTTGTCGCGGTCAAGGTTGTGAGACACAGTGGCTCATGTGGCTGGATGCAGAGCTCCGGCAAAGTCTTCAGGTGGCTCGGCTTATGACACAGCAACTACAGTATGTCTCGCTTAAACACAACAAAATCGATCGTCAAAATAAGCTTCTCAAAGCTTTGGGCAAGGTAGGAAACCACTATTACCAAGTAACTACAGCTAGTAAGAAACAAGTAGTGGCTTTGACATCGGCTGTGGAAATGTGAATAAGTGAAAAACTATCGCGGGACAATAGAAGGCAATGCAGCGACACACATGTGGGCACGATCCAAATCGCGTGTGTTGGAAAAATATCCATACCGGCGATAACTTCGCGTGATGCTCTGTTTCACGGTTTTCAGAATATAAGTGGCTCGGGCATGAGGGTAGCTCGCATAATACAAGCTAGTATGGATTTTTGCATTCAACAACGTGACCCGTTTTTGCCACTCCCTTTTTTTAGCAAATACATACAGTAGTGGATTGGGTGAATCTTGGGCAAAGATATGTATTACTGGCATGCAGTAATGTACTCAGGTGACAAAGTTTGTACCCCATGACAGACTGTCACGGCCGATTAGATTCAACGAAGCTTTGGCGGAGAGATGAGGATTGATTTACTCGAGTACCGGTATTTATTACAAGGCTCGTTTTCCTTTGAGTATAACGACGGCTTTCGGTTGGTCAAATGCAAATAGAGTGGTATTTCTGGCTGTTGGTATCCGGTACATGCATAGGGCACCCACTACCCATAATCACTTCAAGAACCAATGAACGCGATAGTAAGTGTGATGGACATGCGATAACCCATGAAGACAGTTGGGGAAGAAAAAAAAAGGGGCTCTATTATGACCAAGGATTACAGTGCATAATATAGTTCCAGCTCTCGCTTCGGGGGCTCAAGCCTGGCCTATCCTACCTTCAATCGTGTTGGGTGTGGCAGCAAACAGGTGGGCAATCGTGTCACGACTCACAAGGCGGACATTTCAGTTTAGTTTGACAAGTGTACGAATAATATACATAGGATGAGTATGACTACCATTCAGCCGTAGCACTGGCCGATGCCCCCTGCGCACGGCAATCATTGGTTCTCCCAATCCGGGGGGAACACAACAACAACCAGCCGCACCACCCCGCTTTGATTCAGCTCTTTTCATGAAAATTGTATAACAGTCAACTTATTTCCTACCTTGATACCCCATCGTATTTTATCGTTATTTCTGTGTGCTATATCTGCATTCAATCAGACATTCAGACGGGTTATCATCATGGATCAGACAAAGTACACAAACTCGGTTAGGATGGGCGACGGGAATTCCAACAGCGGTAATGTGGTGGGTAGTTTTAATATCATCAACAGCATGGCCGACAAGACTGCGGAAATTATGCGGTGGCTTTCGCCAATGGAGCCTCAAAATCGGCATCATGGTGTACGGAGCGACCGGCTAGAAGGTGTGGGAAATTGGCTTTTGGAGACAAACGAGTTTCGGGAGTGGAGGAGTGGTGAGGGAGGAGCCGATAAGGCTGTATTGTTTTGCCACGGGGATCCGGGAGTTGGCAAAACATTTCTCAAGTGCGTAATGAAGATTTCTCAAGAAGTAGAAGCGGGCATTGCTAACCACAATCAATATCAGTTCTTTGGTGATGGATAGACTGTACGATCGCGCTTGCGAAGAAGAAATCACGGTGGCGGGAGTGTACTGCGACTTCCGCGAACAGCAGGAGCAAACTACGGCCAATGTGATGGGGGCTATCTTAAAGCAACTGGTGGTTAAAGAGGGCCAAATTGTGGAATCTATACGCAATGAGTTTCAGAAGGCAAATGATAACTGTGGCGGGCGACGCCCACAACTTCATGATCAGGTCGGAATGCTAAAATCAACCATTGTGAAACTACCGCATGTGTTGATCTGTATCGATGCTCTAGACGAGTTTACGTCTAAACACCTACCGGAGCTTTTTCTATCGCTGAGAGAGCTCATCAAGGAGATGCCCAGTATCCGAGTGTTCCTCACCGGGAGGACTCATGTCGAGGAGCAAATCAACCGATTTTTCACAAAAGCAGTTGTGATACCTATTAGCCCTAATACTAATGATATCGAGAGATATGTGGAGAAGAAGTTAGAGACGGATATTGAGTTGCATGCGATGAACAATTCTCTGCGAGTAGATATTCTAAGGACTATCCGGGGGGGGATAGCCGAAAGGTGAGTCACATTAACCCCTCTCCATACACTCAATACCATTTATTTACTAACTGTTTTTTTTTTTCGTGTAGTTTCCTTCTTGTTTCGCTTATCATCGACGCTATCCTGGCGGAACCCACTATCTCGGATAGAAGAAAAAAGTTGAAGGAGATGACAACAGGCAAAGGTCTCGGGGATGCCTACGGGATAACGATTGCACGAATGAAGGCGCAGAGCGGGAGCCGACCCAGACTTGGATTGGAAGCCTTGATGTGGGTGTCGAATGCCGAGCGGCCCTTACAAGCCAGCGAGCTCTGCCATGCCTTGGCGGTAGAGATAGGATCTACGGATCTAGATCATGAGAACATTCCCGCGATTCAAACACTCTTGGGGTGCTCTCTAGGGCTTATCACCCTTGAGAAATCCTCCTCCACGGTTCGATTAGTACACTACACTCTGCAAGAGTATCTGGTCAATAATCCAACCCTTTTCCAAAGTCCTCACTCTCTGATCGCGGAGGTTTGCCTCACCTACCTCAATTTTCGAAGCATCCGGGATCTTTCGCCAATAATTCGCTCAGCCCCACTGGCAACCCCTCTTGTAGATTATGCCTCTTGTTACTGGGGAAGTCATGCAAGAAAGGAGATGACCGAGAATGTAAATTCACTAGCGATTAAAGTTCTGGACGAATTCAATCAACACGTATCCTCTCAGCTACTTCTACTGCATTATGATAAAGAGAGGCACTGGTTTGACCCAGAATTCTCTGGAAGGGATGGCCCTAAGGGATTTACCGGACTTCACGGAGCAGCATATATTGGGATTTCCGAGATTGTTACTGCGCTGTTGGATATGAACAAATGGGACGTCAATGCAACCGATTGCATGGGTATGACGGCACTCATATGGGCAGTTAGAAGAGGCTATGAAGGGGTAGTGAAGGTACTTTTGGAGCGAAACGATGTCGATCCGAATACGGCAGACACAAGGGGTCGGACACCGCTATCCTGGGCAGCTGCGAACGGGCATCCGGGGGTGGTAAAGATACTTTTGGAACGAAAGGATGTCAATCCGGATACGGCAGACACAACGGGTCGGACACCGCTATCCTGGGTAGCTGAGAACGGGGATCCGGGAGTGGTAAAGATATTTTTGGAACGAAAGGATGTCAATCCGGATACGGCAGACACAAGGGGTCGGACACCGCTATCCTGGGCAGCTGAGAACGGGGATCCGGGAGTGGTAAAGATATTTTTGGAACGAAAGGATGTCAATCCGGATACGGCAGACACCCAGTATGGTACAACACCACTGTCGCGGGCAGCTGGGATGGGACATGAGGAAGTGGTAAAGATGCTTTTGGAACGAAAGGATGTCAATCCGGATACGGCAGACAAAAGGGGTCGGACACCGCTATCCTCGGCAGCTATAAACGGGGATCCGGGAGTGGTAAAGATACTTTTGGAACGCAAGGATGTCAATCCGGATACGGCAGACATTTGGGGTCGGACACCGCTATCCTCGGCAGCTGAGTACGGGCATCTGGGGGTGGTAAAGATACTTTTGGAACGCAAGGATGTCAATCCGGATACGGCAGACAAAAGGGGTCAGACACCACTCATGTGGGTAGCTGGGAGGGGGTGTGAGGAAGTGGTAAAGATGCTTTTGGAACGCAAGGATGTCAATCCGGATACGGCAGACACTTGGGGTCAGACACCGCTATGCTCGGCAGCTGAGAACGGGCATCCAGGAGTGGTAAAGATGTTTTTGGAACGAAAGGATGTTAATCCGAATACGGGAGACAACAAGTTTGGTCAAACACCTCTCTCCCTCGCTGCCCGGAACGGGCATGTAGCAGTCGTAAGGCTGCTCCTCGAACGAGAGGACCTCAATCCAAATCCAGCAGAGACCAATGATGGCCGGACGCCACTTATGTGGGCTGCAGCGGGAGGATATGATAAAGTAGTAGAGACTCTTTTGGCACGTCAGGATCTTGATCCCCTCACAGCAGACTTCCAGGGTAAAACAGCACTATCACTCGCAACCTCGAATCAGCACTCCGCAGTTGTCAAGTTACTCTCACAGCATCAGCACTCCCTCACAAACTCATCTGATATCCACCAAGCCCCAGCGCACCCCTCACCAGAGCTGTTAGGCCTCCCTCGATCCTCCTCTCAACCGGCCTCCCCAAGTCCCCGCCGACCCACAGACTCTGACACAGCTCCTCTTGATATTGGTGAAGCCCCGGAGCGCGTCTCGCCAGAACCTTTGGACCTCCCGTCACCCGTGCTGTTCGATCTCCCTCAACCCACCCCTCAGCCGGTCCCTCCAAGTCCCCGTCCGCCTACAGACCCTGAGACCACTCCCCCTGATTCACAATCACCTTTGAGAACCTTATTTGGCTCTTGTATCTGTTGGAATAGACACAATTCCCAGCGATAGATATATTTCACCACCGCAGGTGATATTCCATGATTCTTTCCCGGCGCTGTAGGATCATACCGGAGATGCTTAATTACTAGTTTGATGTTCACTTCTTTTTTCTCCTGGGTTTCCGGAATACCAATTCCTCGCCTATTTTCTTTTTTATCTTCTCCCTTGCGTTTTTCCTTTTCCTTTGATTAATGGTTGGCATGGGCTCAGGTTCTAGATCGATTGCCATCTTCCATCCTTTCCTCGTTTTACTCTCTGGGATGTGTTATCATTTGCTTTTTCATATTTCTTCCTTACTTTTTTTTCTTTTTTTTTTTTTTTTGTTGTTGTTTGCAACAGCTTCTCCTTATCAACCATGCTTTATTATTATGATTCACCTGGTAGGGCTACATATGGTGTGGATATTGAAAAAAAACAGCTTTCACCCATATGCACATCAACAATTATTTATGAATCGGATAGTCCCTGGAGCCCAATGTTGGGAGTCTTGTGGCCATCTATCATGTATAATTAATACCTTCCTATTTTTTCTGTTTTCATTGTTGTAACTTCTGCTTTAGAATGTTTTTCATCTCTTTCCCGGGCACACTACCTATATATAGCATTTCTCTCTACCATTAGGCATCATTTTTTTTCCCTCTCTTCTCTTATCAACTATCTTCTAGAATTAGATTGTATCATAATTGCCGACCACTTTAGAAATGTTCATTTCACTGCGGTAAAGATCCTTGTCAGATAACAAGAACTCCCTGACTGTACCGAATCCGCCCCGGAGGTCTATCGACGAGACGTGAAATCGTGGCTACCCTCGTTCATTATGTAGCTTTCGGATGAGCGCGACATGACAGCTCGACTAATATCGAATTTGCAATGTGCGAAGCTTTAGCTCTGAGTTCATGATAACTTCATCATTTTCATGCAATAGGTGATCGATATTATCATGTTCGGAGGTAACCGGTGAAGGGAAAATGAGAAGAACAGAAATCATCAAAAGGGAATTCCTAGTCTCCAGTTTAGATCTTCGAGAAAGCTAATGGTATATTACAAACCTAGTATCTTCGAGAGAAAACTACAACATTCGGCAGCCCCAATAGAGTCCTCCGTTTGGTTCTTGCTCAGTCACTCACACTCGACACTGGAAGCCTTTTCAGTTTCAGAAAAATACCCCTCTATTCCGTTCTAATGTTGGTTGTTTTTCGTTCACTGAGCTTGGCGATTCGGTTGGTATCTTCAATGAATGAATCCCGGGAGTCTTGCCCCTTGCCAGAGATGTCCTCGCAATGTACAGTGATTATAGGTACAAATTGACAGAACGCCGCCAGTAATAGAGCTGTCAAAAAAAGAATCGACACTGGAGAAGAATCTTTAACTCAGTGTGATATGCTAAAAGAGAATGAATTGTTTTGAACTTTCCGGATGATAGTTGGTGGGTGGTGGAAGTGGTAAGAACTTTGTTGAAGGTTGTTAGAAAGTTGGAGATCGATTGCAGTGAGCAGAGAGGTTTGTTTCCAGTATTGCTAAAGGTTCCAGAAATGTGTAGAGTAGCCGGGAACGAGTTTGGAGAGATGTTTTTCTTTTGTTGACTAATGGCCTTTCTAGGTGCAGATGGAAACCGGTAGGATACCGGAGAAGGTGTTTGAGAGGTTGTTCGTGATATATCACTCTGTTTCTGTTACATGTTTGTTAACTCGGGCGATAAATTTCTTCTTACCTTACCAATAATATTCTTATCCCCCCCCCCCAGGATCCTAATTCTATTAAGAATGAGATGGAGGTAATCATACTGCTGTCCGCACTTGTATATAGACATCAGGAGAAAGTTCCAGGCACAAGAATTATTACCGGAGGTGAAGCAGTTTTGCTCATCTAAGGGGATTCGTTCACCCACATTTTGGAAAGTATCATACAAGCATCAAATGATAAGATATAGCCCAAATCCAGTCTTTAGAAACCTTTCCTTTTCCTCTGCTTTCTTGTTTGGCCGATCCGGAACTTTGTTATAAAATCATTTCCAAGGATTGTGCTTTGTGAGGTTTTAGTCAAGTAAATTGCCGCCCAGGCCACTTTCCATGATCAGAAGAGATCGGAGGTTCGGGGCTTAGGCTCGAATTTCCCATCTAGCCTTCTGTTCGACCATACGGTTTGTCTGCTGTTTTCTCGGCGAGACTTATGGCTGCAGCTTTGTTAGTAGTGATAAATGCCATGCGGTTGGCCTCAGAATATTTGTGTACTGCTTTGATCGCCGTCACCAATTCACTCCTGTTCACCGTAAAAACTTTCATTCTCCACCGGTATTGCGATGCTGCTGGATATAGCGATCATTCATCACAAGAGTATCAGGTACAGAACTACGATTATGAACGTAATCATAGACATTAGCACTGTTTCAAAGCTGCGCGAACTTAGTATTTGTTGTTTTCCGGGTAAATTGACCAGAATTAGTAGGCCGGAGGTGAGGTAGTCTCGTGTGAAACTCCTATTTGTGGGGAAGTGAGATTTTGGATGACATGATGTTGCTTTTCATGCATCGCTTGCGTTTTCTCGATATCCATAAATTATGGATGAGCTCTCAATAGAGTGACGGCGCCCCAGTGCATAAATGAAAGTTAGAAGTCAGAAATCCTAAGCCTTGGCAACCATGACGAAGGCAACGCCAGAGGAAAGCAAAGAATACGCAACGACAAGAACTTCTTCCCCGTGAAGTGATTTCCTGCCCTCTCAAATATTTGCCAAGACTTCCGACTTCCAACTTCCAACTTTCACTTTTGGGTGGGGCGCAGTCACTCTAATGCCAAAGAATTTTGACATTTCCGGGCAGCCAGTGAAGCCTTTTGTAGACCATCACATGCGTTGAGTGGTTGACCTTGGGAAGAGCCAACCTGATCTAGCAAACCCTAACCCTGTTCACTTTACTGATCAGTAGGATCGACCAATGAAGATAGAGATCAGAAATTTGAAAAAAGATTCAGAGAAGGAAGCAAAAAAATAGCTGGTAGCAACAAGAAAAAAGTCTATCATTCCGCGCATTCTACAATAAATACTCGATGTTGTAGAGCTGATTTCCACCATTTCGGCTATCGTACACAATTCTGGCCGTCAAGAGCAAAGTGTGATGTCTGGAATTAGACTGTTGTGGGTTCATAAAAACTTTGAGATGGGCAACTACTAGTAGTGTCAAGGTTTGTTACAAGGCACTGGCATAAAAAAGTGGTACGGAGTAGGGGTGTTGATGTTGATTTTGTGGTACGGCGCAACCAGGAAAAGTGTAGTGGGGCTTAAAAATATCATTCGCAAAGTAGTTGCATGTAGCATAGAAAGAACGAGAAAACAAAACAAGGGATGTCTAAAGGAAATCAAGAAATGAAAGAAAAAGGAGAAGAAAATATAGAAAACAAGAAACTCAGCAACAAAGAACCTATTAAAAAAATATAGAAGAGAGAAGGGGCGTCAACAATTATTGTGATGAGAAAATAGAAGAGAAAGATAACCTTTTACCATACTATCAAAACACTCCTCAATACACAATTGTGGCCCAGTTACTCATAGCTTTAATTGTACTGTTGCAGCAACCTCTCCTCCAGAGCACCCACTCATCTCATTTCTACAAGTTTAAGCAATTGAAATCGGTACCTCTCAGTACCTCTGGTTACTTTCTACCACTGTGAAATACCTTCATCCCATGAATCTCCGTACTGTGAAGGGAAAAATCTGATTTTGCATTTTTAATCACAGGGTAGTTAGTTTGCTGGAACCGAATCATTATTTGTGAAGGAACTCTATTTAGCTAGAAATTGGAGGGGTCACGCGGCCTATGTACATCGACTGGGGACGTGTCATCGTTTGTTTGCTAGTTTGTTTGTTAGCTTACGTGGCCTATGAGGACAGGCCTATATAAGGGGCTTATCCCCACACCTCACTTAAAAAAGGGATGAAGAACGAGAAGAGACGACGAGGGAATTTGGCATTAAGGGAAGCTACGGGAAAATTGCCGGAAAGATCATAGGAAGACAATGGGAAAGTTGTATTTAGAGGAATTCAGCATAGATAATTGGACAACTGGGATCAGTTGGACTTTCTTTTGTTTGGATTGATTTTTCTTTTCGGGGTTTTATTGTGGATTTCGGACTTGTTGTTAGGAGATTATTTTCTACAGAATTGATTGAGGCTTGGCTGTTTTCTTTTACACTGAGCGAACCTGTTTACCGTGTGCATTTTTGTTTGGTTGTTTTAGTGATCGAGAAGCCAGACCTGACTCGTGATTCTTGTTTTCATTTGGTGCTCTGAACCTGACCCGTCGAGAATTTGTTTTTTTCAGTACCAATTATCTGTAGAAAACGCTTGTTTACCGTACCACTATTTTATCCCTGACCCTTGTAAATTGTAATCGAGTGAGAGATGAGGGAATTGATGGTTACCATGTAGATCTCGGAAAAGACCTGTTTTAGCGTTATTTTCGCCACTTTTTAAAACGTTTGCTCAGCCACGAGTTCCTCCCACGACTATCCCATGCCACAAAGCCATAACCTGATCGTGTTTTGGGGGCTGCTAAGGGAACTCTCCTCCAGAACGTCTTGACCTGGCTCTGGTGGAGTCTATTTCAACCCAATTGACCATACTGACAATCTTCAGTATCCCACTGAGATCCCCTTAGGCCGGGAAACCGGAATAACCTCCGCAGTGTGTAGGACAGGTAGAACCGTCGAAGGTAAAACACTAAGCAATGCACCGCAGCATGGATGGGTCGCCAGGGGGGGAAGACAAAATGGAGGAGAGGTGGCATTTGAAATGGAATGCAGAAAATAACGGATTAGGTAATTTCCATTTTACTATCCTAGATTTGTTAGAGTTTTGTGAAAGTTTTGAAGCTACTCGAGTACAGTGGAAGTGCCTGAAAAAAGAAAGTAAAAACATTTTTCTTTCTTTACCGTTGGTGTGGCTCAACTCGACCTAATTTCCCAATTGAAGTGATAGACTCGCGCCAGACATCACAGCCTATCAAAAACAATATGAGCCAGCCGGAGCCGGGGTTCGCCGCTAACCACCATCCCCCACCCGTTTTGAGTTTTCTGCTGGAAAGTCGCGAATCGATGAAGGAGAACATACAACGTGGTAAGAAAGAACTCAAATATATTCAGTAAGGTTCTTGGACAGTGAAATATATATATATATGTATATGTATAAAAGCAGTAACTGAAAAGATACTGGCCCACTCTCTCCAGAGCACAACAGAAAAACTCAAATAAAGAGAATATTTCTTCTCGCAAGGCTCCGGCCCTTCTCAGCGCAAGAGAATTTACCATTTGTTTGCCAGTAAGCTTGTATGATACGAGCACTGACAGTATATCAGTGATCAGATTCTTCTACCATTTGGTTCCAAAAAGTGCTACAACCTCTGTTGGTGAAAATGATGCTTCTAACTTCTAAAAGGTTCTTCGCCTTTGCTACCTTCCGACATGGTAAGAAATTCACATCAGGTAATGTGGGAGACACTGACTACCTACTCTCATATACCAAACTCATTACGATGGCAAAACGAAAAGCTTTTATAAGAAATCCGAGTTTGGCTGTTGTCTGCATAGTGGGCCAAAGTCTTTAGGGGTACGGGCTTGTCGCGGCCAAGGCTGAGACACAGTGGCTCATGTGGCTGGGTGCAAAGCTCTGGCTAAGTCTTCAGGCGGCTCGGCTTATGACACAGCAATCAGAAAAACTACAGTATGCCTCGCTTGGGCATAACAAAATCGATCGTCAAAATAAGTTTCTCAAGGCTTTGGACAAGGATAGAAAACAGCTATTACCAAGTAGCAACAGCTAGTAAGAAACAAGTAGTGGCTTTGACATCGGCTGTAGAAGTGTGAATAAGTGAAAAACTATCGCGGGACAATAGAAGGCAATGCAGCGACACACACGTGGGCACGATCCAAATCGCGTGTGTTGGAAAAATATCCATACCGACGATAACTTCGCTTGATGCTCTGTTTCACGGTTTTCAGAATATAAGTGGCTCAGGCATGAGGGTAGCTCCCATAATACAAGTTGGTATGGATTTTTGCATTCAACAACGTGACCCGTTTTTGTCACTCCCTTTTTTTTAGCAAATACATACAGTAGTGGATTGGGTGAATCTTGGGCAAAGATATGTATTACTGGCATGCAGGATGGTACCCCATGATAGGCTGTCACTGCCGATGAGATTCGAAGCTTTGGCGGAGAGATGAGGATTGATTAATTCGAGTACTGGTATTTTTTACAAGGCTGGTTTTCCTTTGACAATAACGACGGCTTTCGGTTGGTCAAATGCAAATAGAGTGGTATTTTTGGCTATTGGTATCCGGTACATGCATAGGACACCCACTACCCATAATCACTTCAAGAGCCAATGAACGCGATAGTAAGTGTGATGGACATGCAGCGATAGCCTACATGAAGACAGTTGGGGAAGAAGAAAAAAGAGCTCTATCATGACCAAGGATTTCAGTGCATATTATAGTTCCAATTCCCGCTTCGGGGGCTCAAGCCTGGCCTATCCTAGCCTCAATCGCGTCAGGTGTGGGAGCAAACAAATGGGCAATCGTGTCACAAGGCGGACATTTCAGTTTAGTTTGACAAGTGTACGAATAATATACATATACATAGGATGAGTATGACTACCATTCAGCCGTAGCACTGGCCAATGCCTCCTGCGCACGGCAATCATTGGCCCAGAACAACCAGCCGCATCACCCCGCTTTTATTCAGCTCTTTTCATGAAAATTGTATAACAGCCAACCTATTTCCCATCTCGATACCCCACCGTATTTACCGTTATTTGAGTATACTATATCTACATTCAACCAGACATTCGGACCGATTATCATCATGGATCAGACAAAGTACACAAACTCGGTCGGCATGGGTGACAGGAATTACCGCAGTGGCAACGTTGCACATTGTTTCAATACTAATAACTTCATCAACAATACGACCGACGACACTCCTGAAATTATGCAGTGGCTTTCGCCACTGGAGCCTCACAGCAGACATCAGGGTGTTCGGAGTGATCGGTTAGACGGTGTCGGGAATTGGCTTTTGGAGACAAACGAGTTTCGGGAGTGGAGGAGTGGTGAAGGGGGAACGGATAAGGCTGTGTTATTTTGCCACGGGAATCCGGGAGTAGGCAAAACATTTCTCAAGTGCGTGATGGAGATTTCTCTAGGACTGAAAGCAGGCATTGCTAACCACAATCAATATCAGTTCTTTGGTCATGGATAGACTGTACGATCGCGCTCGAGAAGAAGGAATCACGGTGGCGGGAGTGTACTGCGACTTTCGCGAACAGCAGGAGCAAAATACAGCCAACGTGATGGGAGCTATCTTAAAGCAACTGGTGGTTAAAAAGGGCCGAATTGTGGAATCTATACGCAATGAGTTTCAGAAGGCAAAGGATGACTGTGGCGGGCGACGCCCACAACTTCCTGATCAGGTCGGAATGCTGAAGTCGACCATTGCAGCACTACCGCATGTATTGATCTGTATCGATGCTCTAGATGAGTTTACGTCTAAACATCTACCGGAGCTTCTGGTATCGCTGAGAGAAATCATTCGGGAGATACCTAGTATCAGGGTGTTCCTCACTGGGAGGCCTCATGTCGAGGAGCAAATCACCCGATTTTTCACCAAAGCAGTTATTATACCTATTATCCCTAATACTAATGATATCGAGAAATATGTAGAGAGGAAGTTAGAGATGGATATTGAGCTGCATGCAATGAATAATTCTCTGCGAGCAGATATTCTAAGGACTATCCGGGAAAGGATAGCCGAAACGTGAGTCACATTAACCTCTCTCCATACACTCAATACCATTTATTTACTAACTGTTTTTTTTTTCGTGTAGTTTCCTTCTTGTTTCGCTTATCATCGACGCTATCCTGGCAGAACCCACTATCTCGGACAGAAGAAAAAAGTTGAAGGAGATGACAACAGGCAAAGGTCTCGGGGATGCCTACGGGATAACGATTGCACGAATGAAGGCGCAGAGCGGGAGCCGACCCAGACTTGGATTGGAAGCCTTGATGTGGGTGTCGAATGCCGAGCGGCCCTTACAAGCCAGCGAGCTCTGCCATGCCTTGGCGGTAGAGATAGGATCTACGGATCTAGATCATGAGAACATTCCCGCGATTCAAACACTCTTGGGGTGCTCTCTGGGGCTTATCACCCTTGAGAAATCCTCCTCCACGGTTCGATTAGTACACTACACTCTGCAAGAGTATCTGGTCAATAATCCAACCTTTTTCCAAAGTCCTCACTCTCTAATCGCGGAGGTTAGCCTCACCTACCTCAATTTTCGAAGCATCCGGGATCTTTCGCCAACTGTTTACTCAGCCCCACCGACAGCCCACCTTGTAGAGTACGCCTCTTGTTACTGGGGAAGTCATGCAAGAAAGGAGATGACCGAGAATGTAAATTCACTAGCGATGAAAGTTCTGGATGAATTCGATCAACACGTATCCTCTCAGCTACTTCTACTGCATTATGATAAAGAGAAGGCCTGGTTTGACCCAGAATTCTTATGGAAGGAATGGCCCTAAGGGATTTACCGGACTTCACGGAGCAGCATATATTGGGATTTCCGAGATTGTTACTGCGCTGTTGGATATGAACAAATGGGACGTCAATGCAACCGATTGCATGGGTATGACGGCACTCATATGGGCAGTTAGAAGAGGCTATGAAGGGGTAGTGAAGGTACTTTTGGAGCAAAACGATGTCGATCCGAATACGGCAGACACTGTGTATGGTCAAACACCACTGTCATGGGCCGCTGAGAGGGGGCATGAGGAAGTGGTAAAGATACTTTTGGGACGAGAAGATGTCGATCCGAATACGGCAGACACATGGGGTCGGACACCGCTATCCTGGGCAGTTGCGAACGGGCATCAGGGGGTGGTAAAGATACTTTTGGAACGAAAGGATGTCAATCCGGATACGGCAGACACATGGGGTCGGACACCGCTATCCTGGGCAGCTGTGAACGGGCTCCGGGGGTGGTAAAGATCCTTTTGGAACGAAAGGACGTCAACCCGAATACGGCAGACACAAAGGGTCGGACGCCACTATCCTGGGCAGCTAGGCAGTGGCATCCGGGAGTGGTAAAGATACTTTTGGAACGAAAGGATGTCAATCCGAATACGGTAGACACTGAAGGCTGGACACCACTCTCGTGGGTAGCTGCGAACGGTCGTGGCGACGTAGTAAAGACCCTTTTGGAACGAAAGGATGTCAACCCGGACACAGCAGACACTGAAGGCCGGACACCACTCTTGTTGGCAGCTAGTAACGGGAATCTGGGGGTGGTAGAGATGCTTTTCGACCGAAAGGATGTCAATCCGGATACGGCAGACACTGAAGGCCAGACACCGCTCTTGTGGGCCGCTAGGTACCAGCATCTTGGGGCGGTAAAGATCCTTTTGGAACGAAAGGATGTCAACCCCGATACGGCAGACACTGAAGGCTGGACACCGCTCTTATGGGCAGCAACGAACGGGCGTGACGACATGGTAAAGATCCTTTTGGAACGAAAGGATGTCAACCCCGATACGGCAGACACTGAAGGCTGGACACCGCTCTTATGGGTAGCAACGAACGGGCGTGACGACATGGTAAAGATCCTTTTGGAACGAAAGGATGTCAATCCGAATACGGGAGACACTGAGTATGGTGAAACATCTCTCTCCCTCGCTACCCGGAACGGGCATGTAGCAGTCGTAAGGCTGCTTCTAGCACGGGAGGACCTCAATCCAAATCCAGCAGAGACTGATGACGGCCGGACCCCACTTATGTGGGCTGCAGAGGGAGGATATGATAAAGTAGTAGAGGCTCTTTTGCCTCGTCAGGATCTTGATCTCCTCACAGCAGACTTCCAGGGTAAAACAGCACTATCACTCGCAACTTCGAATCAGCATTCAGCAGTTGTCAAGTTACTCTCACAGCATAAACACTCCCTCACAAACTCATCTGATATCACCGAAACCCGGAGGACCCCTCGCCAAAGCTGTTAGACCTCCCTCAATCCTCCTCTCAACCGACCTCCTCAAGTCCTCGTACACCCACAGACTCTAACGCCACCCCCCCCCCCCCCGATATTGACGAAGCCCCAGAGCGCGCCTCGCCAGAACTGTTCGACCTCCCATCACCCGTACCGTTAGATCTCCCTCAACCCACCCCTCAGCCGATCCCTTCAAGTGCTAGGCTGCCTACAAACCCTGACACCACTCCCCCGGATTCAAGATCACTTTTGAGGACCTCCTGTATCTGTTGGAATAGACACAATTCCCGGCGATGGATATATTTCACTATCGCAGGTGATATTCCATGATTCTTTCCCGGCGCTGTATGGATCATACCGGGGATGCTTAATAACTAGCTTGATGTTCACTTCTTTTTTCTCCTAGGTTTCCGGAATACCAATTCCTCGTCTATTTTCTTCTTTTCTACCTTTTCCATCGCGTTTTTCCTTTTCTTTTGATTCATGGTTGGCATGGGCTCGGGTTCTAGATCGATGGCCATCTTCCATTTTTTCCTCGTTTTACTCTCTGGGATGTGTTATCATTTGCTTTTTCATATTTCTTCTTTGCGTTTTTTTGTTTTTGTTTGCAACGGTTTCTCCTTATCAATCCTGCTTTATTATGATTCACCTGGTGGGGCTACATGTGGAGTGGATATTGAAAAAACAGCTTTCACCGATATGGATATCAACAATTATTTACGAACAGGATAGTCCCCGGAGCCCAATGTTGGGAGTCTTGTGGTCATCTATCATGTATAATTAATACGTTCCTATTTTTTATATTTTCATTTCCCGTTGTAACTTCTGCTTTATAACGCTTTTCATCTCTTTCCCTGGTATACTATCAATAGCATTTCTCTCTACCATTAGACAGCATTTTTTTTCCCTCTCTTCTCCTGTCAACTATCTTTTAGAATTGGATTGCACCATAATTGCCGGCCAATTTAGAAATGTTCATTTCACTGCGGCAAAGATTATTTTCGGATAACGAGAGCTCCTTAACTGTACCGAATCCGTCCCGCGGGTCTACCTACGAGACGTGAAATCGTCGCTACCCTCGTTCATTATGTAGCTTTCGGATGAGCCGACATAACAGTACGACTAATATCTAATTTGCAATGTGCGAAGTTTTAGCTCTGAGTTCATGATAATTTCGTCATTTTCATGCAATAGGAGATCAATGCCATCACCTTCAGAGGTAATCGGTCAAGGGAAAGTGGGAAGAATAAAAATCATCAAAAGGGAATTCCTAGTCTCCAATTTAGATCTTCAGGAAAGTTCATGGTATATTACAAACCTTGTATCATCGAGAGGAAAACCACAGCATTACGCAGCCCCAATAGAGTCCTCTGTTTGGTTCTTGCTCAGCTGCTCACACCCGACCCTGGAAGTCGTTTCAGTTTCAGAGAAATACTCACTTATCTCTTTCTGAGGTTAGTTATTTTTCTTTGAAAGGTCTTGACGGTTGGCATGGTAGGTACAGTACAAGTTGGCCGAATGCCGCCAGTAACAGAGCTCTCCCAAAAGACTCAAGGGAATAAATATCCAATCGGTAACAATATTTTAAATGACAAGGTATAACAAGGATTCTGAAGGAAGCTATCATACTGCTGTCAGAACTTGTATATATAGACACCAGGAGAGAGCGCCTGACACAAGAATTATCATCGGAGGTGAAACTGTCTCGCTCATCTAAGTTAAGAGCATTCGCTCGACAACATTTTGAAAAGTATCATAACTTACATACAAATGGTAGAAATACATCGCCTAAATCCAATCTTTAGAACCTTCCCCTGTCATCACCTTGTTTTTATCTTTTGTTATTTTTTGCCCGTCTGGACCCTTGTTACAAGATCATTTCCTACCATTGTGTTTTGTAAGGTTTTGGTCAATTAATTTATGGCTTAGCTTACTTAATGATTAGTAATGAATTCTGAGGATGGTGCTCGGACAAGCCAGTCTGTGCCTTGCATCCTCGGTGTATCCTTTCCATTTCTATAACTCTGCTTGCTTGCCGTTCTGTCCAAATGTATTGACGGAGCCTTTTCACTGGCGATTGATACCATGCATAAGGCCTAACTATCTGTTAACTGCTTCGATTACCTTCACCAATTCAATTCCGTTCACAGTAAAAATTTCATTCTCCGTTGTTAAGCCGCTGGAAATAACGGACATTCATCACAAGAGTATCAGGGACAGAACAGCTATAGTGGTCGTAGTTGTGGACATTAGTACCCTTTGAAAGTTGTTCCAACTTTGCCTTTGTCGTTTTCCAGTGAGTTAGACAATTGCCGTGAATCATTAGGACGGAGGTGAGGTACTCGCCTTCAAAAACTGGATTTTGTGGGAAGAGAAATTTTAGTTCACATGAACCTGCATTTCGTCGCTTGCTCGTGTTTTCTTGCGATTCAGATATATCAGATCTCCATCTCCAGGCCAAACAATTTCGACATTTCCGGGCAATCGGTAAAGTCCTCCGTAGACCATCGAATGCGTTGACCTTAGAAAAGAGCGAACCTGATCCAGGGAACCCTAACCCTGCTCTCAACGATCAGCTGCGATCAATGAAAACAGAGATCAGAAATTTGAAAGGAAAAAAAAAAAAAAAAAGACCAAAGGGGGAAGGAAACAATTTCTGGTACCGATGTGGAAAAGCACTATCATTCCATGCGTTCTACAATAAATACTCGATTTTGTAGAACTGATTTCCACCACTTTCGTTATCATACACACCCTGGTAGTCAAGGGCGGTCTATGATGGCTGGAATTATTGTGGGTTTACAAAAACTATGAAATGGGCAACTAGTGCCAAGGTTTGATAATCGAGTGAGAGGTGAGGGAATTGATGCTTACGACGTAGATGTCGGAAAAGACCTGTTTTAGCATTATTTTCGCCACTTTTTAAAAGTGCTTGCTCTGCCACGGCTCCTTCCAAGACTATCCCATGTAATAAAGCCAAGATCTTATCGAGTTTTCGAGGGCTAACAAAAGAACTCCCCTCCGGAGCAGTTTGACCGGGGTCTAGTAAGTCATTTCAACCCAGTCGACCATACTGACATCGGTAGTATCACAGTGAGATTGATCAAGCTGGGAAACTGTAATGACACACTCTGTTCGTAGGATAGGGAGAATTGCCGGAGGTAAATCCAACGCCGCATGAATTAATCGCCGGAGGAGACCCACAAACGAGAAGAGGTGCCATATGTAATGGGATGTGGAAAATGACGGGTCAAGTGATTTGTTTGTCGCTGTTGTAGATAGGTTAGACTTTTGAAACTGCTGTGGGAGTGTCCGTATAAGGTGAGTAAACAAATTATTATCTTCAGTAAGAAAATAGTGAATTTGGCCACTCACCTGGCATAAGATGGGGTACAAGGATCTCTTTTGTTGTTGATGAACCGAATACCGTCATCAAAAAGGATGTTGCGTGACAGTCTGAGACCTCGAGGACGCCGAAAAAACCAACATGGGTCAAATAACCTTTTCCCTCTACCTTCAGTGTTGCCTAACTCGAAATTATTTACCTGTTGAAGTGATAGACTCAAGCCGGCCTTCACAGCCTCTTGAAAACGACTTTGAGCCAGCCGCAGCCGAGGCTACCCTACAATCATTGCTTCTCACTTAGTTTCTGTTTTCTGTTAGTATTCGCGAATGGATGAAGGAGAACATATAACGCAGTAAGAATCCAGATATTTTCAGTAAGGCTCTTGGACTGTAAGGAAGGAAAAAAAGTGCGCCAACCGAAAATATACTGGCCCACTACCTCCGGAGCACAACAGAACAACTTAAATAAATGAGAATATTACTCGTAAGTCCCTGGCCCTTCTCGGCACTAGAGAGTTTACTATTTGTTTGCAGGTAAGCCTGTATGATAAGAACAGTGACACTATATCGGTGATCACATTCATCAACCATTTGGCCCCGGAAAGTGTTGTAACACCTGTTGGTGGAAATGATGTTTCAAACTTTTAAAAGGTTCTTTTGCCTTTGCTACCTTCTGGCATGGTAAGGAATTCACATCAGGTAATGTGAGAGACACTGACTACCTATTGTCAGTTACGAAACTCGTTACGGTGGCAAAACGAAAAGATTTTGTAAGAAATCCGAGTTTGGCTGTTGTCTGCAAAGTGGACCAAAGTTTTTAGTGCAAGAGCTTGTGGCGGTCAAGGTTGTGAGACACAGTGGCTCATGTGGCTGGATGCAAAGCTCCGGCTAAGTCTTTAGGCGGCTCGGCTTATGACACAGCAATCAGAAAAACTACAGTATGTCTCGCTTGAGCACAACAAAATCGAGCGTCAAAATAAGCTTCTCAAAGCTTGGGGCAAAGATAAAAAACCACTATTACCAAGTAGGTAAAGTCTAAAGAGTGTAAGAAACAAGTAGTGGCCTTAACTTCGGCTGTGGAGTGTGAATAAGTGAAAAATTACCGCGGGGAGATGGCGGGCAATGCAGGGTCACACATCATTGAGCACGAATCAATTGGGTAACTTATGTCGTAAAAAAAGATCCATACCAGCGATACCTCCCTTTGATGCTCTATTTGACGGCTTTCAAAATATAAGTGGCCCAGGGCATGAGGGCAGCTTCCAGAATACAAACTGGTATGGATTTTTGCATTCAACAGTGTTTAGCATTCAGGCGGCTCGGCTTGTGACAGAGACACAGAAAAACGATCTCGCTTGGGCACAACAAAATCAACCATCAACAAAAGCTTTTCAGCGCTATAGCCAGGGGTAGAAAACCACAATACTGGTAGTACATAGTGGCTAACTAAAGCTAGCAAAAGACATGTGGTGACTTTGGCTCCCGCTGTGGAGTGTGAATATGTGAAAAATTATCGCAGGGAAATTCGAAATGGTGGGCAATACAACAACACATCCATGAGTCCAATCCTATCGAGTTGTCCGAAAAGATATCCATACCAGTGATACCTCCGTTTAATGCCCTATCCCGCGGCTTCCAGAATGAAAGGCGCTTGGGGCATGAGGGTAGCTTCAAGAATACAAACTAGTATAGATTTTTGTTTTTGACTAGTTAATCGGCTTTTATCACTCGAGCCCTCAGGGGAACAGATGGTGGATCGGGTGATTCTTGGGCGAAGTAGTGCATCATATAGCACTCAAGTATCAAAGTTTGTACCCTATGATGGAATGCCACTGTATATTAAATCCAACGGAGCTTTGGAAAGACTAATAAGAAATGATTTACTGGTGTGGAGGTCACCTCTTGCCTCTTGGTTTGTTTGTCAGAGTAGGCTGGCTGGATTGGCGATGTCCACTGGGTGGGAAAATAATATCGTCGGAAGTGAAGTAAAAGAGAGACCGAATTATGACGGACTCACAGAGGGGAAACAAGATCGGAATTTTATCAAGAGACAAACAGACTAAGGTAGACTTATTCGTGACCTAAAAGGACCTGACTGTAACTGATAATGTTGACCCCCCCGTGGTTGTTGATGTGATGGGTTGTTGTTGTGATGGAACCACCAGGGGACTAGGTACATGAGTGGACTACAGACCAGTCCCCAGTCAATGAAACAAGCAGCAAAAAATGACCCAATGACCTAACCTAACCTGTAAACACATTTCCACCTCCACACCGGTAACATGTTTCATGGCTTTCGGGTGTTCAAACGCAATGAAAAATGATCTGTGGTTATTGGTATCCGGTACTGTACATGCATGGGGCCACAGCTACTCACAATCACTCCAAAAAGAAATGAGCGCGGTTGGAAGGGTTGACGAAGATGCAGTGATACAATATATCAAGACAGTTGGGAGAGTAAAAAAAGCATTTTATTATGACCAAGGGCAACAGTGCATATCATCGTTACAATTCTCGGTTCGAGGGCTCAAGGTTGGCCTATCATACCCCCAACCTCATTGGGTACGCCAGCAATCAAATCAAGGAGGCCATCGCGTCACAAGGCGGAAATTTTTGTTTACTCGAGTACGGTAGTTTGACAAGGGTATAACATACGGCACTTGCAGGATCAATACGACTACCATTCAGCCGCAGCACAGGCTGATGCTTCCTGCGCACGGGAGTCATTGGTCCACCCAATCCCTGAAGAGACAACAACCAGCCGCATCACCCTCCTTTTATTCAGCGCTTTCATGGAAATACTATAACAGTCAACCCACTTCCCATATCAATACCCGACCGTATTTATCGTTATTTCTGTATACTATATCTACATTCAGTCAACGGTGTCGACAGATTATCATCATGGATCAGACAAAATACACGAACTCGGTTAGGATGGGCGACGGGAATTCCCACAGCGGCAATGTGGTGGGTAGTTTCAATATCATCAACAATATGGCCGACGAGGCTGCGGAAATTATGCGGTGGCTTTCGCCAATGGAGCCTCATAACAGACATCAGGGTGTTCGCAGTAATCGGTTGGACGGTGTCGGGAATTGGCTTCTGGAAACAAACGAGTTTCGGGAGTGGAGGAGTGGTGAGGGAGGAGCCGATAAGGCTGTGTTGTTTTGCCACGGGAATCCGGGAGTAGGCAAGACATATCTAAAGTATGTATTGGAGTTTGGAATCGGAGGCGAGCATTTCTAACAACAATCGATGAATATTAGTTGCTTAGTCATGGATCATCTCTACGATCGTGCGCGAGAAGAAGAAATCACGGTGGCAGGAGTGTACTGCGACTTCCGGGAACAGCAGGAGCAGACAACGGCGAATGTGATCGGGGCCATCCATAAGCAACTGGTGCGAAAATACCAGGGAATTCTGGAACATGTACGAACAGAGTTTCAGATGGCAGAGAAGGAGTCGGGTCGACGGCCGCAACTTGGTGATCATGTTAGAATGCTGAAGACTGCAATTTCATCACTGCCTCAAGTATTCCTCTGTTTTGACGCTCTTGACGAGTTCACCCCTAAGCAACTACCGGAGCTTCTTGTTTCGCTGAGAGAGATCGTTCGGGAGATACCGAGTGTGCGAGTGTTCTTCACGGGGAGACCCCATGTCGAGGGGCTAGTCACCAGATATTTCACCAAAGCAATAATGATACCTATTAGCCCTAATTCTAATGATATCGACGGATATGTGGAGAGGAAGTTGGAGATGGATATGGAGCTACACGCAATGAATGATACTCTGCGTGCAGATGTTCGACGGACTATCCGGGAAAAGGTAGCGGAGACGTGAGTCACCCCAATCTCACTTCATAGCTTCAGTACCATTTATTCATTAACGTTGGTTTGTAGCTTTCTTGTTTCACTCGTCCTCGACGTGATCCTGGCGGAGGTGACCATCTCGGATAGAAGAAAAAAGTTGAAGGAGATGACAACAGGCAAAGGTCTCGGAGATGCCTATGGAATAACCCTTGCCCGGATGAAGGCGCAGAGCGGGAGCCGATCCAGACTTGGATTGGAAGCCTTGATGTGGGTATCGAATGCCGAGCGACCCTTACAGGCCAGCGAGCTCTGCCATGCCTTGGCGGTAGAGACCGAATCTACGGATCTAGATCCTGAGAAGGTTCCTGTGGTACAAACACTCTTGGGATGTGCGCTGGGGCTCCTCACTTTTGAGAAAGCTTCATCCACCGTACGGCTTGTCCACTACACTCTGCAGGAGTATCTGCTCAATAATCCGACCCTTGTTCAAAGTCCTCACTCTCTGATCGCAGAGGTTTGCCTCACCTACCTCAATTTTCGAAGCATCCGGGATCTTTCGCCAACACTTGACTCAGCCCCACCGACAGCCCCTTTTGTAGGTTATGCCTCTTGTTACTGGGGAAGTCATGCAAGAAAGGAGATGACTAAGAATGTAAATTCACTTGCGGTTAAAGTTCTGGATGAATTCGATCAACACATATCCTCTCAGCTGCTTTTACTGCTTTATAATAAAGAGAAGGCCTGGTTTGACCCAGAATTTTATGGAAGTGATGGCCCTGAGGGATTTACCGGACTTCATGGAGCAGTATATATTGGGATTTCCGAGATTGTTACTGCAGTATTGGATATGAAAAATGGGACGTCAATGCAACCGATTGTGTGGGTATGACGGCACTCACATGGGCAGTTAGAAGAGGCCATGAGGGGGTAGTGAAGATACTTTTCGAGCGAAACGATGTCGAGCCGAACATGGTAGACACCCGGTATGGTAAAACACCATTGTCGTGGGCCGCCGAGAGGGGGTATGAGAAAGTGGTAAAGATGCTTTTAGAACGAAAGGATGTCAATCCGGATACGGCAGACACTGGGGGCCGGACACCGCTCATTTGGGCAGCCAGGAACGGGCACATGGGAGTGGTGAAGATCCTTTTGGGACGAAAGGATGTCAACCGGGATACGGCAGACACTGAAAGTCGGACACCGCTCTGGTGGGCAGCTTGGTGGGGGTACGGAGAAGCGGTAAAGATCCTTTTGGAACGAGATGATGTCGATTCCAATACGGCAGACACCCTGTATGGTCAAACACCACCGTCGCGGGCCGCTGAGAGGGGGTATGAGGAAGTGGTGAAGATTCTTTTGGGACCAAAGGATGTCAACCGGGATACGGCAGACACTGAAGGCTGGACACCGCTCATTTGGGCAGCTGCGAGTGGGCGTGGCGACATGGTAAAGATCTTTTTGGAACGAAAGGATGTCAATCCGGATACGGCAGATGCTAGCGGCCGGACACCGCTCATTTGGGCAGCTGCGAGCGGGCATCCGGGGGTGGTGGAGATGCTTTTGGAACGAGGGGATGTCAACCCGGATACGGTAGACACCGGAGGCCGGATACCGCTCATTTGGGCAGCTAGGAACGGGCATCCGGGGGTGGTAGAGATGCTTTTGGAACGAAGGGATGTCAACCGGGATACGGCAGACACTGAAGGCCGGACACCGCTCATTTGGGCAGCTAGGAACGGGCGTGGCGACGCGGTAGGGATCCTTTTGGAACAAAAGGATGTCAATCCGGATACGGCAGATGCTAGTGGCCAGACACCGCTCATTTGGGCAGCTAGGAACGGACGTGACGACATGGTAAAGATCCTTTTGGTACGAAAGGATGTCAATCCGGATATGGCGGATGCTACTGGCCGGACGCCACTTATGTGGGCTGCAGAGAAAGGATATGATAAAGTAGTAGAGATGCTTCTAGCACGTGAGGGTCTTAATCCCCACACAGCTGACCTCAGCGGCGAAACTGCACTTTCACTAGCCACCTCGAAGGGGCATTCAGCAATTGTCATGTTACTCTCAGAACATAATCACCCCCTCACAAAGCCATCAGATATCGACGAAGTCCCTGAGCTCGCCGTATCAGAGCCTTCCGACACCCCGTCACCTGAGCCTCAGACCACATATCAGCCGGCCCTCTCAAGTTCCCATCCAGCCACGGATCCTCACCCCTGTTCCCCTGATCCTCCATCACCCCCCCATGTTGTATTCCGCCGTTGTACCAACGTTACCTGCATTATCCTCACCCTGTATCTTCTTTTTTTGATACCAACCATGCCACTGCCATTCGATAGATGGTTAGTCTTTGCGAACTGGGTATGGACACAACTTTCGCGGCTCTTGGGATCAACGAGAAATGATCCACGAGCCAATGGAATCTAGCACTGAGCGCCCGGTCATGATCTATTGAGCTCAATCTATTTGCATTCATTTCGTAGATTTCCATTTCTCATTTCCTTTGCTTGTTCACATTCTTCTTTTTCTCTTTTCCCTTTACACACCTATAAATCTTTCTTTACCATTAGATGTCATGTTTCCCCTCACTTCTCTTGTCATCTATCTTTTAGAATTGGAGTGTGTCGTAGGTCTTGAGCTTTTTTGGGAATATACATTTCACAGCGCCAAGATGATCTTTTTTTGGATAAATAGAACTTCTTCCTGGCACTGATTCCGCCCTAGGGGCCCACCGACAAGATGATATCGTCGCAACCCTGGTTAATTATGTGGCTTCCGGATGAGCGCGACATAATAATAATACATTTAATGTCTAATTTGCAATGCGAGAGGCTTTAACTGGTAGTTCATAATAATTTCCCTGTTTTCTCTTTCAAGCAATAAAGGATCAATGTTATCAAATTGGGAGGTAACTGGTGAAGGGAACATGAAAAGCAGAAAAAGTGTCCAAAGGTAATTCGTCATACGCGGTTTGGGTCTAAGTTACTAAACAGCTCATTCAAGGCGTATTACAAACCTGTTATCTTTGTTGAGAAAACTACAGTGTTCGGCATCCTAAAGATAGTTCTCTCGTCGATTCTTGCTCAGCTGCTCACACTCGACACTGGAAGCAGTTTCGGTTTCAGAAAACAATCATCTATTATGTACTAATGTTGGTTATTTTTCTTTCACCGAGCTTGATCGTTCGGTTAGAATTTTCAAGGAATGAATCCCAGGTGTCTTGCCCTTTGCCAGAGATGTCCTCGCAATGAACAGTGATTATAGGTACAAGTCGACCGAACACTGCCAGTAATAGAGCTGCCAAAAGAAGAATCGGCGGTGAAAAAGAAATTTTAACTCGGAACAATATTGTAAAAAAGAATGACTTGTTGGGATGTTCAGGATGATAGTTGGTGGGTGGTGGAAGTTGTTACAACTTTGTTGGAGGTTGTTAGAAAGTTGGAGATTAATGACGGTGAGCGAGGAAGTTTGTGGATTGTTTCCAGCATTGTTGAAGGTTCCAGACATGTGTGGAATAGCCGGGAACGAGCTCGGAGAGATGTTTTTCCTTTGTTGATTGGTGATCTTTCTAGGTGCAGATGGAAACTGGTATGATAGGATACAGGAGAAGGTGTTTGAGAAGTTCGTGATATATCACTCTGTTTCTGTTAGATGTTTGTTAATTCAGGCGATAAATTTCTTTTTACCTTGCCAACAACATTTTTATCACCTTTCTTCCAGGATCATAATTCTGTTAAGAATGAGATGGAGGTAATCATACTGCTGCCCGCACTTGTATATAGACACCGGGGGAAAGTACCACGCTCAAGAATAATCGCCGGAGGTGAAGCATTTCTGCTAATCTAAGGTGATTCGTTGGCCTATAGTTTGGAATGAATCATACAAGCATCAAATGATAGGACAAAGCGCGAATCCAATCTTTAGAAGCCTTTCCCTTTCTTCTCTGCTTTTTTGTTTGGCTGATCCGGAACCATGTTATAAAATTATTTACAAGGATTGTGTTTTGTAAGGTTTTAACTAAATTGTGGCTTGGGCCACTTTCAATCAGTAAGAGGTCTGAGGTTCGGGTCTCCAGCTAGAACCTCCCACGTAACCTTCAGTTTGGCGATAAGGTTTTTCTGCAGTTTTCTCGACGAGACTTATGGCTACAGCCTTGTTAGTGGTGATAAATGCCATGCGGTAGGCCTTAGAGTATTTGTTTACTGCTTTGATTGCCTTCACCAATTCACTTCCGTTGACCGTAAAAACTTTCATTGTCTACCGGTATTGCGATGAGGCTGGATATAGCGAACATTCATCACAAGAGTATCAGGCACGGAACTATGAGTGTGGGCGTAATCCTAGGGATTAGCACTCTTTCAAAGTTGCGCGAACTTAGTATTTGTTGTTTTCCGGGTAAATTGACCAGAACCAGTAGGCTGCAGGTGAGGTAGTCTCCTGTGCAACTCTTATTTGTGGGGAAGTGAGATCCTGAATGACATGGTGTTGCTTTCCGTGCCTTGCTTGTGTTTTCTTTATATTCAGATGGATCAGCTCTCCATGCCAAAGAATTTCGACATTTCCGGGCAGTCAGTAAAGCCTTTTGTAGACCATCACATGATTTGAGCCATTAACCTTGGAAAAGAGCGAACCTGATCCAGCAAACCCTAACCCTGATTTCTTCACTGATCAGCTGGGTTGATCAATGAAGACGGAGATCAGAAATTTGAAAAAAGATTCAATGAAGGAAGCAAAAAATAGCTGGTAGCCAAAAGAAAAAAGTCTATTATTCCGTGCGTTCCACAATAAATACTCGATGTTGTAGAGCTGATTTCCACCATTTCCGCTATCGTACACAATTCTGGCCGTCAAGAGCAGAGTATGATGTCTGGAACTATTGCGAGTTTATAAAACCATTGAAGTCAGCTACGACCTTTAAGGTTGATAATCAAGCGAGAGGTGAGGGAATTTCTAGTTACCATTATGATGTCGGAAAAGGACCTGTTTTTCGTGACTTTCGCCACTTTTTATGTGTTTCGGAAACCAGTTATTCCTCGCTAGACAACCCCATGCCGCAAAGCCACAACCTGACAGAGTTTTGGGGCTGCTAAGAGAACTCTCCTCTGGGCCATCTTGACCTGGCTCTGGTGAAGCCAATTTTTACCCAATTGAGTGTATTGACATCGGTAGTATCCCGATGGGATTGCTCAGGCTGGGAAACCCGAATAACATTCGCAATGCATAGGATGGGTAGAACTGCCTGAGGTAAAACACTAGACAATGCACTGCCGCATGGATGGGTCATCCCAGGAAAGAGATGCATAGAGGAGAGATCGCATTTGAATGGGATGCAGAAAATGACTGGCTAAGTAGTATACATTTCCCCGTCCCGTCCCAGATTTGTTAAAGTTTTGTGAGATCCCGAAGCTACGGTGGCAGTGCGTGGATGGAGGAAGCAAAGACAGTTTTGCGATCAGTAGTAAAAGGTGAATTTGACCCCTCATGTGGTGTACGATGGAGCACACGGATCACTTCTGTGAATAAAAATCGAATATCGTCATCAAACAGGCAGTTGCGTAGCATTCCAAGGCCGCAAAGACTGTCGGGAAGGTCCAACAAGCGTGAAATAACCTTTATCTTTCTCCACTGTTAGTATGGCTCAACTGGAACTAATTTTCCAATTGGAGGAGTGATAGACTCGAGCCGGCCATCACAGCCTATCGAAAACAATAGACTATGAGCTAGCAGGTGCCGGGGTTCGTCCAGGTGGCTCGTGTGGCTGGAGTGCAAAGCGACAACCAAGTCTTTGGGCGGCTCGGCTTGTGACACAGGCAGCAGAAAAACCATCTCGCTTGGGCACAACAAAATAAAGCGTCAAAATAAGCTTCTCAATGCTTCGCGCAAGGATAGAAAACCACAATTAGCCTGTACAGTCTTCACTGTACCCGCGACGAAACTGGGCTGGTGACGAACAGGGATCAGAAACAAGTAATTTTTTGTTACCCTACTTTGACGAATTCTCTTTTTGCCTGTCAAATACCCCTGTTCGTCACCAGCCCAGTTTCGTCGCGAGTACGGTTAAGACTGTAGCTAAAGCGAGTAAGAAACAAGTGGGCTTAACTTCCGCTGTGGAAGTGTGCTTGGTGCACAATTATCTCAGGAAAATGGCGGGCAATGCAACAACACATCCGTGAATGTGATCCAATCCCGTCGTTCGAAAAGATATCCATACCAGTGATACCTTCTTTTAATGCCCTATTTCACGGCTTTCAGAATGAAAGGCGCTTAGGACATGAGGGTAGCTTCTAGAATACAAACTAGTATGGATTTTTGTTTTTGACGGGTTGATCGGCATTTGTCACTCGATTTTTCAGGGAAACAGATGGTGGATCGGGTGATTCTTGGGCGAAGCGGTGCATCATAGAGCACTCAAGTGTCAAAGTTTGTGTTGAAACAAGCTAAGGCAGGACCTAGCGTTTCAGCAACCTCATCAGAATCCTTCGGTGTTTTGTTAGTATGTTAGTGGAAACATAGGATGTTGGAAAGGAAATTAGTAGAAACACTGGATGTTAGAAAATGAAATAGTTGATACCTTCTCTTTACTCTAGTTGTATCAATATTGTTTGGTATTGTTTGACGATTCGGGAGTGTGGAGGATTTTTATTTTTCATATGTTTTTCTCTTTAGTCTGTGTCTTTCTTCTAGCCGGCTCTGTCTATAAAAGACACAGAACTTTGTCTTTTCTTTCGTTAATCAATTCATTCTTTTACTATATCGATAGATATACATATTTCCTCACTCATTATACGACATCAATCTTTATCTACTCTTTCGTCCCTTATTGCTCTTTGTAGAAGCAAATATATCGGTACCCACACGTTACCCTCCTTTTGGTATTTTAACAGTTTGTACCCCATGATGGAATACCACTACACATTAAATAACGGAACTTCCGAAAGACGAACAAGAAATGATTTACCGGTAACATGTTTCATGGCTGGTGTTCCTTTGACTATAATGACCGCTTTCGGTTGTTCAAACGCAATGAAAAATGGTATCATATCTTTTGTTATTGGTATCCCGTACATGCATGGGGCCACCACTACTCGTAATTGAACGACGTTTGTGAACACAACCGCTATTGCGTGTGAGAAAAATTTGGCCTTTTTGCACGCATCTGGGTGTCATGCAATAGCATTCGTGTTCACAAGCGTCGCTCACTTACGAGTACCGTATTATTTCGAAAATAACGAACGGGGCCGGGCTCGGCATATATACGAACTATGAGATATGAGAGGTGCTTGGCACATACAGACCTATTCAAAATATAAATATGATTTTTTTAAGAGAGAGTATCTATCAGGATAATGAAAGCCTGATTGCTTCAAGTTCCTGTACGCGTTTCAGAGGGCATAATAGTGTTTCGTATGCCCAGGTTGATGACAGGTTAAGCAAGTTATTATATGCTGCTCTTTCAAAGTACAGTACAAGGCTTGGTTCCGGGCTGGCAAGACTGTTCCATGTTTGTATTTGGAAGTGTTGAAAGGGGCATCTTAAGAGTACAGAGATTTGAGGAATAGGATAGTGATTGAGGATGGGCTATGTTTGATTTGATACTATCGTGAGAGCAGAGCCATTGGAATACAATTTCTCCGCCTGTTGATATTTGTGCAATGTGGTTGTATCGTATCCGGGTCGTTGAAATCAACCACTCAAATCTCATAGTTCTCATGCACGCCCAGCCCGGCCCCGTTCGTTATTTTCGAAATAATACGGAACTAGTGGTCAGCTGAAAAACCAATGAACGCGCTTGTGTGATGGACATGCAGCGATAAAATATATGAAGACAGTTGGGGGAATAAAAAAAGCACTTTATTATGATCAAGAACTAGAGTGCATATTATCGTTACAACTCTCGCTTCGAGGGTTCAAGGCTGGTCTATCGCACCTTCAACCTTGTCAGGCGTAGGAGCAAACAAGTGGGCAATCGTTGTCACAAGGTGGACATTTCAGTTTACTGTAGAAACTCAGATAATTGGACCGGTGCTATGTAGTCCAAAATTCCGTTCTCCGGAAAGGGGGCGAAATACACTGCAAAAACACAGCCCCGATCCCCCTTCCGAGACAGAATAAAAAACAAAAGTTCTTGACCTTACTGACAGAGGAAAGCCCAACGACATACCGGTAGCACACGGTCCAATTATTCAATTTTTACGGTAGATTGACAACTGAACTAATAATATACTCGGAGGATGAGTATGACTACCATTCAGCCTCATGCGCACAGCAATCATTAGTCTCCGGTTTTATTCAGCTCTTTTCGTGAAAATTTTATAACAGTCAGCCTGTTTCCCATCTCGATACCCAACCCTATTCATCGTCATTTCTGTATACTATATCTACATTCAGTCAACGGCATCGACAGATTATCATCATGGATCACACAAAATACGCAGCTCTCAGAGTAAGCGACGAAAATTCCAACATCGGCAACATAGCAAACTGTTACAACACAATATTCAATGGGTCAGACGAGGATAGGCAGATCATGCAGTGGCTCTCTCCACTGGAGCCTCAAAATCGATATCACGGTGTACGCAGCGACCGGCTAGAAGGTGTGGGAAACTGGGTTTTAGAGACAAACGAGTTTCGGGAGTGGAGGAGTGGTGGGGGGGGAGCGGATAAGGCTGTATTGTTTTGCCTCGGGAATCCGGGAGTAGTCAAAACATTTATCAAGTGCGCAACTAAGTTTTCTCCAGACACAAAAGCAAGCATTTCTAACGCCAATCCACATTAGTTCCATGGTCATGGATAGGCTATACGATCGCAGGGAGGAGGAGGACATCGCCGTTGCCGGAGTGCACTGCGACTTCCGCGAACAACAGGAGCAGACAACTACCAATGTGATGGGAGCCATTCTCAAGCAGCTGGTAGTGCGAGAAACCTCGATCATTGGGTCCATACGCAAGGCGTTTATAAAAGCGAAAAAAGAGTGTGGTGGACGACGCCTACAACTTCCGGATCATGTGGGAATGCTGAAGACAACCACTGCCGCGCTACCCCGAGTTTTCATATGTATCGATGCTCTCGACGAGTTTATGTCCAAGCATCTACCGGAGCTTCTTGTGTCGCTGGTGGAGATAGTTCGCGAGATACCAAGTGTGCCGGTGTTCGCTACCGGGCGGCCTCATATCAAGGAGCAAATCACCGGATTTTTCACCGGGGCAGTTATTATACCTATTATCCCTAACACTAATGATATCGAGAGATATGTGGAGAGGAAGTTGGAGATGGACATTGAGCTGCACGCAGTGAACAATTCTCTGCGAGCAGATATTCTAAGGACTATCCGGAAAAGGATAGCCGAAAGGTGAGTCACATTGACCACTCTCCATACCCTCATTGTCATTCATTTACTAACTGTTAATTTTGTGTAGTTTCCTTCTTGTCTCGCTCATCATTGACGCTATCCTGGCCGAGGTGACCATCACAGAAAGAAGAGACAAGCTGAACAACATGACCAAAGGCAGAGGACTCGGGGATGCCTACGCGATAACTCTTGCCAGAATGAAGGCGCAGAGAGGGAGTAGATCCAGACTTAGTCTGGAAGCTTTGATGTGGGTATCGAATGCAGAGCGACCCTTACAAGCCAGCGAACTTTGCCATGCGTTAGGAGTAAAGATAGGATCTACCGATCTGGATTTCGACAACATTCCCGTGATACAAACACTCTTGGGATGTGCGCTGATTATGTTGTAATAATTGGTTTACAGGATTTTGATTTTGATTTTTGGTTTATTGGGTACCCATATCTTGTCTTCATATGTGAGGAATCCATTGACTAGTTTGCACAGTCCTAGTGCCATATCCTTACTAATGACTTTTCTGGTTTCTAAATCTTGTATTGTTTGTTGAATCTTCTCATCTTCTTTCTTTTCTTTTTTGAGTTCTTCTTCTGAGTTTTTGGATGTGTCAGCTATAATAGCTTTGAGTTTTTGTTGGTAATTGGTTCCTTTCTTATCATTTTGATAGGTGATGTAGTTGTCATCGAATCAGAAAGTCCAGTGTAGTACATCATAGGGTTTTGATTTTAGTACTGTGACCATATCTCCCCATGAGTTTCCTGCTACTATGTAGTTGTACTCTGGTACTGGTTTTTCTTCCCACTAATCTGGATTCAGTATTATTGCAATTTTGGAGGAGTCAGCCCTCTCCTTCTAAGAGATCTCTCCTGGCATCCTAGTTATGGTATCTACTTTCCCATTTTATGTTCCTTTTTTGTACATGATTTTGAAGTCAAAGTTAACTAATTTTTCTCCCTATTTAGTCTGTCTTCAATTGAGCTCCTTGTTTCTCATAAACAGAACTAGGATGACATGGTCTGTAAATAACTAAACAGGATGTTTGCTTCTTTCCATATAACACTGCCATTCTTTAAATACTAGAACAATAGCTAATAGTTCCTTGTCATGAATATTATAGTTCTTTTCTGCATCTGTCATTATTTTTGAGTGGAAAGCTATAGGATGTGTAGTGCTATCTGTATTTTTTTGAGAGAGTACACCTCCACAGACATGGTCTGAGGTATCAGTTTTGAGGATTATTTGTTTTGAAGGGTTGAAATGGGCCAGTATTGGTGTCTCTGTTATGATCTTTTTAAAATAGTTGAATGCTACATTTTGTTCATTTTGCTATTGCTATTTGGTATCCTATTTGGTGAGTTTAGTAAAGTATACCACAATACTACTGAAGTCCTGAATAAATCATCAGTAGAAGTTACAGAATCTTAGGAATTTTGGAATGACTTTAACTACTTGTGGCTTTGGCCAACATGACATAGTTGCCATCTTCTTGGGGTCTATTTCTATTCCTTCAGGTGTGATAATAAATCCTAGGTAATTAGTTTTCTGGGTACAAGGCTCATATTTCATCAGTTTTAGCTTAATCTCATGTATTTTTAGTAGCTTGAATATTTTAATAGTGTTATGGATGTATTGTTCCAGTATTTCAAAGTATATTAGAATGTTGTCTAGGTATACTATAAAGCATATATCTACAACTATATTTAGGATATGATTGATCCATCTTTGAAATGATGCTGGTATGTTAGTGAGACCGACTAGCATAGTCAGGTATTCAAAGAGCCCATAGGTTATTTCAAATGCTATTTTCTATTCATCTCCTTCCTTGATCTGGATATTATGATAGGTATCCTTAATGTCCAGTTTTGTATGATATTATGCTCCTCCTATGATACCTAGTCTAATATGTTTGATATAAATGGCAATGGATATTGATCCTTGATCATGACCTCATTTAATCCTCTGTAGTTTATGCAAATTTATAGTTCTCTATCCTTTTTTACTATAAGGAGGATTGGTGCTGCTACTGAGGAGGTAGATTCCTGGATCTATCCTCTTACCAGGTTCCTGTTAATGTATATCTTAGCTTCTTGAGCTTCCTTTTCTGATAACTGGTAGATTCTACCAGCAAGTGCTGTCTTTCCTTCCTGTAGTATAATCTCGTGATCTACTCCTGTCCTCATGGGAGGTAGGTCATTTCTTTCTTCTTTCTTGAATATGTCTAAGAACTCATAATACTCAACTGGTATGTTTTTGTACAAGGAAATCTCTTCAGATTCTTCCTTCATATATTTTTCAGCAATTTGCTCACTTAAGGTACTCCTCACACCTGCTATGATCTTGACAGAGTTGTCAGTCACCAGGAACTCATCATTTTCAGGCATTTCTTGGTTTTCGATCTGTTCCTACACAGTGACTCATACCTCATAGGCTCTCATACAATGTTTTCAACATGTAGGTTCTAGAGTATATTCAGTACTTATTACTTCATAGGCTTTATGATCCTGTTTCAACCTATGTAGTTCTAGGATCACCATCTTTAATTGTTCCTCCATAGCTTGTTTCTCATTAATCCCTTTACTTTGGGGAGAACTTTCAATACCCTTCTTTGCCCAAAAGGGTGACATAAATTGTACTCTCTTACTTCTCCAATCCATGGCTGGTCCATGCTTAACTAGCCATAGCATTCCAAGGATTATTCCTTTGTATCTGAGTTTCATTACATGTAGTTTGACTGTTTCATTATGACTATCTATTCTTAGTGGCAATAGTACATCATGTGTTATTGTCAATCCAAGTTCTCCAGCTACTGTATAGAGAAGAATGCTTTTTTTTTTGATTAGTAGTAAGCTGAGTCTAGTAGTACTTTCAAGGTTAATAAAATTGTCTGTAGCTCTCCTGTCAATCATAATATACTAGTAGAGTTTTTCTTCCATGTTTTCATTGAGGTATATGCCTGTAGTATAATTTGTAAATTGTGATCTTGGTCCATTAATATAGCTTTAAAAGAAGTTCCTTGCAGTATCTTTCCTTAGGAGTCTAGCAGTTTGCTGCATTCTACAGGCCTTCATCATTTAAATGCTCTATTTCAGTTATATTAATCTTGAATACATTTGCTCTTCTCTGACATTCCTTTGCTCTGTGGCCTGCCTTTCTATATTGTAGACATAGATTCTGTCTTCTACATCAATTGTATTGTTGCCTTTCTAGTTTAGAAAGTCTTGAAAATCTAATAATGTCAAGGTCCATTGTGTCACTACCCTGTGAGGTTGTCAGGGACTTTGACAGTGGGGACTTTAGAGGTGCATAATTTCTGAGTTCATTTATTTGTTGACTGATTCCTTTCATTTGTCAGATCAAGTAGATTTTTACTTCTTACCACATTACCCAGTTGGTAAAGCCAGCTGAGGTCGTGAAATTCTCATACTAGTTTTGGTAGCAATCTAGTAACTTGCTGCTTCTTCCTTTCTAGAAATAGCAGATGTATCCCTCATCTGTATAGTCTTCTTCAGTCATAAGTAGTTTGAAGTTTGACCAGTATTCGCTAAATACTTGAAACCCTTGTTTGATCTTATCTATGGTATTAGTTGCCCTTTTTTTAGTCTGTTTATCTCGGAAAGTATCTTGTAGTGTTTCTTTGAATGTTGTATAAGTCATTCAGGGTATTGGCATCTGTCCTTTGATAATAAGTAGTAATCAGTTAAGGGCCTTACCTCTGAAAAGAGTTTGAGCATAGTTGATTTTTGCCTCATTTGTTTTGTATTTGTGAGGTTATATATTGAATATGAGTTGTTGGTTGGTCAGGAAGCTTCGAAGTTTGGTTAGTTTGCCTTTTAACTCTTCCAGCTTTTTTGGTTTAATCCCTCCTCTATTACTACCTATGTTTCCTTGGATCTCTGTGAGGAGTTGGGCTGTAAACTGAACTAATTGATCATTTAACATTTAGGCCCCCCCTTGGGGTTTGCTCACTTCTCCTGCTCCTGACATGTCAGGTAGTATAAATAGGATATCTCTGAATGATACTGATTATTGTGCATTTCTTGTATTGTCTGGTATTTCTGGTTCTCCAAGTGACCTAGTTGGTGATGGAGTGACTGGACTCTGGATCAATGAACCAGTTCTTGAGACTACTGTGGTGAACTCTTTGAGATTGAAGGTCATAATTGTGATATTTGGTCCTGAAAAAGGTAGGTGCAATCAAATGTGACAAACAATTACTTCTTGATACAGTAGGGAATATGTGCTAGGTCACTCTTGATATTACTGAGTCAAGTCACAGATATCTCAATCAAGTAATAATCTTAGTAGAATGATGTACTATTCACAGGAATATTAGAACAACGATCAGAGCCTTCTTCTCACCCTTTGAGATATAGGTTAAATGTATGTTGGGACTATAGTAGTAAACTAAGTAGTAGCTTATATGTATAAGTAATTACACAAGGAAACTAAATTACATGAAAGTCCCAAACTTTATATATCCATTGCCAGCCTCCTTAATTATCAAACTTGTATGTAATCTAATCACTTTGTAACCATCTCTTAACCTCCTGAATTCCTCCTTGGAAATACTGTTGATGAGATAGTTGTCCAACAACCAATAGCATAATCATAATGAAGAAATCCTCCTGCCTACTACCATTAATCTGGTCACCATAATGATCTACATATAATGTAATCATATAATAAATAAAAACCATATAATAAAGGAAACCTATTCTTTCACTTCTTTTAATATGTAGAAGAGTCGTTGAGACCAATAGAGCTGTAGCAGTACATATTCATGTGTTATCTAGTTGAGCTCTCTAGTGGTCTTAGTTGAGATGTAGTTTATCTCAGCTTTGTATAGATAGATGCAAGGAGTATGACTACTAGTGAGAACACTAGCATTTGGTATATGAAAATGATGATCTGTGATATTACATCCTATTCCTCCTCAATGACTTGCTAGAAAGACTCATTCATAGTAGTAAAAGGAGAGCAACTACAAATATACTGCTTCATAGTCTACCAAATATTCTCAATTTGATTGCAGTCAGGTGATGAGGGGGGTCAATCAATAAAGTAACCCCAATACCAAGTATCTGAAATCACTTTTGTGTATATTCTGCATAGTGTAGTCCTACTTCATCTTGTTAAAGATAAACATAGTCTAATTGTTCCTAAGATTGCTGTTGCTAGAAGTGATGAATTAGAGAATGATATAAGTAGTAAAGGAAACTACCTTAACTGTCTTCCCCTATCTATCCTTATTCCAAAAGATTAGAGATTCTTTTTGCCTGCCTTTGAAGCATATCCAAACCATGATTGTATTTAATTTCTTAAACTTTGGAATAAAACAATCTTTAAAATCTTCCTCTTCTACCTAATGAGTAACTTATACCTACTGACTTGCAAAGAAACCTCCAATTTTAAATGCTGACTTATCACTATTGAAATTTCTGATTCATTTCATAAGTTTATTTCTTAAATAATATCATATACTTTCTTATTTGGTATTATATTGTATTACTTTAAATACTGCATACATTACTGCAGCTAGGATAGTTCTCTTACATATTTTTTCATTAATATTTTAGGATAATAGTTGGAGATCTTATATGTTTTTCTTATCTTGGTGTTATGATTTATTTCAGTGTCTTGCATATTTTTCATGAGCTTCTGACCTATGATAATTTCCTTCACACTACTTTAAATTTTTATATATACTTGGGATTTTCTTGGTAGGTTCTCAGAGTCAAACTTCTTCACACTTTAGCTTCTTAGATAGTTTTTCCTATTTTTCTCTTAGTTACATGGAGGAGATAGTCTTGTATAAAATGGGACTTCACCCCCTTCACTTAAGAGAATTAAGGACCAGAATATCTACCACTCTACCTTCCTACAGCATATGCTTCTACTTAATAATTACTCCCAAGAATAAGGTTAAACTAATAGTTTAACTTTAACACTTTATCATTCTCCTTACTCAAGTGTGCCTGTACAATTACTCTTCACTTTATATCAGTAATTCTCATCATAAGTTATTAAGATTGTACCTACCATTACATATTTCAAACCTCACTCCATATGACCTTACTTCAATTAGAATGAGTTCAGTTGGTATAATAGTGTACCCAATCAAGTCACTTTTCTTTTGTATAGTTGTATAGACATGGATATATACAAGCAATTCATTGATGATATTCTTGTGCTGAAAAATAGTTTCCAGAGAGTTATCTTATTTCCTTAAACTCCTGCAACCTCAGCCACCTCAGTAACCTTAGCTAATAGTAGTAGGTGGTGATTCTTTTAGTGAGCAGTAGCAAAATCAACTAATCTTTTGCAGATTAGTGTGTTAAAAACCTTAGGACATCTAGCTTTTATTTTAATAGATGTAGATAGAGTACAGTAAATTGAGAATACTGTACTTATTGCAATACCAATTTCTTTATAAATATATAACAAAAGGGTCATGCTACATGCTGATGGAGGGCACAAATCTTGAATCATTGTGATAGGTACAGGTACTCTATATATTATTTTTGTTTTATGTTTATCACCCATTACAATAGTTATTTTATATTTAGTTTCAAGATGTATCATTTGATATTATTTGATATAATAGTTGATTTATGTTTGATTTCAAGATGTATCATTTGATATTATTTTTATTTTATATTTATTGTTTGATATAATAGTTGCTTTATATTTGGTTTCAAGATGTATTATCCAATATTATTTTTATTTTATATTTATCATTTGATACAATATTAGTTTCAAAGATATATTACTTGATGTAATCTTTGGATTTTGTTTTACTATATAGAGTAGGTAGTTGGGTTGTTTAATGAGCTTGTTGTGTCTGGTATTAGGAATAGGAGAGTTTGGGAAATAGTTTATTCTTAAATATATTTGGTTGAATGGCTACTTCTTTGATTCTTTACTTTATACCTTTTCATGACTCATGACTACCCAATAGCCTTAGAGTCTGGAAGAAGGATCTAAGTCACTTCACCTATCAAAGACTCCCTTAGATACGACTATACTTGGTGTTATCAGTTAACATTTATCAGTTTATCTATTGTACTTGTCACTTCTATGATCACAGTACTCAGTCAAGTATAGATTATATTATAATCATAGAGAGATGTTAATAGTTACTCTTTCCAGAGTAATATCTCTTTGGATGATAATTGGAGGCACTATTAGAGGAGGAGAATGAGAAGCCTGTTGAGTTAGTAAGACTATTCTAGAACTCTTGAAACTTAAGGAAGGAGCACTTGGGGTAACCCTATGATAGTAATGATGAAGAGGTCAGTTAGGAGCCATGATTTCTACTTTCACTGTACTTTTTTTTATTTTTTTTATTTTCTTTCACATTCACAATTCTCTCCATTCTTTTATATATATAGTATTATAGGAGCTCCCTCTTGTTTTTTATTACTCCAACAGGATTTCTCTTAGTATGGTGTAGGGTACTTAATTATTAGTGTTTCTAAGGTCATGATACCATGTTCAGCTGTTTGGTATTTTCTTTTATCTAATGTCTCTATCACTAGCTCCCTGATGAAATCTATATGAAAACATACCTCTGGGTACTTGTATAATAGGCAACTAATGATGAACTACTATATTAACTTGCATAAGAGAAATGTATCTAAGGATACCTGACTTTCCTGTTCAGGTGGGAATGAGCAAAAATACCAGCTGAACCTAATTTTAAAATAAGAAGTGTTTGGCACACCCACTCTTGAGTCTGATTTTAAAATCCGGTGCCATCCACGAATTTGATTCGTGATTTACGGTATACTAGGCCCAGTACCACCTTAGTAATTGTAAAAATAGACAAAGAATTCAAGTACTTTTTTTGTTTTCTTTCTTCTATCAGCTCTCTATCTTCATTCCCCCTACTATTGTCTTTCTACCAACTATCTAAAAATTGTAATTATAGCTTATAGGAGGATAACTGAAAGTAGTTGTTTTTATTGAGTGGAATACCATTAAACTTTATGAAACAAGAGTAGTAGGAAAAAAAAATTCAATGAGCATACTGCTTTATTAAAGCTTTGAAAAATAATTGTGATAATCGTCAGGGCCAAATCAGGGTGTGTTTGGCGCACCCTTGATTTCAAAATCAGAAATCAGGCTCGACTTGATTTGAGGGTTTTACATGTAATTTTGAAATCGTGAATTCCTACTTTCAAAATCAAAACGTAGTGCGCCAAATATCCCCTTAGAGAGGCAACCTAGGCGTCCTGAGACATATTTCTCTTATTCACGATAGCTTATGTATGCTGCTGATGAAATAACGTTTAATGACAACCAGGACAGATAAAGGGGACTCTACCTTCCAACCATCTTCCCAACACCGTCTCCTGAACACTCCATCAGTGCTAATCAATTCTTCCACTGCTTGCTCAATCACCTACTTCACAACAACATATATCTGGACAATAAAGCAGATCATCACTGCAAATAAAAACCCTCGAAACTCTACCACCTCCGCCTCCACTCCTCATCATTCCATCAACTATTCCCAGATCATTTCGTACAAGCATGTCACATGTATCTGCCGACATTCATGATACTGCCAATTCAAATTCCCGTTGGGAGTCCTCCACAGGTTCTACTCCCGCTGCTGCATCCCTTGATGACACGGAGTCCGCGGGACCTTCCACCAAGACTCCTACCGCCTCGCCTGTACTTCCAGACGATGAATCGAATCCTGCTTCATTCAACCCAGGACACCTTAGCCCTTTCGATATGTTGGCTTCACTAATCCCTGAAGATGATCAACACCGTCTCTCTACCGCACCAAAGCTGGCCAGGATGGTGGAACTCAGAGTGGAGCAGTGCCTTGAGTCTGCTAGTGGCTGCCATATTCTTGTCACTCATGTGCCGAGCAATATGGAGGGCAGAATCGATGCTGCATTCTACCGTCAGGGGATCCGCAGACAAGTAAGGTTCACATATGAGCCACTGTTGCAGTGGCTCATAATCAAGTTAATGCCCGGCTTGCCACATCAAGCGGCAGTTCATAGATTTGGTCAATTGGTTACGGACCAGATAATGGCTATGCCTGGGCACATGATTGATTCGTATGAGAGTCTTGGGATAGGGAGGTTCCGTACCCTTGGTGGACAAAGTAAAGAGGGGGACTTTACACTCAGACCGACTACAAGAGACCCTGACGCTTTTCCATCCTTCGTTGTAGAGATTGGGTATTCACAATCCCTCCCCCACCTCCGCGGCCACGCCCAATGGTGGTTGATCAACTCTAATGGGGAAACAAAGATGGTGGTCATCATCAAGATTGACCGAAATCCGCCAGCACTGAAATTGGAAAGTTGGAAAATGGTTCCAAACGAGGGTAGTTTAAGAAGGAGGTCACAGCTGGTGCCACGCTGTGACCAATCATTTGCAATTGATGCAGCTGGGATCATGACACCAGCTGGGGGTGGCCTTGTTATTCCGCATGAGATGCTCTTCGAAGAGCCACACCAGAGTGGGGTTGATATTATCATAACAACCGATCAGCTATCCGCCCTGGCATTGCACATATTTACAAGATACTTTTAGTTACAGTTATGTAAGTACCTGAGCAAGGAGTAAGTTAATTCCTAAATGGTTTCGACTGACCAGCCACTAACCCTTTAGTCACTGCAGGAATCGCCATTATTCTACCTTCACTCCCCCTATCATTCGCTTTTGTTATTCAACGAGAGTTTTTCGTTTTGTAATACGAAGATAGGAGCTCGTTGATATGATCGATTGGCAACTAATTCCACACTCTTACTTTTTTTCTTCTCATTGGCACCTCCCTTTTTTTTTTTTGTCTTGTGCATTATTTGTTGGATTGCCTATAGGGAATCCCAGACACTCACCTAGCCTCGCACCTCGCAACCGCCAAATACATCTTCAAAACGTATCAGCACCTGCGACTCTTACGGAAGATAGCTCACGAGCAAGGATATTGCGGAACACGGGCAGATCTTGAGCGATACGTGCGGGAGGGATATTGATGGGATTAGGAAGGTTGGGGGAAGATTTTATTGGCGAAGAGGATGGCGGTCTATGTTTAAGCTGAGGCTTGAGTGGGGGTTTGAGCGAGGCTTTGATGCGAAGGGAGTCGTCCTCCTATGCTTATTCTTGACCTAGATTTTACTCATGTTATTTCTTGTTTTGTTCTTTTGTTTTGGTTTTGGTTTTTTTTTTGAGGGAAATCTCTGAATTTATGATGAACGTCAAATTCAAACTGCAGGGGATGAGTAAAAGAGCCATGCGCGTGTTACTAAGGTGCCGCGCTCACCACCACACCATCACATGCACACACCAGAATCTGTTGACAGTGTTCCGACAATACGGTGGATTACGGTATGTATCCTAAACGTTAGGTACCGTACCTAAATTACGGCTGTATGATACCTTATAATACGGCACCGGGAGTCTCCTAGGGCCGTGAGACTGTGTGCAACAACAAAAACTTGCACGAGTAAATTATAGGAAAAAACAACACTCCGTATACACCGAAATAATAGCCACGTAACCAATTTTCTGAAATAAAAAATATTCTTTAGACATAACCTCTGGTATATGATAGTAATAGCGATGATGTTTTTAATTCTTTAATTCGGTGTTGGAAATGGGTGAGATAAACAGGAAGGAAATATAGAATGAGGTTCTCTTTTGGGAAAGTAGGCAGCTTGGCGTTGGCGAATGCATAAAGAGTTGCGCACAGTCTCCCTGCCTGAGGAGTCTTCCCACCGGAAAACGGAAATTCACACCGAAATGTGGAATGCCGGGTAATTGTGTCTATTGCCATCAAGTTCTGGACAAGTTGGATTCATGAGATCCTTACCCCCAAGCCGGAGTATGGGTTTTCTTTTCCTCCTGTGGGTAAACGCTACTCTCGCCTACTCGTCGCATCACTTTTGAAATCACGGAATTGTTTATACTGGCCCGGTTCATGGGTTTGGTAGGTTTACAGTACGTTACATTCTCGTGTAAATCTTGCTATAGATGCAACTGCTCTAAGCTTAGCAAACCCTTATCAAAGATTAACTGCCCTATCATGATAGTAGATTTTTCTTTCTTCTCATTCAGCACATGTAGTGTCGGTCGTTATCAGAGTCAATGTAAATCGAACCATCACATCATTAAACCGATTTAAAACGACAACTAGGGATGAATTCCTGAGCTTTTTCGCTCCATAACCTTTGGTTGAATACTATCTTTACAGCCTTTGATCTAAAAAAACATTGGATGGCATGGCCGTAACTCAATCCTAAGTCTCACGGCAATCAGTATAAATTGATTATATTCGCACTCACATTGAAACCTACCAAGGTGAAAAACACTTCAGAGTCACAATCTGTCACTCGTCCAAACCTCAGCCCTAACCCACACAACTTATTTTCACAACTCTTACTGTCAAGACTTATCTCTCCTCTCCTTCTTTCTGTCCCCTTTTAACCAACGGCTGAGGTTGGCCCAACTGAGCAAACCAAGACCTTGCTCTGCTTTCGACATCTGGAAAAAAAAGTATTGTGCCAAGGAGCTGAGGCTCAAGAAATTGCAATGTTTCAGTCCGAGGACAGGGACCAAGAAAATGTCTCTTGATGGAAACTATGCTGCTGGAGTTGACAGTTTTGAATTCAGCACTTCGGAAGCACCTGAAACTATCCGCTCTGACTCGGAGGTACTGTTAATTCCGTCATCATCATCACCCTCATCGATGCTATTTTTACTCTTCTGCCTCATTGCTGGAGAAGAAGAGAAAAAAAACTTGCTGACAAATTTCCTGTCTGTCACCCCAGCCTGCCAGCGAGCCCGAGGAGCCTTTCAGTAATAACGGTTCTTTGACTTATCGTCGGGATTTTTCAATGAATGCTCTTTTGATGCGCCTCGGCAGGAGGGATTTGATCGCCACGCCTGTCCCATGGGACATTGCTGCACGGACCTCGAACGTATTAAATGGCTCAAGTGGATGGATCGCAACGAGATCGTCTGTTCAAGCCTACATTCCTTCACTTTCCTCAATTCCAGAGTGCTAATTATTTTCTTGGGTAGGTATACCCGAAGAAGTTGTCCGATTTGGATGAGGGGGATGTTTTGGACTCCCTGCAAGGTTTTGTTCCTCCTGACCGCATCTCTGAATAGCTGATCAATATTAACCTCGAAATTACGCAACGCAGAGGGCCAGGATGAATGCGGGGTACCTTCACAATCACATTATGAGCTTGCACCTTGCTCTGGATAACCATCCTAATGTTGACAACGACGACCTCGATGTAGCCCCCCCTTGAATGAGCCCATCCCCCATCCGTTGTCCAAGATGCGGATGTTTCCGCTCAGCAGGGAAGGCGCCCTCCCTAAGGGCGCGCAGCACAGATTGGATCTGTGGAGGCCTCCAGGGTGGAGCGGGAACAATTGAGATCGAAGGCTGCTTGTGCACGGCAGGAAAGGTGCGGGTAGCATGTTTCATTAGTTGTTTGAAAAAAAAGTCGATCTCCCGGGTGAGGGAATTTTTCTTTGTAAACTAAAATAATGAATGCTGGTATCCTAGTTACCGGTATTTTGGTGATATGAGTGAAATTTCTACTGTGCCCGCTGTGTACAGCTTCTGTCCCCCGTCGAATATCCACAACTTACTGCAAACCCAGCAAGAACCGATGTCAGCAGGTGCCCAACGTTATTTTCTTTTCGTGGTCAAGGCTAAACAATATACCCTATCTCCTGCTTAATATGAACGACACAACTTAGTCGCACCTTGTTATAATGCAGCTCGTTGAAGGTGGAATCATCTTTAGCACGACAGAACCTACATCGAGTGAGTTTCTATGCGTGAGTTTCTGTGAATTCGCTCCGTTCCAGGCTTGTTGTGGAGTTTGTCTATCCGGAACTACTCTAGCATCATGCAACTATCACAACCTCTCCGAGGCGCTGGTTCTGTCTCCGTCGAAGGTTCCAGACATGTGTGGAATAGCCGGGAACGAGCTTGGAGAGATGTTTTTCTTTGGTTGATTGGTGAGCTTTCAGGTGCAGATGGAAACTGGTAGGATACTGGAGAAGGTGTTTGAGAGGCTGTTCGTGATATATGTATCACTTTGTTTCTGTTAGATGTTTGTTAACTCAGGCGATAGATTTCTTTTTACCTTACCAATAATATTTTTATTACCTTTCTTCCAGGATCCTAATTATATTAAGAATGAGATGGAAGCAATGTTACCGCTGTCCGCACTTGTATACAGACACCAGGAGCAAACGCCAGGCGCAAGAGATATCACCGGAGGTGAAGCTACTTTGCTCATCTAAGGGGATTCGTTCTCCCACATTTTGGAAAGCATCATACAAGCATCAAGTGATAAGACAGAGCGCAGATCCAGTCTTTAGAAACCTTTCCTTTTCTTCTCTGGCTTCTTGTTTGGCCGATGGGGAACCTTGTTATAAAATCATTTCTACGGATTTTGTTGTGATTCTTTAGTCAAAAGGATTTTAGTTTAGCGTACGTTCAATGATTAGTAAGAGATCTGAGGTTCGGGGCTTTGGCTTGAATTTCCCTTGTAACCTTCCGTTCGAGGATACGGTTGGTCTGTGATTTTCCCGACGAGGCTTATAGCTAAAGTCTTTTTACCGACGATAGATGCCTACGGTAGGCCTCAGAAGATTTACTGCTTGATGCCTTCACCAATCCACTTCCGTCCACCGAAAAAAATTTCATTGTCTATTGCGATGTTGCTGGATATAATGAACATTTATCACAAGAATATCAGGAACCGAACTGTGATAATGAATGTAACTAGATCTTAGCGCTATTTTAAAGCCGGGCCAACTGAGTGTTTGTGGTTTTCCAAGGAGTGGGTAAATCGTCCTCCATTCCGAGGGCGTGGGTAAGGTAATCGCCTTTAAAACTCTGTGTTGTGGAGAAGAGAGATTTTGATTGACAGGATGTTACGTTGCCTTCTTTTTTTGTGCTTTCTTGCTATCCTATAGTATATGGGCTCTTGGTGCCACAGGGTCAAGGCATTTCCGGGGGGTCGGTAAAGCCTTTTGTAGGCCATCACGTGCGTTGACCTGGGGGGGAGTGAATCCGATCTTACGAACCCTAACCCCGGGTTTCTTAATGATCAGGGGGGTGGATTAGTGAAAGCAGAGATCAGAGATTTGAAAGGAAAAGAAAAAAAGGAAAAAAAGTTCAAAGAAGTAAGGAAAAGATTACTCGTGCCAAGGTTGTGGCTTGCAGCCACAACCCCCGGCTGCTCGCTCGCTCGCAACCTGGGGCACTCTAGAGAGTGCCTGCCAGCTCAACCTGACTTGGCAGCTCAACATGACCTGTGGTTCAACACAACTTTTGGTGGCTCAACATTGTGGCTCAACATAACATTGCTATTCAACTTGAATCTATCTCAATGGCTGAAAAACAATAGGAAGTCCTATTGTTTCTAATATTCTATTTTGTATCTATTTATATCAAAGTTATAACCTAAGTACCATAATTACAACTGAGGTAGATTCTAAACAAGATCTGTAAACTCCCAAATCCTCTCCCATCCAACACGACATCCTTCTTCCAATCTCTGACATCACCAAATGCATCACCATCATGCCTCCTGTACTGCCTACTGTTAAACTTCCTAGTCAGTGGAAAGAGCCATACAGAGATACCGAGACAAGAATCCAGGCTGCCCTCAAATCTTTGGATGGATTAGAACATGAGAAGCCAAACCTTGCAGCACTTGCTCTTCAGTATGAAATTCCAGTATCACGACTTCGCGCACGTTGGCAAGGAGTTCCATCCAAGCAGGATAGATTAGCAACAAATTGGAAGCTTTCTGAAGACCAAGAATTAGCAGTTTGTCAGTACCTTGATCGTTTGGATGCAGTAGGAACCAGCGACTATCTCCAGATGCTTTCAGGTTGTGCAAATGCAATTCTGCAAAATGCTTATATAGGTCTACTTCCAGCACCTGGTGTGGGTGACCATTGGGCACAACGTTTTCTCAGTCGCTATCCAGAATACTTGATTCAAAAACAATGTGCTATCGATATCGACAGAAAGAATGCTCATCAGCCATATGAGATACGAGATTGGTTCGAAAGATACAAGGCAGTTTGTGAGAAGTATCAGTTTGAAATAGCCGATTGCTATAATTTTGATGAAACTGGATTCAGAATTGGGATTGGTAGTGACTAGTGGATAATCATCAGGGACCCATCACGACAGTCATATTTAGCAAGTTCAATAAACCGTGAGCTTGTTTCAGTATGTGAAACTATTAGTGCTGATGGGGTAGTTCTACCACCTATGGTTATTATTCCCAGTGTTATTCACCAAGAACTATGGTACACTACAACATCAATACCAGACGATTATCTTGTTAGAACTTCGGAAACAGGATATAGCAATGACGAGTTGTCCATGAAGTGGCTGGCACATTTTGAGTCGCCCTCCCAAAAGTAGAAAGTTGGTATTTATCGGCTCTTACTTCTGGACGGTTTCGGTTCCCACTGTACAAAGCAGTTCATTGAGTACTGCAATCAGCACAAAATCATTATTTTTTGCCTCTCTCCCCATACTAGCCATCTCCTCCAACCCCTTGATGTGGTGGTATTTCAGCCCTATAAGCATTATCATGCTGAGGCGGTTGAAGCAGCAACCCGCACTGGTTGTGGCAAGTTTGATAAATTGAAATTTTTAGACACTATTGATTCAATAAGACAACAGACCTTCAAGGCAACAACAATTCAGTCTGCATTTAAAGCAACTGGTCTCATCCCCTACAATCCAAATGTTATAATATCTCAGCTACATGAGGCAGCAATGCCTGCTGACCATCCCGTTACACCAACAAGAGTATCCTCACCAACAGTTCCTCTTACGGTCTATAGCTTGAAGCACATGGGTGAGGAATTACAGTGGGAGGCAAATGATCTATCACCAACATTTCAGCGAAAACTTAAAATGGTACTGCATGTTAGGATCATCTATACGATCTCTCCTATTATATAACCGTGCAACAGGTAATGATAATATATAGTTAATATAGTACAGAAATGGAAGGGAATAAATACTCAGAATCGTATTTATTATTCTTTACTTAATCTTCCTAAGATTAAGTTCTTATATTCTTACTCAGTCTTCCTAAGACTAAGTTGTTCATTTACTTCTTCCTTATCCTATAAGGAAGGTATTGCAATATTCTTTCTTTTAGTAAAGAGCATAAAGGTGTTTTATATTCATAAAGTCGTAAAGTTATATCTAGGAAATAACTTAGGTGGTTGCATGAAGAACTAACTACTACGTCATATCCTCCTCCTTATATAGTCCTTCCACAACCCGCTTACAAATCCATAACTATTATGAGTCATAATTGTGACTCATACATTCGTGTAACATAATAACCACATGACCTTAAACTGGTCATGTGCGAAACTCACATGACTTCTAAATAAGTCATGTGTGCAAAATCAACTAATAACTTAAACAAGTTATTGCGCAATTAAATCAAATATAATAATTATGACTCACAAGTGTGAGTCATGTGTGAAACTCACATGACCTAATTGGTCATGTGCGTGAAAACATTACAAACCTATGACCTCATAATTATGAGTCATGTGAAAACTCTTTTCCATGCTAGGTTTGTAACACTGCAAGGTAGATTAGTACAGGCACAGTCGAGTGCATTAGCCATGGAGCATATGGAGCATACATGAGCAGCCGAAGAAGCAAGATCTGCAAGGCACAATGTGCACAATAGAAAACAGATACAGAAAGGGGGTGTTCTCTATGCTTCACAAGCTCGTGAAATGGCAAAATGTCAGGAGGATGCAGAGTTGGAAAAAGTAGAGAAACAGCTGCAGTGAGTGCAGAATACAAAGAAAAGGATTGAACGAGCTGAATGGAAACCTTTCTTGGATGAGATAAAATTATGTGTGAAAAAATGGCAGAATATTCAAGCCTATAAAAAAAAATTAGCAAAGCTTATAGTCATGGGTATTAAGAGGCAGGTGGGGTTAGGAAAAATAAATGTAAACTAGAATATTTTGTACAGTAGACTTTCTCTATCATATTAAGCCACAATGTTGAGCCACCAAAAGTTGTGTTGAGCCACAGGTCATGTTGAGCTGGCAAGTCAGGTTGAGCTGGCAGGCACTCTCTAGAGTGCTCCAGGTTGCGAGTGAGTGAGCAGCCGGGGGTTGTGGCTGCAAGCCACAACCTTGGCACGAGTAGTAAAGCCAAAACCTTATCGAGTTTCCGGGGCTGCCAAGATAACTCTCCTCCGGAACAGTTTGACCGGTCTAATGATGTCAATTCCAACCCAATTGACAAATTGCAGCGGTAGTTTTCCATGAGATTTCTCAGGCTGGAATACCGGAATAACGTGCACAGTTTGCAGGACAGGTATAGTAGAACTGCCTGAGATAAATCTAGGCAATCCAACACCGGATGGATGGTTCATCGAGGGAGAGGAACGGAATGGAAAAGAGGTGGCATATGAAATGAGCTGCAGAACACCATGGATCAAGAGATTTCTACGTCATTGTTCCAGATTTTTAAAGTTTCGAAGCTACGTGTTGGATTCCTAAAATTAGAGAGTAAACACAATTTTAGCTTCATTGAGAAAGTGGTGAACTTGGCTTGTCACCTGGAGAAAAATGGGGGCCACGGATCACTTCTATTATTGATGGATTGATTATCGTCATCAAACAGGAGGTTACGTAGCATTCCAATACCCCGAAGGCCGTCTGAAAGGACCAACATTCGTGAAATAACCTTCTCTTTCTCTACCGTTAGTGTGGTCTAACTAGAAGTAATTCGCTTGGAGCCAACCATCACAACCTATCGAAAACCCTTGAGTCAGCCGGAGCAGGGGTTTGCCGCTGGTAGTCGCAACACAATGGAAGAAGGAAAACATACAAAGTGGTAAGAATGAACCCAAATTTCGATAAGACTCTTGGACCGTAAAATGATAGAAGCAGCAAGCGCAAAGATACCGGCTCACTCCCTCCAGAGCGCAACACCACCACTCAGGTGTAGGACTGAATCTCTCCTCATGAGGCTCTGGCATGGCCCTTCTCAAACCCCTACAGAGTTTGCCATTCATTTGCCGGTGATCCATTATAGATAAGAACTCCGAAAGTACATCGGTGATTGGTGATATCCGTCAACCTTTCATTCCCAAAACCCGCCGAACCCCCTTCCCCGGAATGTGATGTTTCTAACATCGAAAAGGTTCATTGACCTGACTGCTCCCGGCATTGCAAAAGATTCACATCATGCAATATGAGGGCACTGGCTACTTCCAATCACATACACGACTTAATACGATGGGAAAACGAAAAACTTTTTCAAGAAATTCAAGTTGGGTTGTAGTCCGGCTAGAAGGCCACAGTCCGTGTTGTACGAGCCTGTGGCTGCCCAGGTGGTAAAACATGCGGCTCATGTGGATGGAGCGCGAGTCTCCAGCCAAGTCTTCGGGCGGCTCAGTTTGTGACATGTGCTGCAGAAAAACTATCTCCCTTGGGCCCAACAGGTTCGGCCGTCAAAATAAGCTTTTAAAAGCTCCGGGCAAGGATAGAAACCAAATACTCGTGCCTCCGAGCCAAGAATTGGCATCCCGTTTGCCCATTCTATGGATTTGTAGTAGCTAACTTACTCAGAAAACGGCGCCAATTCTTGGCGTGGAGACATGAGTAGTTACAGCTGGTAAGAAACGGGTACTCGTGCCAAGGTTGTGGCTGCCAGCCACAACCCACCATTGCTCGCAGGCTCGCAACCGTGGGCACTCTCAAGAGAGTGCCCGACAGCCCAACGTAACAACCTGGCTCAACATCACTTTGTGGCTCAATGTCTCTTTGTGGCTCAACAAACATAAAATTGAGGCTCAACTAAACATCGCGGCTCAATGTTGGCTTGTAGTTTAATGTAACTTTGTGGATTAATAAAACTTTAAATGACTATGATACATTATATTCTACCTTGTAGAGGTTTTAATTTTCCAGACCTTACATGTTGCTTAATACCAACAATTATTAATTTAGATGTTTTCTTTTTATACATCTGAATAGTACCCCTTTCTTTTGCACATGCTTTGATCTCGTCTAGGAAAGGTTTGTGTGCAGCTTGATTTGCTCTTTTCTTTGCATTCTGAGCTTGTCTTAGCTGCCTTTCTGCCTTTTCCACCTCAACCTCTTCCCTTCTAATTATCATCTAACAGGCTTCAGAGTCATAAATGACACCTCCTCTCTGTACCTGCCTTTGGTTTTGTGCTCTACACCTAGCACTCCTTGCCTCCTCTGCAGCCTGTGTATGCTCCATATGGTCAATGGCCAAAGCACCAGACTGTGCTTGTGTCAACCCCCCCTGGAGCACCAATCTCAGCCGGTGCTGGGAAGTTGGTGAAAGGTCAACTGCATCACATAGTAGTTCCTCTCCTTGTCACTTTAGACTTTGAATTGTGAGGGGAATGGTGTTAGAAGAGGATAGTATTTGTTGTGTTGGGGTGACTGGCCAGTATGAAATAACATGTGCCTCTCGCAACGTGGAAATTACAGTGTCTAGATTGTAAGGGATAAGTCTAGTAGCCTGAAAGGCAGAATGTATTATTGAGGACTTGAAGGTTTGCCGATGTATTGAATCAATTTTATCTAAAAACTCCACTTTGTCAAACTCTCCACATCCAGTATGGGTTGCAGCCTCCACTGCTTCAGTATGGTAATGCTTATATGGTTGAAAGACAACCACATCGAGGGGCTGTAGTAGGTGACTTGTATGAGGAGGAAGGCAGAAAATGATAATCTGATGTTCATCGCTGAAGTCAATAAAATGTTTTGTACAGTGAGAGCCAAACCCATCAAGTAGCAGGAGATGATGGGTACTAGCTTGTCTTACTGAAGAATAAAGTTCAAAGTGGGCAAGCCACTGCATCGACAACTTATGATTGCTGTAACCAGACTCAGATATACTAACCAGATAGTTGTCTGGTATTGATGTTGTAGTATACCAAGGCTTCTGGTGAATTATTCCGGGAATTATAATCATTGGTGGAAGGACATGCCCATCACCACTGATAGTTTCGCAAACACTGATGAGCTCACAATTTGAGGTACTACCAAGGTAGGATTGCCGACTTGGATCACAAGTAATAATTCATTGATCCTTCCCAATACCAATTCGAAACCTAGTTTCGTCAAAATTATATGTCACATTTCGAAATATTATATTTTTCGCAAATTGTGTGATATTTTTCAAACCAAGCTCATATATTGTTGGGCTGTTGGGAATTTTTGCGGTCAACATCAAGTGTGTACTGCTTGTGAATAAAGTATTCTGGATGATGATGGAGGAACCATTGTATCCACTTCTCACTAACTACAGGGGCAGGAGTAGTCCTTATATGAGCCTTTTGGTGAATCACGTTTGCACAGCTAGAAACCATTTGTAGGCAGGCACTGGTACTAACATGCTTGTAACATGTGTACATGTTCCGGCAACTGTATACTGATTATGCTTATGTTTTCCTTTGTCATGTTATGTTGTTTGTTTTTGCTTTGATTGATTGATTGTTTCACTACCAGTATCACTAGGATTCCGGTAACATGTTATGTTTGTTTTAGTTATGCTTTTGTACCAGCAAGGTTGTGCCCTAGGGATTCCAAGGAAAGGAATGGTCATGTATATTGGTGGTAGAGATAGGGCTTCAGTAAGGGATTGCCTTGGGCTTTCAGGACTCTGGTAGGATCACAAGATTCTGGTAGTGTGCACTTACTGGTAATGACAGTGGTTGCGGGTTTTCAGGAGCCTCTACCTTGGGTGGAGGAAAACATATATTTAAGACAGGCTTCCTGACTAGCAGGAAACGCCAGACTTCAGACAGAACCTAGATAAGAAATATACTTGGTTGAACGGTGATCCTCTTGCTCCCTTTCTCTTTTGCTTCTTCTAAGACCTTCTTGTCTTTACCTCTCTAGTCTCCCTTAGGAATCAAATGATAGCTGGTCTACCACCGATCCCTATTGTATTAGTTCATACAGGTTACCACCTGTTACAATGGTCAAGTTGGACTAAGTACTGACACATGACTTGCTCTTGATCTTCTGACAGTTTTCAATTGCGGCCCCGATGATCATATTTTGATGGATAGTCTTTCCAATGTGACCAAAGTCTCGAAACTAGGACTTCATAGGTATGGGCAATAGTAGCAAGGTTTGGGTAGTCCTCATCAGAGTTCTGGAAGACAGTGAGGGTAGCCTGAATTCGTATTTTGATGTCTGCATATGGTTTGACCCGTTGGCTTAAAGGTATGTGTGCCTGTGACTGAGGCATGATAAAGGATGATAGAGGAAGTATTTGATGAGGAAATGTCAAGCACAGGATAACTTTTATGGTTTTATATACTAAGTGCTGAAAAAGGAACCTAGTTCTATTGAATCCAAAGTTTCTCTCTGTACAAAATTCCTTTGAGATACAAAGTTTTATTACACTTCAAAATGCCATTACACTACAGTTTTCTATTGAGTTATGAAGTTTTCGCTCCATTCGGCTACAAAGCTACATTAAACTACAAGCCAACATTGAGCCACAACGTTTAGTTGAGCCTCAATTTTATGTTTGTTGAGCCACAAAGTGACATTGAGCCACAAAGTGACATTGAGCCACAAAGTGATGTTGAGCCGGGTTGTTACGTTGGGCTGTCGGGCACTCTCTTGAGAGTGCCCACGCTTGCGAGCCTGCGAGCAATGGTGGGTTGTGGCTGGCAGCCACAACCTTGGCACGAGTAGTGGCTTAAAATTTGGCTGTGGAAGTGTGAATTAACTTAGTGCGCAATTATCGCAGGGAAGTGGGGGGCAATGCAACGACTCATCCATGAGTAATTACGATCCAATCACGTACAGTACTGGACCGGTATATTGGAAAAGCACGGTATCCATCTCAGTAATACCTTTGTTTAATGCCCAATTCCACGGTTATCAGAATATAGGTCGGAACGTGGAGGTAGGTTCCAGAATACAAACTAGTATAGATTCTTGCTTTTAACAAGTTGATAAGTTCTGGTCACTCGATTTTTGGGCAAATAGATAGTACTGGTAGATCGGGCGATTGTTGAGCGGGGGGGTGTGGTGTATTTTACAGTACGTAGACTAAGTGATAAAGTTTGTATGATACCCCATGATGGACTATCACTACCGATTAAATTCAAGTAAGCATTCATAGACCGATAAGAATTGATTTACAGGTATTTCTTACAAGGCTGGAGTTCCCCCGACTATCGAGGGCTTTCAGTTGTTCAAACGCAATGGAAAATAATATCTTTGGTTATCCCTTGGGCGGTCTAAGACTGTAAAATTCGCGACCAAGCACGCTATTCCTGTTTTGTGGGCATTCGAGTACAGTCGCACCTCGCTATAATGGACCTCTTTGTACGGGAATCCTCGCTATCGTATTACAAACGAACCCTCAGGGAATTTACCCCCCTGCTCCCATTCAAACGATTCTCGCTATTAGGGAATTCGTTCAAAACCTCTCTATAACGAACGAAAAACCCAGAACTCTCGGCATTCGTTATAGAGAGGTGCTATTTTATTGTGATGCGTTAGCAATTAATACTTTCCGAGATGCTGAGTCACTTGAACATTGAAAAGCCCAAATGCATAACATGAAATAGCTATTGGTTGACTGAGCCTGGTCCCGAATTTTACTATCTCAGACCGCCCAAGGGATAGGTATCCAGTACAGTACATGCATAGGGCACCCACTACCCACAATCAATGAACGAGCAAGTGTGATGGACAGCAATAAAATATATGAAGACCGTTAGGGGAATAAAAAAAGCACTTTGTTGTGGTCAAGGATTAGAGTGCATATTGTCATTACAACTCTCGCGTCGAGGGTTCAAGGCTGACCTATCTATGATATCCCACATTCAGTACCGCATTATTTGGTTTAACTGGAAATGAGTCTAAGGTGGAAGGAGGAAAAGGAAGCGAGGTTCCACAGGTCAGCCCAAGCCACAACCCCAGATTACTCACCTTTACTTCAACCTTGACTGATTCATGCGAGGTGATTCAGTGAAGAAACCTCAATAAATAAAAATAAAAAATAAAAAAAAACGACTTGTGGCGAGTCATGAGCAAAGTGGAATGACCTCTAAGAGATGATTGACAAGTGTAAACCAATGAATCATTTAATTCTGCCTGTGCTAGTCAAGGGAGAATTTAAAGATACATTGGTCGAACCTTTGTACCAGAATGCTGGTGTTAGAAGAGAAATTCTTCACTTCTACAGATTGGCGACTGGAGGGAAAAGGAACAGGATCACTTGGGGGGGAATGAGGAACTTCCGGCTTTGTATTCTGGGTTGCCTGGGCCAGTAGATAAGGAGCCCTCCGATGTAGCAGTAGAATATATTGACCGGGATTGAAAAGAGAATGCTCATGCCCAGTAAACTACCCACCAATTTCACCTCATATTAAGTAAATGTCAAGCAGGGGAACTTGCACCTTCCAGCAAGATTGCCAAAATATTCCCATACACCGGCTGCCTATACTGTCACAGTCTATCACTCACCTCTGTCTTGATATTCGCTTAATTTGCCACCCCCTCTTTTTGTGACACATGTTGATCCCTGAGCCTTAGCACCATTTCCAGTTAAACCAAATAATGCGGTATTGTCAGGCGTGAGAGCAAACAAGCGGGCAATCGTGTGACAAGGCGGGCATTTTAGTTTATTTAGGCAAGCGCACTAGTACAAATAATATACTTGTAGGATGAGTATGACTACCATTCAACCATAGTACTGGCCGATGCCTCCTGCCAATAGAGGTCATTTGGTAAGTAGACACCAGTCTTGGCGGGGATGAACACCCTCCCATTCACGGCTGCTACGAAAACAAAACTTTTACCGCCTAATTTGAGTCCTATCTAGGAAGATATCTGAAGAGCTAGATTACATTTCACCACCTAGTTGATCCCCCATTACTTCTTATACAAGTTAGGATTCGCCCAGGCATGCCATTAATATAGGTATAAATATGCCTCCACGGTAACCCTTCCCATACCTCCTGTGCCAAAGCAATCAACTGCTCCTCATCACTAGGTATTCTTTGCCTTTCCCAGACTGTTTGGCGATAACAGCGTTTGAAAAGTGCCCAAACATTCTCGATTGGGTTCAGGTCAGGCGAGTGTGGTGGCCAGTCCATCCTTTTTATCCTCACTCTTTCCTCTGCGGTTGCCATACGACGTTTGCTAGTACCTTGATGTGACGGCATGGTCGAAGTTGTGGATTGTCGGTTATTTTGCGACGATCCTGGCCAAGACACCGCTGTCTACTTACTAAGCGACCTCTATTGCTGCCCATGGCAATCATTGGTCCATCCAATCCGAGTGAGACAGAACAACCAGCCGCATCACCCCGCATTTATTCATGAAAATTGTATAACAGTCAACCTACTTCCCATCTCGATACCCCACCGTATTTATCGTTATTTGAGTATCCTATATCTACATTCAACCAGACATTCGGACGGATTATCAGGATGGATCCGACAAAGTACACAAACTCAGTCGGCATGGGTGACAGGAATTACCGCAGTGGCAACGTTGCACATAGTTTCAATACTAATAACTTCATCAACAATACGACCAATGACACTCCGGAAATTATGCAGTGGCTCTCACCACTGGAGCCTCGCAGCAGACATCAGGATGTTCGCAGTGATCGGTTAGACGGTGTCGGGAATTGGCTTTTGGAGACAAACGAGTTTCGGGAGTGGAGGAGTGGTGAGGGAGGAGCGGATAAGGCTGTCTTGTTTTGCCATGGCAATCCGGGAGTAGGCAAGACATATCTAAAGTACGTATTGGAGTTTTCTGGAAGGGGAATCGGAAGCGGGTATTTCTAACAACAATCGATGAATATTAGTTGCTTAGTCATGGATCATCTCTACGATCGTGCACGAGAAGAAGAAATCGCCGTGGCAGGAGTGTACTGCGACTTCCGGGAACAGCAGGAGCAGACAACGCGAAATGTGGTCGGGGCCATCCATAAGCAGTTGATGCTAAAATACCAGGGAATTCTGGAACCAGTACGAACAGAGTTTCTGATGACAAAAAAGGAGTCGGGTCGACGGCCGCAGCTTGGTGATCATGTTAGAATACTGAAGGCTGCCATTTCATCACTGCCTCAAATATTCCTCTGCTTTGATGCTCTCGACGAATTCACCCCTAAGCAACTACCGGAGCTTCTTGTTTCGCTGAGGGAGATTATTCGGGAGGTACCGAGTGTGCGAGTGTTCTTCACTGGGAGATCTCATGTCGAGCAGCAAATAACACGACATATGGAGAAGGCGGTTACAATACCCATTACCGGTAGTCCGGATGCTAGTGACATCCATAAATACGTGGAAAAGAAGCTGGAGTTGGACATTGAGCCTCAGGCAATGAACAATGCACTTAAGGCAGATATCATCATGACTATTCGGGGAAAGATAGCCGAAACGTGAGTCAACAATCTATTTCAATATCTTAAATGCGTTTTTTTATTTAACTAACCGTTTTTGTGTAGTTTCCTCCTTGTTTCACTCGCCATAGGTGCAATCCTGGCGGAAGTGGCCATCTTGGACAGAAGAGAAAAACTGAACGAGATGACAAAAGGCAAAGGTCTGGAGGATGCCTACACGATAACCCTTGCACGAATGAAGGCGCAGAGCGGGAGTCGACCCAGACTTGGATTGGAAGCCCTGATGTGGGTATCGAATGCCGAACGGCCCTTACAAGCCGACGAGCTTTGCCATGCCTTAGGTGTAAAGATAGGATCTACAGATCTAGATCAGGAGAACATTCCCGCGATACAAACACTCCTAGGGTGCTCTCTAGGGCTTATCACCCTTGAGAAATCCTCCTCCACGGTTCGATTAGTACACTACACTCTGCAAGAGTATCTGGTCAATAATCCAACCCTTTTCAAAGTCCTCACTCTCTGATCGCGGAGGTTTGCCTCACCTACCTCAATTTTCGAAGCATCCGGGACCTTTCGCCAATAATTCCCTCAGCCCCATCGGCAGCCCCTCTTCTAGATTATGCCTCTTGTTACTGGGGAAGTCATGCAAGAAAGGAGATGACCCACAATCTAAATTCACTTGCGATTAGAAATATGGGCAGTTAGAAGAGGCCATGAGGGGGTAGTGAAGGTACTTTTGGAGCGAAACGATATCAATCCGAATACGGCAGACACAAGGGGTCGGACACCGCTATTCTGGGCAGCTGCGAACGGGCATCCGGGGGTGGTAAATATACTTTTGGAACGAAAGGATGTCAATCCGGATACGGCAGACACTTTGTATGGTCAAACACCACTTTCGTGGGCCGCTAAGAGGGGGTATGGAGAAGTGGTAATGATGCTTTTGGAACCCAGGATGTCAATCCGAATACGGCAGACACTGAGAGCAGCACACCACTATCCTGGGCAGCTAGGAACGGACATCCGGGAGTGGTAAAGATGCTTTTGGAACGAAAGGATATCAACCCGGATACGGCAGACACTGAGTATGGTCAAACGCCACTGACCTGGGCCGCTGAGAGGGGGTATGAGGAATTGGTAATGATGCTTTTGGAACGAAAGGATGTCAATCCGAATACGGCAGACACTAAGGGCAGGACGCCACCTATGTGCGGCAGAGGAAGGATATGATAAAGTAGTAGAGATACTTTTGGCACATCATGATCTTAATCTCCACCCAACAGACTTCAGCGGTGAAACAGCACTTTCACTAGCCACCTCGAAGGGGTATTCAGCAGTTGTCAAGTTACTCTCAGAACATAATCACTCCCTCACAAAGATATCAGATATCGACGAAGTCCCAGGGCTCCCCTCATCAGAGCTTTCTGACACCCCGTCACCAGAGCCGTTGGACCTCCCTCAAACCACATCTCAGCAGGCCCTCTCGAGTTGCCATCCAGCCACAGATTCTCACTCCTGTTCTCCTGATCCTCCATCACCCCTCCACGGTGTAATCCGCTGTTGTATCAATGTTACCTACTTTATCCTCATCCTCTATCTTCTTTTTTTGATAAGTCCATCATGGCCAACCATGTCACTGCCATTCGATAGATGGTTAGTCTTCACGAATTGGGTATGGACACAACTTTCGCGACTCTTGGGATCAACGAGAAATTATTCCGAGTAAATGGAATCTAGTACTGAGAGCCCACCCATGATCTATTGAGCTTGATCTATGTGTACTGATTTTGTACCTGGGGGGGGGGGGGTAGGGGAAAGTCCGGCGAAGTCTTGGTTACCAATCACATAGAAATTCTGTGAGTCACATTCGCCAGACTTTCCCCTACCCCTGTAGTACATCTATATTTCTCGTTTTCTTTGCTTCTTCGGATTCGTTTTTATCTCTTTTCCCTGTACACTACCTATAAATCTTTCTTCACCATTAGATGTCATGTTTTCTCTCTCCCCTGTTGTCAGCTATCTTTTAGAATTGGATTGTATCATAGGTCTTGAGCTTTTTTAGAAATGACACTTCACAGTACCAAAATGATTCTTTTTTTTTTTTTTTTTTTGGATAAACAGAACTTCTTCCTGGTACTGAATCCACCCCGGGGTCCGCCGACACGATGATATCGTCGCTACCCTCGCTAATTATGTTGCTTTCAGATGAGCGCGACATAATAATAATACAATTAATGTCTAATTTGCAATGCGAGAAGCTTTAACTCGGAGCTTTCGATCATTCCCCTGTTTTTTTTTTTCATGCAATAGAAGATCAATGTTATCAAGTTTGGAGGTAACCGGTGAACGGAACATGAAAAGCAGAAAAAGTGCCCAAAGGTAATTCGTCATACGCGGTTTGGGTCTAAGTTACTAAACAGCTCATTCAAGGCGTATTACAAACCTGTTATGTTTGGTGGGAAAACTACAGTGTTCAGCATGCTAAAGATAGTCCTCTGGTTAGTTCTTGCTCCGCTGCTCACACTCGACACTGGAAGCGGTTTTAGTTTCAGAAAAATACTCATATATTCCGTTCCAGTGTTGGTTATCTTTCGTTCAATGAGCTTGATGGTTCGGTTAGCATTTTCAAGGAATGAATCCCGGGAGTCTTGCCCTTTGCCGGTGATGTCCTCGTGGATGCATAGTGATTATAGGTACAAATTGACTGAACACCGCCAGTAATAGAGCTGTCAAAAGAAGAATCGACAGTGAAAAAGAAATTTTAACTCGGAACGATATTCTAAAAGAGAATGAATTGTTGGAATGTTCGGGATTGTGTGGTGGAGGTTGTTAGAAAGTTGGAGATTAATGGCGGTGAGCGAGGAAGTTTGTGGATTGTTTTCAGCATTGTTGAAGGTTCCAGACATGTGTGGGGTAGCCGAGAACGAACTTGGAGAGATGTTTTCCCTCTACCTACTAATGATCTTTCTGGGTGCAGATGGAAACCACTAGGATACCGGAGAAGGTGTTTGAGAAGATGTTCGTGATATATCATTCTGTTTCTGTTAGATGCTTGTTAACTCGAGCGATAAATTTATTTTTACCTTATGATACCTCAGTCTTGGTGAAATGCTTTTCATATCAGAAACAGTAAACATCAGTTGCAGTTTAAGTTCTCCAAAGTATTTTTCCAACCTGACTTCAGGCTTCTAGTTATTATATCATAGCATTTCCTAGACTCATGCAAATTTTGGTTACTCTAGGGAAGATTTGGAAAAGTTATGTAGTCTTAACATTTTTGATGTACTGGACTCGGAGGGGTCATTAAAAAACGGAAAACATAACAATTGTCTCCACAAAGATTTGTATGGGATCTGCAGAAATAGTTTTCCATTATTTAGTGTACCCTCCGAGTACTTGAAAGTGCCATTTTACGTACAAAATCACTGTTGCAATGGGTAGTGTCAACTTTGAAAACTGATAACTAGATCTCGCAAAGGAAATTAACTTGAAAAGTAGTGCCTAGTGAAAGCAACGAATGTGAAAATAATTAAGCAGGTTGTGTGCATTTTTTGAAGTCATTCCACATATGGGGGACGATTAAAAGTGCCAGCTTCTGGTGCAGATAGGCCACTTCACCATGACTTTTTCGGGTAAGAAAACTCTCCTTAATTGAGAAACATGCACCAATCAACCAGACTACAACCTGGCCACCCCCCGGTCACTCACTCCCGGTTTTCAAATACTTATTGCCAGAAACAAGTATTGTTAGTTAAAATTAACCGCGCACCGAAGATGGCGGCAACACAACGCTCCCATCACGCATTTTCAAACCCACTTAAAGAAATCGCTCTGATGGATTGTGTGCCAAAATTTTAATTTCTACCATGTGTCTGCATTTATTTAAAAAAGAATTTTTGTTACATGATCACGGGGTTGGTGGGGGAGCGTCGTTGTTATCATACTTTTAAAAATTTTCCCGTTCGTTTGTGCGCGGTTAATTTTGTTAACCAACAATACAACATTATTCCACTGAAGATCGCTACGGTGGGGAATTCTTTAGACGAAGAAGCACTCTGGATGGAAAACAAGCCCTTCTTCAAGCTGCAGGGACTTCTCAACCACAACTATAATTTTAGTTTTCATGCTTTCTCGGTAGATGAGCAGGTAGCGATTTAGAAAATAAAAAGGCATCCTGAAGATATAGGCACGGAATAGAGAGTGAAAGTTCGATACAAAGAAAGCAGTCTCCGATCTTGGTGTATGGGATACTGTACTAAGTACTATCTTCCTATTTACTACCCGTCGTTATCCTGTTCTATCATATTGAACGATCCTTATTAAAAAAAAAGGTGAAAAGTGGTATCGCCGTTGCTAAGTCTAAAGCCAGGAATATTTATGCAACCAAGCGTCATGCTAATGCAACTAAGCGCCATGTTAACATGATACGGCTACTGTAGCGGAAAGAATCTATTTCCTAAAGGCAATGGACCCTTGGTCACACCAACTACGCCACCAGCCTTGCTGCCAGCTGGCAGTGAAGCAGAAATCCATTTTTTATCTTATAATAACCCCCAGTATTCGCTTTCTCTACAAGGCATCGAGCCTTCGGATATGTTATCGTTAGCACCTACCACACAGACCAACCACCTGGAACTGCTTTTAGTTCTGTCGTATAGACTAAACAGCAGGTATGATGGAGATTGTCTACAGTACACCGAATACCCACCAGAAGGGGTGGTAGAAAACTGGACAGCGGGCGAGGTTCTCGGGCGTGGGGGCTACAGTGTCGTTCGCAAGCACCTGCACAAAAAAACGGGCCGGGTACGGGCGGTCAAAACTATCGAGAAGAGCGGGCACCCCTTTCACGCAAGGGAGTTTAATATAATGGCCCTCTTGAACAAGGTTAGAAATCTCGTTTTCTCTATAACTGGCGCTCAACTTATTGTCATCGGTTGCCTTAGCCGGAACATCGATCACGGTTTGTTGAGTTTTTAGGGTGGTTTGAGAATCGCGACCGGCTATTTATCGCAATGGAATACTTTGAGCAAGGGGATCTTCGGAAACATCTGGATAAACCCTTGGGGGAGGAGGTTGTGCAAAGAATCACTAAGCAAGTGCTCAATGCTTTGCAAGTGATGCACGCGAATAATATTGCCCATCGGGATCTAAAACCAGACGTGTGCCTCTCCTCGTTGTTATGAATTCGTGGATTCCAGTCCAAGGATAAGGCTGATTAGCGTACAGAATATATTTGTCGTTTCCATGTCTCCTGTGTGGGTGAAACTGGGAGACTTTGGAATATCAAAACGAATCCACGGCGATACCTCCTATCGGACCCAAGTGTGCACAGATAATTATGCCGCACCAGAGGTTCTCGGCATTGATCCAAATTCTGAGACCTCTATTTACACAAATGCCGTTGATATGTGGTCCCTCGGATGTGTTGTTTACGAGATTTTGACCGGAGAAAAATTGTTTAGTTCACTTGGACACATCATGAGCTTCTTCTACACAAACGGAACTTTCCCGGAGCAAAAGTTGAGCAAATTAGCCACACCATCACTCGACGCCGTAAAATCGTTTATCCAAGGCCTTGTACTCCTAGATCCAGGCAAACGTCCGAGTGCGGTGGAGGCAGCAAGTAATGTATGGTTGCAGGAGCTTGGAATTGACGATCAGAGAGGAACTGCCTTTCAACATACGGACGAAAAAGATGTGAGAGATCGTGCTTCATCAAAGTCCTATGAGGTTGCACCAACCAACATCATCCATCGGGGCCCTAAGTACGGACAGTTTCGACGTTGGGAGATCAACCAGATGTTAGCTGGGAAGATCTCCTGGGCCAACTCGTTCACGCATGTTTGACATTGCTGGAACTGACCGTGTTAGTAGTTTTAATAACCTACATTAACCATCTACACGCTTTGGTGGGAACTTTCGTTGATCGTGGGTGCTCACTCGGAAGTCTACGCCCTAACTATGGTCATATCAATCACCGGACATTGGGTCCGGAGTTATTTCATTTTATCCTTTGTTTGGTCATCGATGTGGGCGATGCTGGGGGGTTAGTGGGCTACATCGAAGGGCTCCCGGTGAGCCCAGTATTCGGCCAAAGAGGAAACGAGAAGAAGGGTACATATCTTGAGAAAACAGGGAAGGAAAGCAGGGAGTGAAGGGTAGGAAGATGTTGGAAGAGGATGTGGAACTGGCGTGATCGTGTTAGGCGACCCTTACTCGGAAAGCAGGAGAGTAAGTTAGTTGTTATTGTTTGTATTTAAGGGTTCCTGTTCAACCACAAATGTAGGACGAACAAGTCACTCAAGTATTGGTCAATCTTTTATACATTTTTCATTCCGAGCTTTCGGCTCCGACATCCACGGTCGGTATTTATCCCCTGATTCATGACAAAATCACCTCACCTGGCGGTCCGAGAGTTCTGTTAAGAACTGAAATCTCCGAATGAACCCCAATCTAACCATGGTTGCTTAATTTGATGGTGACATCACGGTCTACTGTGTTTGATTGCCTATAGGTCATGCTGTTACGGTTAGGGGATTGTCTTTTCATACTGGATGTTGTTAGGCATCGGGTATTGGGTTTGATTGTTGTGTTTCTTTCATCCTATGCCAGTCGGCATAGGGTATCGGTGGTTTTGTGTTTTGTTGTTTGGTTTTTGCCATCATACCTTACACCTTTCGCGATTAAGTACTTAAGCTGGCTGTTTTTTAGTTGAGGTTTTGTTTGATTCTATGCCTGGCGACATAGGATGTTGGTTTCCGGATCATTGATCCATTGCTAGTGGATTGCTTTAGATCATGGTGGATTATTCGGTGGTGTTCTGGATACCTATGAGTGTGGGATATTCGTGGAGTTTGGTTGGAGAGATGTTTTGCTGTTTTGGAAATATATATTTCTGTCCTTAGCTAGCATCTTTATCGATTGCCTAGTTTCCCATTCCTGACGCCTAGTTGTGATTTCTCTACTTCATCCCCGATTTGTTCCTTTATACGGTACTGCGCCGACCAAGACACGGATTGGGCAGCACATTTATTTTTCAAATAATGCTTTTCTGATTACATATATCTTTCCATTCCACACAGAGATCTAATTATTCAACTTTACTCTTATGTCACCCAGGGTCCTACGAGGTGTCCTCTGATACGACCGCTCAAGGCCTTGCTGGTTTCCTCTCTCTCGCGCTGTCCGGTAATCATTGGAGCTATAGCACAAATATTAAGCGAAAAAGTGGAACACCACTCTTCCGACCGGGGGAAACGGGATTGGAATAACTTCCTGGAGCGTAAAAACCGACATCTACAACTCACCTCCCACTGAGCCATTGTCTGAATAACACTCTGGTTGTAGGTTCTGTGTGTACCGTACAGTACATCCGATGACATGCGGGACCTCATTCCCGTAAAAACCCCCGTGAGCGCTTTATCGCTAATAATCACCAAACAAACTTATCTTCCTGTGATAAAAAAACGAAATAACATGAAAAAAGAATTGTATTGTGATTCTTAGTACGGTTGTCGTTCTTGAGCTGCAAATAAAATTATTATTATTTTTTAGCGTTTACTAGCCCGAAAACCCCAACTAGCATTCGGGGGTTTGGCTACCTCCCAACGTGGGAAGATCTGGGGTTGGGCTGAGTTTTGTATGGGAATGGGCACGGTGATGGAGGGTTTCTGGGGATTTCAAAGTTGGGGAGTCCAAACCCCCGAACGCCTGCCTGCTCCTGATTTGAAGTTAGTAGACACTGAAAATGAAAAAGAAATTTGAAGTTGAACTTGCGACGACCCACTTGACAATCACAATAAACGTATCATTCAAAAAAAAAAGAAAAAATTCACGGCTTTGATTGCGTGATGGCAAGTGAATGTGAAGATTTACCTACCGCGTTGCCTGAATACCTTTCTTAACGTTAATGCATACACCCGTCATGATAGAATCTAGTTGTCTCAATACTTGGCCGCTATGCCGCGAAGCCGGTGGTATTTTTACCTCTATGCATTTTTTTCTGAACAACAGATGCATGGGGGAGGGATAATAGCGGGATGCATAAGAGTGGACTGTGCATGGGTAACGGTGTAAGGTAAATATTGTACAAATCGAAGGATAGAGATATCCAATTCTATAATGGTGGATACCCTCAAAATGGACGGAACAGAAATAATGAAAAAACAAATGGAAACAGGGTTAAGGGCACGGGACAATCAAATATAAAATCGGGAAATAGAGTGCTCAAAATGGCTTCTGACAGTCACCACTTTCAGTGCTGTGTGGTTCGCACACAGATTATTACTTGTTGTGAGTATACCAGACGGAAGGAACGTGACTAAAATTCCGATCGAGCTTATGTACCGTGGAAAGTTGAATAATTGAACCGTGTGCTATGTGTAACCTGATTTGTATTCTTATGCCTGCTGCTCTAACTAATACACAGACCACGAACTAAATCGCATCGCTGTACGGCGTGAGATACTCCCTCAGCCTGGGCCCCCTGAACAGGAAATCCTCCTCTCCGCCCACTTTGCCTACCACTTCCAGACCCTCTTTCTGGTACTTTTAACAAAAGAAACTCCTCTTCTCCCCCTTCTTCTCGTTCCTCAGCTTTTTATTTCCTGCAACGTAAGAAACCCACCCCGTCACTACCGTGCCCAGTGGTCGTGTACTTAATAAAATAAAATGTCCTCCTGATAAAGAAACCCACCCCGTCACTGCCATGCCCAGTGGTCATGTACTTAATGAAATACTATGTCCTCCTGATAAAGAAACCCACCCCATCACTACCGTGCCCAGTGGTCGTGTACTTAATAAAAATAAAATATCCTCCTGGTAAAGGAACCCACCCCATCACCTCCATCCCCAGTGGTCGTGTACTTTATTGAAATACTATCATCCCAGCTTTGCTCCCCTGGGTACCCGGGCCCTCCTCTCCTCTGTTTCCTTATTTGCCACGCTCATGCTCCCTGGTGTGGCTTTCTTCCACCCTCTTAGTTCGGACTATCATTTTGTTGCATATTCTGCAGGCCATTCTCTTTGTTGGTGGTCTTGGGGCTCCCCCTCTTGGCCCTCTCGCTGGCTGTGAGGTGGGGATGTTTATCGTGGCCACTTGGACTTGCATGGTGTCTGTGTTCTGCTGCTTTTTTGTTTTTGTCTTCATGGAGTCTGGCCATTTTTCCGCCCATTCCAGGAGTTCCTTCTGGTCTTTGTCGTTGTGGAGTTGGGCTGTGGTGGGTTTGATTATATCGCAGGAGTTCATTATATGTTCTGGGGTGATGACGTCTTTGACGCATGGGTATTTGCGTCTTTTGCCAAAGGTGTCCTGGTATGGCCACCCTTGGACTGTTCTGAGGTGGATCAGGGTTCTGAACTGTTGTCTTGTAGTTCCTCAGAGGTGTCCATATTTTTCCCTTGGCTTTCCTTTATATCTGAATTTTGTGTCCTCTAGTCGCTTTCACCATTTTTCTTGGTGGTGTCTTTTCAGGCTTTCTTTCCCTATTTTGATGTTGTGGGTTGTTTGGATTATCTCGCTGGTGCTCGATTTGGCCCATCCTTTGGTACTTGTTGTATGCCTGTCTAGGTAGTTGGTTCTGAGTGTGAGTAGGTTGTGCCTGTATTCGGTGTAGAGGTAAAGGGGGGGGATACCTAGCTCTGCATATATTGCTTCATTTGGCACCTTGAGTTCTATGCCGAATGTGATTCGCAGGATTCTGTTTAGTATTGTTTGTGCTTCCCTCATTCCTGTTTTTGATTTCCAGACCTCGATGCCATATGTCAGTTGTGGTAACAGTAGTCCTTGTATCAGCCTCAGTGTTGTCCATGTATTGAGGCCCCCAGTTTGGTATCTCTCTGTCATTGCTCTTATTCGGTAGGTGGTCTTAGTTGCTTTGGCAATCCACTGCCTGATGTGCCCTTCCCATTTGAAGTCTTTGGTCATGAAGTATCCTAGCAACCTCATCATCTTGCTTTGAGGTGGTTTCATGTTACTTACTCCTGGTGAGAGTTAGGCCTGTTCTGGTGTTTTGATGTGAATCCTTTCTGTTTTGGATTGGGACAGTTCATACCCCACTTCCCTTCCCCTTCGTTGGATCTCATCTATCGTGTTCTGGTGGGATTTTTGTCCTTTGTCCTTGTTTTTGTATGTTGTGGCTACCAGGAAGTCATCTACATATGTGAGAATCTTTGTTGAGGTGTCTGGTCTGTCCAGTGTCTGGATTGCTGCCATATCTCTTGCACTGATGAGGAAAAGTATTGGTGAAAGCAGGGAGCCCTGGGGGGTTCCTTTGTCCATGGTGTAAGGTCTTGAGCTTTTTCCGTTAAACCTGTAACTAGTGTTTCTGTTAGCTAGCTAGTGCCTTACCCACTGTCCTAAGTGTGCGTTTTTATCTCCTATTGCTTCGCAGATTTTGTCTATCTGGAGGTGGTCGAAGCTGCCTTCTATGTCCAGTGCTGTGAGACATATGTTGTGTTTGGCTTTTGTGATGATATCCTGTAGGGATTGTATGGTGTCTGTCGTACTGTAGTTTTTCCATCCTCTATACATGTTCGTTCCTAGGAGTTCGAGTTTGGCTATGTGGTAGACTGCTACTCTTTCCAGTATTTTGGCCAAAATGGACTGGAGTGTTAGGCATATGGAATAGTCTAGGCGGTGGATCACGTGATTCTAGGGATAGGTCACGTGTTCAAATCCCCGACATGACATAGTTATTTCTAGTTAATAAAACATTCTCGTATGAGATATTTTCTACCAACTAGATAACGACCTGAGCATCGTGATCTAATAACACCGACGGGTAGTTATTAGGCCGAGCCTTTTGCTTTGAAAGAAGTAGTGCCCCAAGAGGGCCTACTCGAGAATCGGTATGAGAGGTTTTCGCTGGATAAGCTATTGGCTCGATTCAGAGCAAAAAACCCTATATATCCGATGGGCCTTGTGATGCATCAATATGCGACACAATGGCCGCGCTCATTCATTAAAGCTGATCACTTTATGTTTTGAGGCAGAACAATTGGTATAGTTGCCATTAGGGCGGCATACTCAAATTAAGTTCATATAGTGGAGAGATCGAAGGCTACCTACTGGAGGGGTGTTCACACCCCCCAGAAACAATAGGAGTTTGAAGAGATCAAAGCTAAGCAAGGCAAATATTCTCAGGGTCAAAGGTGTTCGCACTTAACAAAGTTAAGAGATTTTTGACGGAGGTACTTAGATAGTATGGGAGTTGGTTGTAGCCCGCGATAACCCAGACGCGGAATATAAATATCGAGGTATCCTAGCTATCAGAAACATCAAGCAACGGAGAAGAGATCTTATTAATATATTTATTACCTTACTCTTGAAGACTATTATTACACATATTCTTTATAAAATACTTCGGGAAATACGAGCCTACCTTAACGATCTTCGTTTTATCCTACTTTACCTTATTTCAAGAAGCTTACGGCCTAGACCTACCGGCCTTATCTACGGTTCGACTACCCCGTAACAGTATATTAATACTCCCCACGTTACTTAGGCTCAATACCTACACAATTATCTCTACCTACTACCTATACCTATCATGGATCGTACTAGACAAGACTCGCCTATGCCCTTGGCAATTCAAGGGCCAGGGCACGACATACAAATGGAAGAAGGAGCCCCTTCTCCAGCCAGCGATGTGACATCTATACTAGCCACTACCGCTACGCAAAACCCCCCTTACCTCTCAAGCGGAACTTCCCCAGCAGGCTCCCTAAGAGGAAGGAGATCATGGGGAAGGATCGAAAAAAGAGTCGCTGTCCCTAGGGAAGGATCACGCGGCCCCCCAAGACAACCAGAAGTTCCGGCTATCTTAAGACACATCATGGAATCTCTAAGCCAAGTTGACAGAAATGCTTCAAGATCCATAAACGAGCAATATATAGCCTATAATGAGCTGTCTGCATGAGGACGCCAATATGCTGACGAGCTCGAAAGCTACCGCACTAGGCTTAATCAGGGAGAACATATAGTGGAAAATGAGTTAATGAGTATAAACCTGAAAATGGGTGCATTCGCGGAGGAGGTAGAGACATCTCGAAAGCACTTCCAAGACCAAGTAGCGGAGGAGCTACGAAAACATAATACTCAACACGAGCAGCAACAAGTGGTGAGTACCCGGTTGCATCAGAATATTGACTTGACAGGACAAGCATCCCTCACGAGAGATCAACAATTGGAACAGTTGATCCAACAAGTCCAAGCCCAGGTCGAGATCGACCGGGAACAATGGAGAGCTGCTGAACAAAGAATGCGAGAAATGATGGAATTGGTGCAGCTACAGTTGCCCGAAGTAGCTCGCTCAGCAGCAACCCCCTCTGTTCCAACAAGACAAGCGACAGTAGAAACTGCTCCACCTTCCTCCGGCTCCCTAGCTGGCAGGCCAAAGAAAGGAAAGGAAGTCGACTGAGGCCAACCAGCGGCAGGAGAAGGAGGAGGGGGAGAAGGCGGAGGTGGCCAAGGGCCCCCAAGGATGCGTGGAGCTGGAGGTGGAGACCCTAACTCCAGTAGCAGCAGCAGCAGTAGCGGCTCCAGCAATGGTGAAGGCCCAGCCCTGGTTCCGACACCCAGACCTGAAGGCCACCCTCCGCAAGGAAACACCCCAGAACAGGACCACATGTTAGAGGTACTGGGAAGCGCGATTGCCAGAGGGAAAAGGCATGCAGACCCGCCATCTATATTTGAGGCCAAGGTCTCATGCCTTCCCGGATCGCGCTTCCCATTACCTCTAACATGTGGTGTTGGTCTGGGGTGTTTCCTTTGCTGGGGGTGGCCCTCAGGTCTGGGTGTTGGAACAGGGGCTGGGCCTTCATCAAATTGTTGGAGCCGCTACTGCTTCTGCTGCTGACTGAGGGTTAGAAGGTAGCTCCACTTGCCGAATGGTACCGAAAAAGCATGCTTGGTGGCCCTATGGGCTGCTCCGCCTTTTCCCCCTGACTTGGTTCTCTTGGCGCTGGTTTGCACTCGGTCGACTTCTTTTCCTTTCTTTGGGCTTCGAGCTAGGCAGCGGGAGGCAGCGTGGGGCAGTTTCTACTGTCGCTTGTCTTGTTGGGACATTGGGGGTTGCTGCTGAGCGTTCTACTTCGGGCACCTTAATATCAAAGCCAAAATGTCAGGCATCGGATGGAGGCTCCTGGTCGAGGACAAGCTCTCGGAACAAATCCTGAGGAGGCTCTCAGGAGAAACATACGACTCCGATGAAGATTGGCTCAAGACACTAAGAGGCTTTGGCAAGCTAGAGGAATCTTTCTTACAACGCCAGAACCTTTCCCAGACAATGGCAAAGGGGCGAGGAAATGCCACAAAAAGAAAGCGTGGCAACGAAAATAAAAGTCCAGACACCAGGTTTAATAAAAAACCTCGGTCACCAAAAGCAGCCACGACAGGGTGGAAGACGCAAAAACCAAACGGGGGAGAAGGCAATCCATCACCGATACACACGGATTGGAAGAAAGCTCATGAGGGAATTCCCCAAACTCTGGTAGACAAAAGGAAAGAGACACCAGGCTCATACACCCGTTGTGGACTTACCAATCACAAGTGGGGCATGTGTAGAAGAGCAGCCGTGGTTAATTCTGTTACTCGATGCAGACAACCAAAAAGACGGAACACTCGATTGGAGGTCTGGGCCCCCCAAGAGAGGCGGCCACAGGTTGGTCAAGTGGCAATGACTAGGCCGCCACCACAACTTTGGGAATTGTCCGACCCGGGATCCAATTGAGGGGTATTCAGCGAGGTCTACACACCGTCTTTTCAGCTGAAGAGCATTGGACTGGTCACCGTCTAATTGAAAGGGTTACTCCTAACACTGATTCGGGTCTTTGCATAAGCTTAAGGAGGCAAAGGGGTTGAGTAGACAAGGAAGGGATTGGCACCATACAGCGACGGCGTATGGGTACTTGTGGTCTGGCACAAACTCGCAATGGGGGTTCATACCCCACCAGACTTAAATCTTAGCCCACGCTGATAAGCACTGGCGGACCGCACCCACGCTTTACCATGAGAAAAGCACTGGTCAGGTTATACTTGGGAACCCCTCGGCAGGGGGTAAAGACCGCTAGTAGTGGGCTGCCCAATAACCGTAAAATATTCTTTTCTTGTCAGTTTACCTGAGGAGACCTGATTGGTCGAAATAACGCAGGCATTATAGTAAACTCCAAAAAACTTTACACCCCGCATAGCCAACTATACAAAAAAAACTGCAAGAATAAAATGGTTGATGCCTACACTGATTACACCTTAGTACCAACACGGCTTCGCTTGGTACACGTTTTGACATAGGATCAGGAACTTCTACGCTTTGTCCCCAGAAAACCATCATCCTTTGTGCACCCCACTGGGAATATCTGTACAAAAATCCAGGAATACACTAAAGTGCACCATAGTACCATTATCTCCTTGTGCCGAATACTCCTCCAGGCATACCAAAGACCCCAAGTACCTAGATACGCTAGGTCAACATACTCATCCAGACAAAAATTTCGCTCAAGAAGAACTCTCAAACCCTCATTAAGTGTAAAAGGGCCTATCAAAGTCCATACCAGATTCTGGTTATGAAAAAATGTCGAAGCGAAAACATATCGAAACAGCACCATCGGGAAAGCGACGCAAACTCATTGCCCCGCAACCTACCCTTTACAAGCACTTGGAAGGCCATGCACACCTCTATATTAAAGGAAAACGCTACCGTATCCAAGTCTTGCTAGACTCGGGGGCAGACGTTTTTGTCTTAAATGAAAAACTGGTACGAGAATTAGACGTACCCTGCATAACTCGCAGAAATCACATCCCGATTAAAGGATTTACAGGCGACATTGCCAAGGCCAGTGGCAAACAATACACTATTCCTATAAAAATGGAAATAGGAGTGAACCACCACACAACTGACGTCTCCTGTGAAGTGGCACCTACGAATAGATGGGGAATGATAATACCTTATGGATGGTTGAAAGAACACCCCATATCTAATATAATCTATTCGGATAGGTGGGAATTTCAAAACCAGAAATGTCATGACCACTGTGGTCCAGGCACATGGTGTGACTGGGACGAACAATTCGAAAAGGATGATGATGTGGCACATGATCCAGACGCGACAGTTGTTGGTCTGGTAAGCTCTATTAATGAGACCAAGGAACTGGTAATCAACCAGTTGCCAGAAGAATACCTGGACTATACGGACCTCTTTCTACCGTCGGCTGCTGAAAGATTGCCGCCAAGAAGGACTTTTGATCATGCAATCGACCTCAAGGAGGGTCTAAGTCCCCCTTGGGGACCCATTTACAAACTTTCCGCCTCTCAATTAGAGGCTCTACGCATATACTTAAACGAGATGTTAGAACAAGGAAAAATCAGACCTAGCATGGCGCCGTGTGGGGCTCCAATACTGTTCGTACCAAAGCCAAACGGTGGTTGGCGCCTATGCATTGATTATAGGGGCCTCAATAAGGTCATCATATCCAACAAATACCCACTCCCCCTAATGACAGAGTTACGAGACCGAGTTGTTGGCTCAACTATCTTTACTAAACTAGACCTAAAAGATGGGTTCCACTTAATTAGAATTAAAGAAGGAGATGAATGGAAGACAGCTTTCCGGACTCGCTACGGGCACTTTGAATACAAAGTTATGCCATTTGGGCTAGTCAACGCCCCAGCTACCTTCCAAGCAATGATGAACACAATATTAAGAGAATTCCTAGATCATATGGTTGTGGTTTATATGGATGACATTCTCATCTACTCAGCAGATGAGGCAAGTCATGTGGAGTTGGTGCGAAAGGTGTTAGCACGCCTAAGGGAATACCAACTAGCAGTCTCCATAGCAAAGTCCTACTTTCACGTTACTACAGTGGAATTTCTTGGTTACGTAGTAACCACAAAAGGAGTCTCCATGAGCGAGA